>CM057167.1:26001670-26240416 GCA_029962745.1 Echinometra lucunter | reverse complement strand
CTTCAGTGATCACAGAAAGGTCTGGAAATGACATTAATGCGTTCAATAGTCCATATCTGTTTATGCATGAACGATCGTGGTACGCAACCACAAGCAAATAAGAGATGAATACTTCTTCTTTAATTTGGTATATAACTCAATAGATTTTATAAACAATTTATGTTAGAATGGGGACATTCCAACTTTAGCAAATAACAGAACATGGCAAGGGTATGAATAATTGTGATGTTAACTGTATATATGTGTGTGTGTGTGTGTGTGAATTTATATGTAGGCTATATATGTCATGAAATAATTTTTGTCATAACAACATCATAAAATTAATATGATTATTTTTTAAAGCTAAATATGGTTAGTATCCAAGACTACACAATTTACAAAAAAAAGGTAGACAAATATTAAAAGAAAACATAACACTGTAGTGAAAATAGTGAGAAAAAATCGTAAAAGAAATATGAAGATTTAGGGAGAAAATAGTTTGCAGTTTATTGCAGGTTGAAGAATATCTAACAAACTTTGAAAAATAGTCAAAAGAATGAAATGCCTTAAACAATGAAGGCATAAAAATAGTGAAAAAATTGGATTTTATGACTAAAAAAAAATAGGGGGAAATATTCTAATCAAAGAAATGAATGTGGAAAATAGGAAAAAAAACTCAAAATATCAATGGCATGAAAAATAGGGAAAAAACAGTTTCTGACGTGAAAAAAGGAAAAAAATGGGGGGGGGGTTGCCTATTGTGAAAAGAAAATAGGCTAAAAATAGTCCACATTTCCGGAAAATAGTGGACAAATAGTGGGAAAATTGGGGAAAAAACATATTTTTGCGACCGTAAAAACTACTAGGTACAACACTGTATCCTTAAGGGTGCAAGATGTAGCTCATTGCACCCTTAATGGTGCATAATATTGGGAGCAAAGTTGCACATATAAAGGAGCTCCCAGTGTGGATTTGAAGGGGGCAAAATTGAACCGTTTATTCTTAGTGTGTTACCTTATAAGCGCGTCCATATACGTTTAATATGTTTAAGGAATCGAACTACCGTTCGAGTGCGCGCGTAGTAGCCTTAATTCATCCTTTATTTCTTTCAAACATCTTTACCGTTATAACTCCTATAGAATGCCGGGTAAAGTGTGGAGGGATTGTTGAAAGCTGTGCATAATTTTTGTTTCAGGTGATTGGATAAGGAAATCATTGTATAATCATTATTAAACGTTTTTATTCTCTGAGACAACTTATTCAAACCGTATTTTATGTATATAGATATGGATGTCAAGCCCAAAGTCATTGCCACCCATTCAATTTCATAGAAATCGGAACAGAAAATACGTGAAATACAAATTAAAGTCTTACAAATAGATTTGTCATATTTCTCGTTATATGATAGCACTCTGGGGAGTTGTAAACAACGCTGGCATTTCAAGAAATTCGGGGTATGTCCAATGGAGCAGACGAGAGGATTACGAGAAAGTTCTGGCGGTTAACCTGTTTGGAACGATTGACGTTACTCTGACGTTCTTACCACTGCTCAAGAAGAGCAACGGTCGGTTGGTAAATGTTGCCAGCGTTGCAGGACGAGTTGCTGGTCAGCCTGCAGGCTACTGCGAGTCAAAATACGCTGTAGAGGCATTCTCTGACATTGTTCGGTCAGTTATTTTGTATTATTTCTTTTTTTTTTAATCAGGGCAATTATTCATGTGCCGATAGGTGGCAGCAATGCTACTTTGGTCACTCAGAAGTAAAATTTTAAAAAGCTGTAATCATGTTACCATGTGCTTTTTGTCGCATTGTCGCAAAATGTTTATTCCCGTGAAGAATACAATGAGAATGGCAAACGTGAGTCGCTATTATAATACATGAATTTCTAAAGTACATCTTTTACACACCGCCCCCCCCCCCCCCCCCCCCATCATTTGGAAATGAAATTATCTTTCACTTAGCATGAACTTAGTAGGTATTTCACTGCCATAACAAAACGTTACCTTGAAAGTTGCTCAGTGCTGGTGAAGGACTATCATTCAGATTTGAATATTGTATGCCCTGAAAGTGCATGTTCATTGCTAGCCTGGATTATCGCCTCCTTTTTTTAAAAGTTGTTTTTAATGTTGTTGTTGCTGATATTGTTTCCTCACGCAGGAGAGAGCGCAAGCGTTTTGGTTACCGCTTCCAAGTAAGCATTATTGAACCTGGGATCTTTCAGACTCACATTGCTTCAAAAGATCACCTTGCTCATAGTGTGAGGTTCGCCTGGAACAGACTCTCTGAAGATGAGAAGAAGGAATTACCTGAATCACTGCTTCACAAATGTAAGAACTGATTTTTTTGTATGGCTTGTACGTACCAGACTAGATTTAAGTTGATGTTATGAAAATACTTATAGTACTTGTTCTAATTCTACATTCAAAATACAAATCATTTATAAAAAATTCCTTCTGCATCAGAAAATAGGACATATACAAATGTCATTGTTTGTTAAAGTTGTACAATACAAGAAAAAAGTTATACATCATGTACATGTTTCATCAATTTTTCTTTAATAGTCACGCGTTCGTGTATATGTTAATGATAATTTTTTTCTGAACATCCTTTTCTAAATTTTCTAAATAATATATTCCTGGCGGCATATTGTACCTTTAAAAATCCTTCAAACATGTCCCAAACGAATTCCGAAAGTTATCTGTATACTAAGATGCTCGCGTCATATTCCACTTTGTTATCACATCGAATTAAAGATCCTTTGAAAATGTCCAAAACCAATTTCGAAAGTTATGTGAACTACATGCTTTCATAATCATGATAATATTCCACTTTGTTATCAGATATCAAAAAGACATCACCTTTCATCGATACATTCTCGTCACGTGACCTATCCAAAGTAACTGACGCCATGGAGCATGCGCTGTTCTCCAAGTGGCCCCGAACGAGATACTCTGCTGGCTGGGATGCCAAATTTCTCTGGATTCCTTTTTCGTATTTCCCAACTTGGCTCCAAGATATGCTCTGACCATAGTTAGAATGACCGAACATTAATTCTAAAAACTATTATCGTTTTGTTCGAGGAATAAAAAATTTCTTGAAGCTTGAATACTCATTAAAGAGAAACATTTTCATCATTATAAAATTATCATTTTTTTCATAATATTCATGACTACAACCATAATTATAGGAGGACAGTCAGGCTGAGAGGAGTTGGGGAGTTTTCCTTCATACGGGCCAGTCGATATATTGTTTCTATCACCGTTTACTATCAAGTAAGTGGTGAGTGGGTGGTAAGCAGTACAATCTCCAATCGTTTATATCTACGGTAATTAAAGTAAATTCTTCTTCACCTGTAAAAGTTTACTTCATTGTCTTCCAATGTACGAAAAATCATAATTTGTAGTGATAGGCCAAGGAGGAGGAGGAGAAGGTAGTAGATTAACCAATACGTATAGCTGTGTTCTTGTACGTAGGTCAGCGAGAGCCTTGCACGTATAAACTATTTCAACATGCATCGATAACAGTGATTGAATAACTCATTCCTGTCTAAGTTCGTGAATTTGCTTATATTGCTCCACATTTACATTTGAATTATTGAATTGTAAGTTAAGGCTCTTATCTCCCAGTTCAGGTATCAGATTTCGTTTGTTTGTTTGTTTGTTTGTTTTTGTTTTTGTTTTGTTTTTGTTTTTGTTTTTGTTTTTTTTTCCCTTTTCTAGACCTAGGTTGTGCGCAATCGAAGTCCTTCTACAGTTTTTCTACTGTGACAAATAAATAATTTGGAAGATAGCACATCTACTTTATTTATTTTTGTGACTGATCTGATGTCTGGACTGGTGTTAATTCTGAAACTAATTACGAGGCCCGGAGGGGGGGGGGGAGGGAGGTCACTTCCATTGAAGAGTGGAAAGCATCCGCGAGAAAAAAAAAAGGGAAAAGGGGTATTTTTTTCAGGGGTAGGCGCAGAACGCGAATAGAGTGTCAAAAAACGCCAAAATTTGAAAAAAAAGCCCCCTAAATCACGATAATCTAAAACGCAAAAAGGGTATGTAATCTGCCGAGAGAGAGAGAGGGGGGGGGGGGAGGGAAAGGGCGAAAAAAGAAGAAGACAAAGGGAAACAAAAGAAATGAGTTAAAATTTAGTACCAAAACCCCAGAGTTTCCGGGGGATCCATTCCCTGGACCCCACAGTGGCCTTCCCTGTAGACCCCCATCAGGGGCCCTAAGCCAGAACCCTGGGCCCCACCCGATAAGGGCTTCGTAACAAGCAACTCGCGGTACGGGCTCACCTCCGCATATTCTATTTCTAGACTCAGTTACCGGGAAATTTCCGGCTCTGCCGCCCCCCCCCCCCCCCCCCGATAACAGGCAGAGTATGTAAGAGACCGGGAACAGGCAACGAACAATTCAAAGAAACGTCAGAGCTTCCGCGCTTCTCGCTGGAGGGTAAAATCACCATCCCTGCACCCTCCCCCTAGCTTGCCTAGAGAGCGCGCTTTACACTATTGTCCTCCTAAAATGAAACCCTAGCAACACCTCTGATTCTAGACTTAATTACCGGGAAATTTTTGGCTATGCGTATGCCCCCCCCCCCCCTGATAACTGGCAGATTGCGTAAGAAGAGCGGGAACTGACAGCGAAAAAACGTCGGAGCTTCCGCGCGTTGCGCGGGGGGGGGGGGGGGAACTCCCCCCCCCCCCCCGCACCCTCCCCCCTAGTTATCACTAAAGTCCTAAAATGAAATCCTAGTTACGCCGCAGAAGATAGACTTAATTACCGACAACTAACAATTTAAAAAAACGTCGGATAAATCCCCTCTCCCTGCACCCTCCCTTCTAGCGAGCACTACATTGGCGTAAATTCCGGGGGCGGGGGATATATCACCCCTACTTGGGGGAGAGGGGGATGGTGTGTATAAATTTCTCCCCCATGCAGACACACTTTTTCAGGAAGACAATGTATATTAGTTAATCAGTTTGTAAAAGTTCTGAATATCTATCAAAAAAAAAACATCACATTTTAGAATTTCTATTTGAAAATGCTATTGAAAACGAAAAAAAGTGGTAAGCTTCGCTCGCTTGTCAAAATCTTAAAGTTTCCATCCGAAAATGCGATGAAAATGGAGAAAAGTGGTTATTTTTGGTTCGCTCGCTTCGCTCTTTCGTCAGATTTTAGAATTTTTATTCGAAAATGCGATTCAGAACCGGAAAAGTGGTTATTTTCTGCTCGCTCACTTCGCTCGATATCAAAATGTGTGTGACAGGGAAAAAATCGTTTAAAAAGTTTTCCATCGCCCACTCCTCAAATTGGATTTACGCCAGTGGAGCACTACCGTCCTACTAAAATGCAGTCCTAGCTACGCCACAGATTCTAGACATAGACTAGTTACCGGGAAATTGTTGGTTCTGCCCCCCTGATAACAGGTACCTGTTACACCCCTGGGCCTCGGGTGAAAAAAAAAATGGAGCTGAAGGGCAAAATCGGCTGCCTTGAGGTCTGTTTTCTTATCCCTGCTTATTTAAACACACTGACCTGTCCAGATTAATTAATCTGTTTTAAGATGCCACTTGTGAATGTAAACAGAAAAATGTATTTTGTCCTCGTGTCATTCATACTACTGGCTACCTTAAGATTCATTCACGTCGGTCGAGTGTTTGATAAAATTTGATCTTTGATATGTGAGGTAGCCCTATTGCCCGACATAAAATTCCTCTGCGAAGTGCAACCACCGTTTACAAGATGCTATATATCTAGAGATAGCTGGGGTACAGGTAGAGGGTCGGAAGGTACGTAATGCATCTTTGAAAGCTTCTTCGACAGTAATTTTTCTTTGTCTCTTTGTTTGTTTGTTTTTTGTTTGTAAGAGTTTATTTGAGGGATTTACTGGTTTTAAAATGAAATTTTCCCCCAGTGTTTTATATGTATTAGTTTGATTTGTACGAGAGGATAATATAATAGTTCGTGAGCTCCTTTTGGAGCTTTGCGCTTTCATCTTTTTTTCTTCCCTTCATAAAAAAAATGTACCATGGTACTCACGGTACAGCCGCCATGGTAATTTGGTGACAATCCACTTCACCGAAGGTCCGCGAGGCCGAAAATAGCATGGTTAGTATTTGGGCTTCGGTCAAGTGGGCGGACCTCGGTAAATTTGACGGCGGTGATATAAACACATACCGTCCAAAAGGCGTTTTTGTAGCATGGTTAGTATTTGGGTACCATGGTAATTTTTTATAGTAGTTTAAAATGGTATACACAATTATGTTTCGTATTTAATCCTCAACACATACGTTGATCTGTCAAATGTGTAGCTTATATAGCGTAGGCAGAGAGTGGCACTGCTTCGGAGACAGGTTGTCTGGAGGGACGGGTACCCCCATCCAATAAAATGACCCCACCCCACCCCACCCCAACACACCCCACCAATCCCCCCCCCCCCCAAAAAAAGACAAATACAATGGGGCAAGCGAGAGAGCGAGAGAGAGAGAGAGAGGGGGAGGGGAGATAGAAAGGAAAATATTTTGACACATCTAACAAGACAGATGTGGATAGGCCTACCGTTGTTGCCAGTCAAGCACATGCCAGTGCCCCAGGTAAAATTTTATGCAGGAAAAGGATGGAACGTACACCGGTGTATCTTAATGCTCTGAAAGTAAAAAATAAAAGTTTTTACTGCACTAAGTTTATCCTATTCTTATTGTGCCAGTTCCGTTTCAACTGGAGTCAAAATGGCCTTCCTTCTAACATTGCTTGGTTTGACCGTTGCAGTCACTATTGCCAGAGTGATTGAAAACTTGCTAAGGAAACCCTAAATCGATAACATCACAAAGGACAAGTGAGTTAACCTTCCAGTTTCAAAATTTTCTGTAGAATTTATTACCTGTATTGATGCCGTTACAATAAATGTCAAGTAAGTTAACTTACAGATTTCAAAAGTAACATTTAAATTCAGTACCTTTATCACTAAAAATGTCAAAGGACAGCATGTCAATTAATTTTGCAGATCCATTACGTATCTTAACCTCCTGACTCTCATTCCCACACAGGGCCGTACGCAGAAATTTTTTCCGGGGGGGGGGCAAGATGTGTAAAAATTTTTCGAAGAAGCTCGAAAGCGAGGGAGCGAAGTGACGGAGCTGGTTACGAGGGCGCTTTTGCATTTTTAAAAGTGAAATTGAGGGATTTGGTGCACACTATCCGTGGATTTTGTGAAAATTTTCAATAATAAAATGTAAGTTTTCAAAATTTCGGGGAGGGGGCAACTGCCCCCCTCCCCCCCCCCCCCCCCCCCCCCCCCCGCTGCGTACGGCCATGTTCCCATAGGCTTAATCTAAGGGCCACTCAGTTCCAGTAGTCAATCGGTCAATTTAACATGAAAAAAAAAATAATTGTGGGTTATTGTGGATTTGGGACAGCGATTTTTTTTCAATTGTTTATTTATTCTTTCTTTTATGGGGATCAATCTGCTAACTCTTTATTTGCCAGAATATATACACGTTATCGAGATGTAGAATTACTCTCATTAGTGGTAGGGAAGTCGTCTCTCCATTGAACTCTCTCTCTCTCTCCGTCTGTCTCTCTGTCTCTGAGTGATCTCTTGATTGTTTTCAGATATATCTTCATCACTGGTTGTGATACCGGATTCGGTAATAAGCTTACAAAGCAGCTTGACCTCAAAGGTGTTCACGTGATCGCTGCGTGTCTGACAGAGAAAGGTTGCAATGACCTTGATGCTGTGACCTCTGACCGGGTCAAGACCTTGATTTTGGACGTCACTGATCATGACAGCATCACCAG
Organism: Echinometra lucunter; assembly: GCA_029962745.1. Classification (NCBI taxonomy): domain Eukaryota; kingdom Metazoa; phylum Echinodermata; class Echinoidea; order Camarodonta; family Echinometridae; genus Echinometra; species Echinometra lucunter. The sequence goes on along the minus strand of CM057167.1, from coordinate 26,232,643 downwards.
AGCTTACGAAGATGTGAAGAAGATTATACCGAACCAATCAGGTAAAGGTATTCACTACAACCCTAGGAGTAAAACAAAAAACTAAACAAAGCAAAAACTACACAAAACAGAAAAAGAAGAAAAAAAAAACAACAACAACCAATTCACAAATTTTAGATCTCAAAGCAGAACAATTTAATTTTTTCATATTAGTCAAAAATTTAGACATTAGTCTGCAATCGCGATCAATTATTTGACAACTTTATACAGTACGTGATCTAAAGCATAATTTTTATTTGCTGTGGACCGCCACATTGTCTGCAGTTATTATACACTGTATTGTGTGTTAAGTGGATTAGTGCTTGATTTCAGGCGTGGGTTCTTGTAATGTTTTGTGTGGGTGGGCAAGTGAGAGTGTGTGTGTGGGTGAGTGTTGCCTGAATCTTATCACTCCGGCCCGGAGGAGGGGGGGGGGTGATTCACAAAGACTTAGACTGACTGAAGTCGCACTTAAATATGGCGGGCCATTCACACCATCAGCATGATCAGTCCCTCAGTGAATGTGCAAATCATGGTCACAAATCTACAGAATTAACAGCATGAACTATGTAAAAATGTCAGTTCTGTGGATTTGTGACCATGATTTCCAATCCCTTGAGAGTGAAAGCAAAATGGCCTGCCATAGTTAAGTTCAATCAAGTCAGTCTTTGGGGTGTTGCAAGAAACTTATTTGCAATCGATTGCAAATTTCAGTTGCAAATTTGCAGTTGACAGATCAATTTTAACTATACCAAATCAATTTATACTTTCTGTTGCAAGAAGTAGACCAGCAATGATTACAAATTTGCAATTAATTGCAAGACTTATAATTGATTTTGGGACTTAAACTTGACTTGCAATTTATTGCAAGTTTCTTGCAACACCCCCCGTTGTGAAACACCCCCAGAACACCTTCCCTTTATTTGCTTTGTACCATGCAGCACTATGGGGCGTGGTTAATAATGCTGGAATCGCTAACCTCCCTGGCTATCTGGAATGGAGCAGACGAGAGGATTACGAGAAAGTTTTGACGGTAAACCTATTTGGCACAATTGATGTTACTCTGACGTTCTTACCTCTGCTCAAGAAGAGCAACGGTCGCTTGGTCAATGTCGCCAGTGTTGCAGGACGACTTGCTGGTTTACAAGGAGGGTACAGTGAGTCGAAGTTCGCAGTGGAAGCATTCTCGGACATGGTTCGGTAAATTGAATTTTATATAGGGCCTACTAAACAAGGAAAACCAACCTGTAAAAAACTCCTCATATATTACTGGCAATGAATTAAAAAGTGAAAGCGTACTTATTTCAGAGCATATGAAGTAGTCTTTCATATGATAGGAAATTTAATACATTTGAGCCTCGTTATAACGAACACTGTTCTTACAAAACATTGTTATAAAAAGGTCCCACTTCTTCTTATTTTATGGTTTTTTAGCCCCCGGTATAACAACGTTTCAATATAAAGAGGTAATCTCCTTAGTTCGGAGAAGTTTGTTATAACGTTGTTCGCCTTTACTAGTAAATGCATAATCAATTAACAAGAAATTTTCCAAGTCGGGTTTCCAGTTTTCGAAACGCCCATGTAGAAACGCGGATAGGGACTGAAATTCACTTGAGGAGTTCAAATGTAACCGGCTCGCACAACCTATATCAGTTAGTGGTCATCCGATCACAATACATGCCATCAGGCCAAATAGGAGGGCGGCCAGTGGAGGAGGGAAGGGGGAACTAGCTTGACGCCCCTGTTTCATGATGATTTGAAACACTGAATGGTTATTGCCCTTCAAATTAGACATTCTATTTGAATTTTTAACAGACTGATTCATTTATATGATTTTCTTTTCAATATATTCTTGTTTATCAGGAGAGAGCGCAAGAATTTCGGTTACCGTTTCCAAGTAAGCATTATCGAGCCTGGGCTCTTTGCGACTAACTTAGCGTCAAAGGAAAACCTGATACGTAGTGCAAGGTCGGTCCGGAGTAGACTATCTGACGATGAGAAAAAAGAGTTCCCTGAATCTTTGCATGATAAATGTAAGCTAGAATCCATGTACCATGAGGGGCGGCGCTATATACAGAGGGCATGATTTTTCAAGTGATTATTTAAAAAAAAAAAGATTAAGGGGAGAAAGTGAGAAAAAGAGGAAAAAGAAGAAAGAAGAGGGCGGGAAAGAGAGGCCTGGGGCTTGCAACTATAATTATAATACCCATATTTGTTCATTTAAAACATCAATAAATTCACCTTTGGGTCATCTTGCCCACTCCCCCTCAAAATACCTTGGCGCCGCCCTTCTGTGCGATATGGCAGAAGGATAGACTGATTGTGATTCTTTATTTTTTTTCAATGTTTCAAAACTGATCGACCAAAAACGAAATTGAAAAAAGCATTTAATTCAGTTCAATTCAATTCAATTCAAGGATGCATTTATTCAAATCAGATCTCTCAAGACAAGACAGGAATACAGTTACATAATACATGTCAGTTAATACACAATGATCTGATAAGAAGGACCCGAGAAGTTACATAACATATGTAAATTGTGTTGGGATGCCCTAGTTAAAAAATGACAGTGTAAATAAGTTTGATACAAACATGGCACAAGAAAGAAAAAAATAATAACAACATTCATGTTCAAAAAACTTCCACAAATAATGTATATCACATTTACTGTAGAAAAACTGGGAATGTGTGTTTATACATTTATATCAAATGATAAAATGACTTGATACATCACAATTATGTTTGGAATTTCATAAATAGCGCAGCAGTTCTGGCATATTTCATCTCTGCATTGATAACAAGTATTTCTTAAGTCTGCTTTTAAAAACTTTAGCAGATGGACCACTGGTTATTTGCAGGGGTAGTGAGTTCCAAAGTTTGGTCCAGTATAACGGATATTATACTGGAATGACATTGTCCTATGACTTGCTAGATGTAGACAACCTGATGACCTAGTGCTGTGATTATGAAAATTTCTGTTGAGAGAAAAAAGTTCCCTAAAACAGGATGGTATAATTTGGTTCACAGTTTTGTACACAAAAACACCTTGTTGAAATAACAGTATGTCATTGATTGTCATTAATTTCATTTTATAGTAATATGGGTCAGCATGAGTTCTCGGGGGTGCACCAACAAGTATTTGATTTTGTAGGCTAATTATTTTTTTAAGGTGAGGCTGGCATGTGTTCGCCCAAACCAAATTGCAGTAAGACAAGTATGGGAAGATGAGTGCACAGTATAAAATTCGTAAAACGTTGTTACATAAAATGTGCCGGAGTCTACATATAATCCCAGGGCTTTTTGACACTTTTTTTATCGATACTTCCAACTTAATTTTGTGTCAACATAGACCCCAAGAATCTTAGTATACTCAACCATTGGCAATCTTACACTATTCAAATTAATTTCCAGAGCACTTAAATCATGGAATCTACTGCGATTACTGAATATCATAAAAATGCATTTTTGTGGATGCACTGAGAGTTTATTGGCACGAAACAATAAACTCACTTTCTGCAAATTATCATTTGCCGGTCTTTTCAGCTCATTTAAATCTTTGTGTCTATAAATGAGTATCGTCCGCATATAGAATAAAAGAAAACAAAGGGGATGAATTCTCGATGTCATTTATGTATAAAATGAAGAGTAAAGGGCCCAACAAGGAGCCCTGCGGAACACCACATGAGATTTGTTTTAGACCTGAAACAGATGATTTATATTTAGTACATTGATAACGATTTGAAAGGTAACTATTGAACCAGTTATACGCAATTCCACGGATGCTATAGTGTCTCAATTTTGATAACATGATACTATGATTTATCGTATCAAAAGCCTTTGATAAATCAATGAAAATGCCAATCATAAATAAATTCTCCTCAAATGTATCCACATTCTTATTACAAATGTCAATCAGTGCCATTGATGTTGAGTAGTTATTACGAAATCCAATTCGCACATTCCACAGGGCGAGAGAGGAAATTGAAAGCAATTTTTTTTTAACTGAATGAAAAGTTGACGAAAATGGGCGGGAAAACCTATACACACAAGCAGATATGGATGCACATCTATTTAGGGGTTTTGTGGGACATTGAAATCATTTCATTGTTTTGTAATATGATACGAATTTTGCAATCATATAATCATGATGTCTATTCAATTGTATTTATTAAATGCTAGAGCACAAATATTTCCATCTACTGATATGTGATTCTGTGCGTGAACGCTACACAAGTCCACATAACCCACGTAGAAACCAAAATCAATGAAAATGGTAACTTCAAAGGAAAGAACTTTTCTAGGTTTGTATATTGTCCAGCCGACTATACGCCAAAAATCTCTAAGCTGACTTAAGACAATAGTTTCCTCCCATGCATGTATCTATACAATATCTATTGATGATTGTCTTGAACCCCCCCCCCCCCCAAAAAAAAAAAAAAAAAAAAAAAAAATATTTTGTGAGCAATAGTTTGTTTCTCTATCTCTGTCTTCAGATATCAGCAGAAGAGTGTCTTTGTTCGATTCCTTGGCAACACGTGACATCACGAAGGTGACCGATGTCATGGAGCATGCGCTGTTCTCCAAGTGGCCACGGACTAGATACGCCGTGGGATGGGATGCAAGACTCGTCTGGGTGCCTATGTCATATTTACCAACTTGTATTACGGACAGGGAGATAAGAAGAAAAGAAAAAAGTGAAAGAAGGACAAATTAGTAATGCTATAATATTTCAAAAATGAGACATCGATTTAAGGTATAGTCGAACATTGTATGTATAAAACTCAACTTTCGATCAGACAAAATGAAAGTATAATTCAAAAGGAAGAATAAAAGAATATATATATATATATATATATATATATATATATATACAACAATAATAATGATAATGATAACCAATGTTGTAATCAGAGAGTGAGGTAGTACGGGGTAAAATTAAAGGTGTTGTGTTACACTTTATATAATCTAAAGAGCATTTTGTCAGTAGTCGCTTCAGATTTGGGCATTGTCGTTTACTAGATATCAATCATGTATCTTTAAAAACAACTTAAATCTTTGTCAATAGATAAGATGGTTATTGATTCTATATATATATCACCTTGAGTTAGAAGTCGAACCAGGGGCGTAACAGGTACCTGTTATCAGGGGGGGGGGGCAGAGCCCAAAATTTCCTGGTAACTAGTCTATGTCTAGAATCTATGGCCTAGCTACGACTGCATTTTAGGAGGACTATAGTGCTCCACCGGCGTAAATCCAATTTGAGGAATGGGGGATGAAAAGCTTTTTAAATGATGTTTTTCCCTCTCACACACATTTTGATATCTATTTTGCGAGCGAGCGAGCCAAAAATAAAAAAAAAATTGTTTTCAGTAGCATTTTCAAATAGAAATTCTAAAATATGATGGTTGTTTATGATAGATATTCAGAATTTTTACTATAAACTGATTAATTCAAATATATTTTCTTCCTTAAAAAGTGTGTCTGCATGGGGGGAAATTTGTACACACCATCCCCCCTCTCCGCCAAGTGGGGGTGATAGTTCCCCCATCCCCCGGGATTTTCGCCAATGTAGTGCTTCCTAGAGGGGAGGGTTCGCGCGGAAGCTCCGACGTTTCTTTGAATTGTTAGTTGTCGGTAATTAAGTCTATCTTCTGCGGCGTAACTAGGATTTCATTTTAGGGAGATGGTAGTGCTCCCTAGGGGGAGGGTGCAGGAAGCTCCGACGTTTTTTGCTGTCGGTTTCCCGCTCTTCTTACGCTTGCTGCCTGTTATCGGGGGGGGGGAGGGGCAGACGCATATCCCAAAATGTCCCGGTAATTAAGTCTAGAATCAGTGGTGTAGCTAGGATTTCATTTTAGGAGGACGATAGTGCAAAGCGCGCTCCCTTGGCATGCTAGGTGGACGGTGCAGGGATTGTGATTTTACCCTCCCGCGCGAAGCGCGGAAGCTCCGACGTTTCTTTGAATTATTGTTCGTTGACTGTTCCCGGTCTCTTATATTCTCTGCCTGTTATCGGGAGGGGGGGGGGGGGGCAGGGGCCGAAAATTTCCCGGTATCTAAGTCTAGAAATAGAATATGCGGAGGTGAGCCCGCACCGCGAGTTGCTTGTTGCGAAGCCCTTAGCGGGTGGGGCCCAGGGTTCTGGCTTAGGGCCCCTGATGGGGGTCTACAGGGAAAGCCACTGCGGGGGTCCAGGGAGTGGAGCACCCGGGGGTTTTGGTACTAAATTTTCCCCTCATTTCTTTGTTTCCCTTTGCTTCCCCCTTTCCTCTTTTCCCTCTCCTCTTCTTCGTTCTCTCCCCTTTTCCTTTTTCTTTCCCGTTCTCCTTCTTCCTTTCCCTTTCTCCTTCTTTCTTTCCCTTTCTCCTTCTTTCTTTTCCTTTCTTCTTCTTTCTTTTCCTTTCTTCTTCTTCCTTTTCCTTTCTCCCTTCCTTTTTCTTCCTTTCCCTACCTTTCATTTTTTCCCGGTAGTTTGGTGGATTTTCCCGCTGAAATCCTTCGGGGGGGCACTCTGCCCCCCCCCCCCTGCCCCCCCCCCCCCCCCGGCTGTTACGCCACTGAGTCGAACAAAATTTCATGTCCTGAGGTTCGTGCAGACTAATCTTGACGTTTTAAAATTAACATTTTGTGGACCTCTTCATAATTTTTTGCAGGATTTGCTTTATCTAAAGATTAGGGATGGCCAGCATAAAAAAAACCTTTGTAAGGATTTAGGATTTGGTGGTGTAGTTGGACAACAAGCAAAGGGCCGTACGCAGAAAGTTTTCCGGGGAGGCAAGACGCGTAAAGAAAATTTGAAAGATGCTCAAAAGCGAGGGAAATTGAAGAATTTGGTACACATTTGTTGTCGATTTTGTAAAAATTTCAGTGAAAAAAATGTCAGTTTTCACAATTTATGGGGGGGCAACTACCCCCCCCCCCCCCCCCCCCCCCCCGCTGCGTACGGCCATGGACAAGCACCCGGATCGTAGGTCACATAATATGGAATGCAAATCCCCACCACATCAAAATCAGTGTCCACTTTTAAAAAGTCATCCTGGGATATCATTCATTTTGAAATCAAAATGATGTATTCATCCCTTTAGAATGGTTTTATAATAATATATAGTCACGAAAGCAGATTATTAGTTCATTCCTGAGGAATATCTATTTCCATCATAAGCAAATTTTTAAACACGCTACCCCAATATTGTATTTTATCATCTTTCACCTTCAAACCTGTGATGAATAAATTATTACAGTGGAGTTTTTGTATTCCTTTTCAAACAATAGAACGACCATTTCCTTTCTTCTGACAATATATTTTTTTTAAATAGTTATGTAATTATCTGGTTCCGAGATTATGTTTCTATATTTTCTTAAACATTGATCAAACAGACTCTGAATTTGACTCTGAATCTGAATCTGAATTGATGTACCAGTATAGTTGGATTAAACAGTATCAGTAGCCTACCTTGCCATCTTGTCCCCCTGTTGGATTTGCGTCTTAACACAAAAGAAAAAGGGTAAAAAGCCATAGCCGAAATAGTTCATTTAAATTCAAAGTTCATTATACTTCACCAGGAGTGTCGAGCTGTAATGAAATTCAAATCTTTTCGGTACAAGTTCCAAGTTGATCTTTCCACATCGACGCGTTAGGCATCACTGTCATGACTGTAGCCTAGCCTTAGTCTCCCCGGGACTTCCCGGAAGACGGAACACGAGGTTGACAATATATGTTTGCCTCCTGACAAATTCCCTCCCCCCCCCCCCCCCCCCCCCCCACAAAAAAAAAAAAAAAAAAAAAATCGAGAGAGAGAGAGAGTTCACTCTTTTCTGCTAATACAGCACTCAAAATTCACTCTATACAGGGGCCGAGGGACGTTTTTGGAGTAAGGGACAGGGGCTGACACCCAAACAGGCGAGTCCAGGGGCAGAAGACATCCGTGGTTGTTGATTTGTGTTTAGGGTTGGGGAATGATTGATGCCGAAAATCCTCGGCGAGGGAGAAAAGCGACCGAGCGGGGAAAGGATGTTGGGTTCACATGTGAATGACCGACTAGAAGTTTTCAAACAATATCGCAGTGGTAGTGTCGTGTTGGGATCGGATTTATTGTTTTGTTCTTCCAGCATATAGAGAATACGTATAAAGACACGAAGACTCAAAGTCAGTTAAAGTATGAAGTTAACATTTATTCAGTTGAAGATCAAAATATGAACAGAAGTCTAGAGTAAGTCTGATGGTGACTGTACTCTGATGATGTCTTGAATGTAGTCTGAAGTATTCTGAAGTATTCTGGTTCTCCGATTGGAGTCCTGAAGTGAAGCCCTGTTATAATCATGGGTAAACCCTCTATTGGGAGTGGGTCAACCTTGAGCTCTTGACCAAAGGCCTAATGTACGTCATAACCGTACTCAGTATGATTGGGGGAGTGGGTCAGTTATCTGGAAGGAGTGATGTAGTGAGTAAGAAGACCATAAAGTGACCAGTGCGTCATAGCTTTAGTTGGAAGATGTATAAGTATTTTCTGAAGAAGAGTGAAGTTTGTAAACATTTAACTTCATATTTTACTTCCTGTAGAAGTATTGATAAATTATAGAAAATGTGAAATTGGTCTTATTATCACATAACAGTAGATCCACGTGAATGGAATGTTAAGGGACCTCGATATCTTTTTATTTAGTTGACACTAATTTTGTTTAGAGCATGTAACGCTCTGTTTCTTATTTTGCGAGCGAGGGCAGCGAGCGAGCCAAAAAAGTTCTTGCTACAAAAATTAGATTTTGTCATCAAAATACTTTAGGCTTAAGGAATCACGGGACTACACCCCCTCCATCCCCCCCCCCCCTCCCCGCTTCCGCTCTCCATGGTTTCTTCCGTTCGCGTAAAGCATGCTATGTAAACACAATACAGACTTTTCAAACACTCAAATGCAGTGGTGACAATACTGAAGGAAATAGAGTATTCGTTGTGAATACAAACATGCTTCTGTTAACCATAGGCCCTATACAACATCGCAGGTCTCTGAGTGCATGGGTAGTGTTATTAATGGTGTTCGGCACAAGGGTCCATTGCGGAAACAGTTTTCCTTTGTTTACTAAGCTCAGTAACATTTTAAAAGTTCCTGAGTGTTAATTCTGTACTTTGCCTCAAGATTTGGTCTTGGTTTAACTTCAGCACGAAATTTCAGCACAAAATGTTTGACCTGTCAGCTACATCTGTAATGTTAGGAGCACTGATATTTCTTATCTGCTTCTGGTTGGTTAGACGTCCGAGGAACCTTCCACCGGGACCATGGTCACTACCAATCATCGGGTACAGATTTAGACCCGGTCTAATCCACGAAACCTACATGGACCTGGCTAAAAAGTATGGTCCTATTTTCAGTGTGCAGAGAGGCCCGTTTCTCTTTGTAGTATTGAATGACCGAGAAAGTATCAGACAAGCTCTGGTGAAGTCAGGGGAATTCTTCTCTGATCGGTTCGTACCAGGGCACTTCAAATGGAGCATACCAGATCCTGAAAAAAGGGGTAAGATTCAATTTTCAAACATTTCTCAAACGAGACATCATTTCGTTTACGTCATTTCCAAAGCCAAGCAATCCAGTGAAGGCCATTAACCCATGCATAAGCTAAATTTATTGATAGTGACATTGATCCATGTATCAGAATGGTTAGTTTGTATCGTTTATTTTGCAATAGCCCTACTTAAACGATGCCACTCTTTAATGACAGACCATGCTGGTCACTGTGGTGTGATCCTAACGTCACCAACAGACGGACGAGGAGGCCTAATAGGGGTTGGCTTTCAAGGTTAATTGAGCTTGTGGTGTTACTTTATGGCATACTCATGTTGTTGCGTTTTAGGAATTTTTAGGACGTTTTGACTCATTTTTTTTAATGTTTGTCATATGCAGCTACCGTTGCATGGAGTAATGGCAAACCCTGGGACAACTTGCGAAAGTTTTCTCTTCCTGCTCTGCGCTCCTTCGGGTTTGGAAAACAGAGCCTAGTACCTCAGATCAACCTGGAGGCACGTTGCCTGTTTGAGGAAATCAGAAATCTTCGAGGAGAACCCACGGACCTAGCGTTCATGCTCAGCAAGGCAACCGCCAACATCATATGCCAACTTCTGTTTGGTCGGCGATATGAATATGATGATGCGGAGTTCATCAAGGTTCTTCAGGCTTTGGAAGACACCTTGGCCATCATTCCCGAGACTGATCTAGTCAATATCTTTGAATCGCTCATACGTACTCCAAGTCCTAGATACAAGCACTACCGGGAGGCCATGTTTGAATGCAAGGATTTCTTGTTGGCTCATCTCAAAAGCCATCGAGAAACTTTTCAGAAAGACAGCATCCGGGATTTTACTGACGCTTTCCTTGCAGATGACATCTCCAAGGAATACAAGTTGGAGGATTTCTGGCGAGTTTTGCTCGATTTCTTTGGAGGTGGTACGGACACAACCTCGGTAGTCACTGCATGGGGGATTCTCTACCTAGCTGTTTATCCAGATATCCAAAGAAAGGTGAGTATGAGATTCAATGCATTTTAAATGTTAAACGCCGTATGCATGCATGATGCATGGTCGAGACTGACAGTGTCGGTTCAGCATGTCAGACCTACAGTGGCAGTATCCTAGGGCTTCTGGAAAAGCTATGGTTAATAAAAACCGACTGTCAACCAGACGGACAGCCCACCATACTCTCTTTCAAAAAAAAAGAGTGAACACATTCACTCTGTTATGGGTGAATTTAAGAAAGGAGTGAATTTAGAGTGAATTTAGAGTGAATAGTAAAACTTGTGTGACCTCAGTGATCACTCAAGGATTTCGACTGATCACTGCAGTCACCCCTAAAAGAGTGAATTAAGAATGAATTCAGAGTCTTTACTCTTAATTCACTCTTAATGCACTCTGAATTCAATCATTTCTTAAATTCACCCCTAACAGAGTGAATGCGTTCACTCTTTTTTTAAAGAGAGTAGGCCCCATATATCGCCATGTCGGTCTTGAGAGCCGTTTTTGTTACTGTAAAGATTCATTATTGGAGAATATGACACAAAGATAGATATATAGATGTATAGAGATGTGTTTTTAAAATTTAAGCCTTCAGTGCGGGATGTGGAAGTCACGCATATTAATCATATTTCTTTTACATATAAGACATTAAAACAATAAACAATAACTTTCAACATTCTTGTAGGTTCAAACTGAGTTGGATACCGTTGTTGGGCGTGGCCGTCAGCCGACTACCAGTGATCGTCCAAACCTACCCTACTGCGATGCTGTTTTAACGGAGGTGATGCGAATTCGTCCCGTCCTTCCAATTTCGGTGCCTCATATGACTTCTGCTAATGCTAAACTTGGAGAGTTTTATATTCCAAAGGGAACCATCATTGTTCCCAATCTGTGGGCTGTTCATCATGACCCAAGGGAGTGGCGTGACCCAGACACATTTAACCCAGACCGATTTCTCAGCGCTGATGGTAAACGGTTCCAGAAGAAGGAGGCCTGGATGCCTTTTGGAGTTGGTAAGACGATCAAACGGACTGTATTTTGAATTGAATTATTCATGACTGTTGTGACATCAAAAGCATTTCGTAAAGAAGGATATCGTGAAATAATCAATGAAATCAGTTTATTGATAGAAATGTGATAAGTATGACATAATTCGAGTTGAAATTATAAAAGTGTAATGTTTATACAAGCCTTTTTAATCTTGTGACAGTAAAGTATCAAGTCTCTATGAATTCAGGCTAAATCTTTTTGTATTGCATCAAGAAATGACATAATAAAAATAATAACAATAGTAATAATGATAATATTCCGTTCTTGAATAGCGCATATAACATTATTATGTCTATGCGCTTCCAGGGGATTTTGAATATTATTTCCCTGGCTTTAGCCCGCAGCCATTACAGCGAACAAGCATTTCAAGGAATTTATTCGCACCAGCTACACATTTACCTCACGTGCACCTGGGTCGAGTGTGGCAAATAATGTAGATTATTATTATTATCATCATTATTTGGTTTGGCGTCACCTGTGCCTGGGAGGCGAAAAGCAAATTGAATCACTGTAACCCTGAGGTCTCTCCTCCCGATATCACTGACTGGGGATGTGCAGGTGGACCACATACACCGGGGTTTCCCCCTACACTTATACGAATAGTGCAGTGGGATCTTTAATGTGCAAAGGTGGTGACTCTCCTTTACACGAGACCTCCATTTAACGTCCTATCCTAGGGACGGAGTGTTTTCCACTGTAGCATAGCCTGCGTCTATGAAACGGGAGGGGCACGATAACACGCAAGGTAGGCTTCAGTCATCCACCTGGGTTGGACTCGTACCCACGATCTTTGGTTCGACAGGCAGACGCTTTACCGACTGAGCCAAGTTGCTCCCTCTTGCCAAAGGACATTAACTTTACCAACGAAATATTTTTTTTCTTCTCTCCTATCAGGTCGTCGTGATTGCTTGGGTAGTCAGCTTGCCAAGATGGAGTCCTTCCTCTTGTTCACCAATCTCTTCCAGCAATTTGAATTCAAGCTTCCTCCAAACCAACCAGCTCCAAGCCTACGTGGTGCCACTGGAATCACCATGAATCCTGAACCATACAAGATCTGCGCCATTGAACGCTGATTGTATCGTCATATCATTTAACAGGCGTGAGAAATGGCTCTGTAATGGGCTTTAGCTTAGGTTTAATAGATTTAATGTTAACTCATGGCTTGCAAAACTCAGAACATGTTTAATAGTACCACGTTTGTTAATGCACTAGAAATTCCATAAATGCAAACTGATATCAAAAGTTTAATACATGCACTGGCGTACTGATGGTTGGGGGGGGGGGGGGGGCCTTGGGGAGGGCAGTCCCCCCCCCCCCTAAAATTCAAACGTGGTTTATTTCTAATAAGATACCGGTAATTTATAAATGTTGCTGAAATGACATGATTTTGCGGGTTTTTTTTCCTCATTTTTTCATTTTGTAACTTATACTTTTTATGCGTATGCTGTAAAAATTAAACGTAGTTTTAAGACCCACATCTTGACCGTGAAATATCTAGATTCATCTCCCCCCCCCCCCCCCCCGCTCCACCACCACACCACCACCACCACCACCACCATAAACAATGCCCATTATGCCACCCGGTGGTAATGCAGAATTTTTTTGATTGCAGTGCTAGTGGAAAACATTCCATCGAGGGGCTGCCACAAAGCACTGTCACTGTGATCTAAGAGAGAGAGAGAGGGAGAGAGAGAGAGAGAGAGAGAGAGAGAGAGAGAGAGAGAGATGAGGGGTTGTGTGTGTGCCTTCCATATTTCTCCAATGTAATGGCAAAAATTCTGCCTCTGACGCGAAATTTCAAGTTCATATTCTTTACTCAAGTCTTATCACATTGTATGCAGATCCATTCACGTGCCAATGTCAATTTGCCTGAATCTCCCAGAACAAATTTACCTTTCAGAAAAGTCTGCGTGAAGGCGCTTTTATTCACCATGGAACTGAAAAGATCCAGTTGAAATGCATTCTCCAACTTCTGTTCGTCAACGCTTATAATGTCAGTAAACATGGGAAATGTAGAAAGTATTCGCGGTGCAGTTTTGAGGTATCGTGACGTAGACTTTAGTCGGTAGAGGTCTTTTCGATTTACATGATTTACGTAATGTCCGCCTTTCTACACTATTTAACGATAGTAACATCTCATTTCAATGATTTGTTATGCAGAAACATTTTATATATACACATTACACGAAAAGCAGCCGAATTATATTCATTTTACATGCTTACATTGGCAATTAACATCTTTAAATGAAATTCATGCTTTTTAAAAATACGAATATTTTACAAAAATATGTAAGGAAGGCATATAAAAATGTCATATCAGGGTCGAGAATCTTCATGTTGACTTAATATTTGTATTAAAGGAGAATGCAACCCAGACAGCAGTGTGCTTCCAGTGAATGAAGAAGAAGAACAGGAAGAGTAAACAGTGAAAATTTGAGGAAAAATCGGGCAATCTGTCCAAGAGTTATGAACTTTTTTAAATTTAAGTAATCCTTATTATGGGGATCCTTGAATTGGCAACTTTGTCAGCATCTGTGATGTCATCGTGGACAACTCACAGAAATAGATGGGACAACTCCCTCTTCATTTTGTACACAGAATTTTACATTTTTTCTTTATTTTCAAGAAAAATAAAAATTCTTTTGATTTATTTGAGTATGACATGGCTATATCAATTCTGCAAGCATTTTATGAAGAATTATGTTGACTCCCTACTTGAAATTTCATAAATATCATTTTTTTTAAAGTTATGTACAAAATAAATTGGGAGTTGTCCACGATGACATCACAGATGCTGGCAGAGTTGCCAACCCAAGGATCCCCATAAGAGGGCTTTACTGAAACTTTCAAAATTCATAACTCTTGAACAGATTGTCCGATTTTGCTCAAACTTTCGCTGTTTACTCTTCTTGGTAATCTTTATTCACTAAGAGCACACTGATGCATTCTCCTGTAAGTTTGGAAACTAAGCGAAGCTAGTAGGCTAAATTGTAATTGTGCCATTGCCAATTCTGATGTACCCTTATGTGGTTTATGCTGTTGTTTTTTTTTTATCAAATAGAAATAAATGGAATGAAAATACAAAAAGATAAATAGAATCCTTAATTTTTTTTAATCGACCTGACAAATGAAGTACCCGTAGCCGCAAGGTACATAGATAGGCCTGTACTAGTGGAGGCAGTTTTTGTGAACCTCGAGTAGGTTTCGTGAAAAGGTTTTCTATTCTTATTCTAAAATACATTTTCCTGTTTCCTTATATTAATCCAGGACCTAGCTCGAAATCAATCCTAACTGACCATCACACACACAGAAAAGTGACTTTCAGAATCAAGGGAAGAGCAGACGGTAGAAGATGGAAAAGGCGAAAGACAACAGGGGTGTCAATCCGTTTTATATAGGGTGGGGGACATAGCTTTTTGTCTGGGGTTTTGGTGTTGGGGGACATACACACAACACACACAGCGAATTAGGTCTTGAGCTTAGAAATTGGGGGTGTCCTTGTGTCCCCCATACAATTTTGGTGTCCTCCTGTCTCCCCCTGACTGACGCCCATGACTCGGCCATGAAAGCGAGTCACTAAATTAGAAAGAGAGAGAGAAAGAGAGAGAGAGAAAGAGAAGGAGAGAAAGGGAGAGCGAGAGAGAAGAGAAGAGAGAAAGAAAACCCTGAAACTTGCTATCGAAGGAGCGAAGTAGTGGGGCGGCATAGCCGACCAATTGTGCATTTTGGGTCAATGGAACCAAATTTGGCACACATGTAGATTTATGTAGTATGAACAAATTCAGAGGAGGAGACATCTCAAATTCTGCCCATGGGGGCCGTGGGGGCCACCTTTAAAAATGGTCACACAGGGGCAATTTTTCGTTATACACAGTCAAAAATGTGCTTGTATAAACTGATTTTTTTAGGTAATATGACATCAGTAATCCATATTCGAATGTTTCGGGCATAACTATTTCTGAAAACACAATTGAGGGGCTCAAATTGATAAAAGGGGCTATTTTTTAAAAATCTAAATGGCACACAGAAAAAGCACCCGATTGGGCACGCAGGAAGATCAATACATTATAACAAGATTTAGATGTGGAATCCTCTCAGATTCTGCCCTTTGGGGCCGTGGTGGCCATTTTTAAAAATTGTGGCAATTGGGGCATTGTTTTCTTTGAACACAGCCCAAATGAAATGTGACAAGAGAATTTTAGGTAATACAGCATCAATAATCCATATTCTGATCCTTCAGGGCTGAATATTTCATAGATATAATTTAGGGGCTCACTTTGATAAAATGGGGGGGGGGCTATGGGGGCTATGAAAAAAATGAAAATAGCCCTCAGTTTACAGTTTACATCTGTCTTGGAAAAAAAGTACCAGATTTGGCCCAAAGGTAGATTAAGACACAATCACAAGATTTAGATGTAGAGGCATCTCAGATTCTGCCTTTGAGGACCATGGAGGCCATCTTTTAAAATGGTCACCAGCATAGGGCGTTATACATATATATATATATATATATATACATATATATATATATGTGTATATATATATATATATATATATATATATATATATATATATATATATACGTATATATATATGGGTATATATATGTATATATATATATATATCTATATATATATATATACATAAAAGAAATGAAAATGGGAGAATAATAATTGCGTAGCTCCCTCAATGTTCCCCAGAGCTGTCATCCATTTTTTAATCAAGGGTTGAAAAATGCCTCCGCCGAGAATCGAACCCGGGTCACTGGCTTAGCACGCCAATGCCTTAACCACTAGACCACAGAGGCGGCCAGCAGTTAGGCGTGACCGAATCCATTTGACCGACAGACAGATTTTTCCAACCCTTTTGATCTTTTGATTCTTTGTTTTGGTGCAGATGAGTTAATGAACAATGAGAAGCCGCGTGCGGCAGTTCTAAGCCAATGACCCGGGTTCGAGGCGGAGGCATTTTTTCAACCCTTGATTAAAAAATGGATGACAGCTCTGGGGAACATTGAGGGAGCTACGCAATTATGATTCTCCCATTTTAATTTCTTTCAATGTTTATTATATACAATTGGGAGTTGCCAAAGTTGTTTGCATTTGTCATTTTCTTTTCATCTTTCAATATATATATATATATATATATATATACTTACATACACACACACACACACGCACACACACAGAGTTGAAAATCTAATGGGAAAAGTGAAATTCAGGTACCGGTAATATAACATCACATATTTATAATCGAATGTTTCAGCACTGAAATATGAAGAAAAAAAAACTTAGTTTGGGGTCCAGTTTGAAAAAATGGGGCTGTTTATAAATACATGTATTTAAAACATAAAGCACTCAGTTTACATCTATTTTGTAATTCAAAACACCACATTTTGAATACAGGTAAAGTAAAAAAAAAAAAAATTATCACAAGATTTATATGTGGAGACATCTCATTTTCTGCCGTGAAGGCCTGGGCGGCCGGCCATCATAATAATTTTTGTATACATATGCTTTCTCTAAAATCATAAGAAATTGTGCATCAGTGTATAATTTGGAATGCAAATTGTTTATATTTTAAATGAATGTTTCGGATTTGACCCATAATTGGAAAGAGGATATTCGCTGTCATTCTCTCTCTCTTTTTTTTTTTTGGGGGGGGGGATAATTTTTTCTTTTGGTAATGTGCCCTTTTTTCGACTGTGTGTGTGTGTGTATATATATATATATGTGTGTGTGTGTGTGTGTGTGTGTGTGTGTGTGTGTGTGTGTGTGTATAATGCCCCTATGGTGAGCGTTTTTAAAGATGGCCCCCACGGCCCTCAAAGGCAGAACCTGAGATGCCCCCACATTAAATCCTGTGATAGTGTCTTAATCTACCTTGTGCCAAATTTGGTACTTTTATTCCAAGACAGATGTAAACTGGGGGCTATTTTCGATTTTTTTTTAAAGATACCCCCTAATTTATTAAATTGAGCCCCCAAATTATATCTATAAAATGTTCAGCCCTGAAGCATCAGAATATGGATTATTGATGCTACATTACCTAAAATTCACTTGTCACATTTCATTTGGGCTGTGTTCACAGAAAACAATGCCCCCATTGCCACAATTTTTTTTTTAAATGGCCCCCAAAGGGCAGAATCTGAGATGTCTTCACATCTAAATCTTGTTATAATGTATAAACCTACCTGTTTGCCGAATCTGGTGCTTTTTAGATGAAAGTGGGGGCTATATATATTTTCGATTTTTTAAAAACAGTCCCTTTTATCAAATTGAGCCCCTAAATTATGTTTTCAGAAATATATGCCCTGAAACATTCTTATATGGATTACTGATGTCATTATTACCTAAAATTAAATTTTCAAAGTAGATTTTTGACTGTGTATAAAGAAAAGGTGCCCCGATGTGACCATTTTTAAAGATGGCCCCACGGCCCCCATGAGCAGAATTTGAGATGTCTCCTCCTTTGAATTTGTTTATATTACATATATCTACATCTGCGCCAAATTTGGAGCCATTAACCCAAAGTGCACAATTCGGCTATATATATTTTGTCACTATGCAGGGGCGGATCCAGCATTCTCCAGTAGGGGGGCCGAAATTTTTAAAAACCGCTCGAACCGATTAGAAACGTATGGTTTAAGGCTGCACTCAGTGGCGTAACAAATGAAAATATGTTGTGGGGTTCCCCCCCCCCACACACACACATACACAGAGGTAGATGCGCCTATATATCTTGAAATAGTTTTCTTTAATTGAGGAATCATAAACTCCTTTTCCTGAGTAAAAAAGAAATGATGGATAATGCGAGCGCGAAGCGCGAGGTGAAAATTTTTGAGATTCCAAATGAAGAAAATCGTCAGGGGCGTCGCTAGACTTTTTTCAATGGGGGGGGGGAGGAGTGTAGAGGCCAGATTGCCAACAAACAGTGCCAGTGATTACCGACAACTAATGCCAATAAATTCAACCGTATAAAGCCCATGAGGCATTGTGTGCCTCTATCACATTTTCTTCTAAATGATATAACTGTTCACCTCACTTGCCGAATAGTAGGAGTCATAATTCTTCATCCAAATACACTGAAGAATTAACTATGAGATATCTTACTTATACATATACATATTATGGTCACCTCGCTTGCTGAATTCGTTTGCTTTTCCAAACTATCTTGTATTAGGATTTAATCCAAGCGAGCGCAGCGAGCGAGAAAAATCTATATACTTTTTTTAATGGTAGCAGTGATAATTCTTCATCCCAATGTACGATGGTATTAATCATGAGATATCTGACTTATTCATATGTATACAGGTATATTTGGTCATCTCGCTTGCCGCAAATGTTAGCTCTTCCATGCCATCTTGTATTTAAATTTAATCCGAGCGTGCACAGCGAGCTAGAAAAAAATCTGTATGCTATTTTCATGTAAGAAGTGATTATTCATCCCAATACACGATGGTATTAATCATGAGATATGTGACTTTTATGCATACTGATACATTTGGTCATCTCTCTTGCCAATTTCGTTTGCTTTTCCATACCATCTTGTATTTAAATCTAATCCGAGTGAGCGCAGCGAGCGAGGAAAAAAAATATATATACTATTTTAATGGTAGAAGTGATAATTCTTCATCCAAATACACGATGGTAATAATCACGAGTTAAATTTAATCCGAGCGAGCGCAGCGATCGAGCAAAAAATCAATAAAC
The DNA here is from genome assembly GCA_029962745.1 of Echinometra lucunter. Classification (NCBI taxonomy): domain Eukaryota; kingdom Metazoa; phylum Echinodermata; class Echinoidea; order Camarodonta; family Echinometridae; genus Echinometra; species Echinometra lucunter. The sequence continues at coordinate 26,213,362 of CM057167.1, read as the reverse complement.
TGTTTTTCATGGTAGAAGTGTTGATTTTTCATCCAAATATTATGAGATAACTAACCTTTTTTTATAATGTGTGCAGGTACATTTGGTCACCTTGCTTGCCGAATTCGTTTGCTTTCCCAAATCCTTCTTATATCTGAGTATTGTACAAATGAGCATAGCGAGCAAGGAAAATACATAATTATGTACTCCCTTTCATGGTAGAAGTGAAAGTTCTTCATCAAAATACACGATGGGCCTTTAAGATATCTATTTTGAAATATGTGGTCACCTCTCCTACCTAATTTATTTGCTTTCAAAGACCATCTTGTATTATACAAGCGAGCGGGGAAAAATATACATACCTTTTTTGTGGTAGAAGTGATAATTCTTCATCCAAATACATGATTTGCCTAAAAGTATCTAGATTATATATTTGTTCATCTCACCTGCCGAATGTGTTTGCTTTCTGAACTTACGAGCTAGCGCAGCGAGCGAGGAAAAATATACACTCTCTTTCGTGATACTGGTGATATTTCGTAGGTCAGAATGAACAAGCAAATAAGCCGAATATGGGCACCTTACTCCTCTTTTTCTTTCTTTTTCCCCTTCATCCTATTCCCTCTCCTTTCTTTCTCTCTCTCTCTCTCTCTTTTTTTTTTTTTTTTTTTTTTTTTTTTTTTTAGCCGACAGCAATCGCGAATTTGTCGATTGGGAATGGTACCTCTACCCCAGTTTTACATTATGGGTGTAAGTCTCTGTCAGTCCTGTACCTAGGATTTTTACTGTGGTTCAACCTCGGAAATAGTAGACCTTTTTGAGGAAGTGACAACTGCGAGCGCGAAGCGCGAGCCGAAATTTTGGTTTACAATAACCTGAAGGCAGAGCAATTTTGCCTCTCATTTATTTTGAACTCATTCTAAAACTGATGATAACCTAATCAACTTCCCCCTATATGCGAGCACAAAGTGTGAGCGGAAAAATCCAAAATGAATCATACTTCTTTGTAATTCTTTTTTTATAACTCTCTTCTTCTTCTTTTTCTTTTTTTTTTTTTAACTTTTTCTTTTCTTTTCTTTTTTTTTTCTTTCTTCTTTTTTCTTTTCTTTTCCTTTTTTTTTTTGCTCTGTCGATGGGGGGGGGGGGGGGGCCGCGCGCGGCCGTTTCGGCTTCCCCCCCCCCCCCCCCCCTGGATCCGCCTATGACTATGCCGCTCCACTAAAGAGAAAGATGAGAGATCGTCGGACCGGATGCGGCTGGGTTTGTGAGTTTTTCACCTTCGGGGGAAAAAAAAGTGGTTTTGGCGCCACCTATCGTTACTACTTCAAAGATTTACCGCCAACACAAAAAATTGGTGGAAAAAACACTGAAGATTGATAAATGACATCATACATGTACAATTATGCCTCGGGAAATAATAACCTTGCAACTTGGACAATGTGGGAACCAGAGTAAGTATGATGATTAATGAATGGCAAAGCTTTACAAGCAAAAGGGGGCAGGGAAGTGAGGGGAATCAACTGTTGGACCGGCTACTTCGGTCCCAAACGCTCATAATTGTGTGATGTTGTTGTTGTTAGGTGTTTTGGCGTGCCATTCGTCATGTTCGTGTAACACTAACACTTTTAGGCCTCTATGTCGAATATTATTAACACCATCTCATGATCTACGTGCGGGTTTCTTTTCTTTTTTTTTTTTTCTTTTTTTTTTTTGAGGTGTTTTGGTTATTAATTTAAGTTGGCACTAATGCACTTTCATCATCATCATCATCTAGGCCTATCCTGCCTATTTGATAATTTGATATACGGGAGTGAGGTAGTCCTGTACCACTTGCACGAATGCCAGGTTATCATCAGATAACCTTGCACTGAATTAGGCCTGTACAGTGGAAATTGCTGACAATAGGAAAGTAGTGTTCTCTGTCACATTTCTGGGACAGAGGAACAAGAGCAGTGATCAGAAAAAGATTTCTCAAAATTCATTTGATGAAGATAATTTAGATCCAATTGAAGGAATGGAATGAAAATAGGATATGTTATCATACTGGGTGTAAAAAGCAAACATTTTCCAAGAATTTGTTGATTATTTTAGTGATTTCTATCTCCAACTATAGAGGGCAGTATTTCACATAAATTTGCACAGCTCACCATACCAATGGCTCCCTGAGTGGTCCTGTACTAGTCTCCCGGTCGTTGCGAAAAAGAAACAAATAGTTCGTACACTGTAGCTATTCACAACTTTAGTGGTTTGCGGTATGCGTGGATGTCGGGTAATATGGAAGTGTCTATTGCACCAAAGGTTATCAAGGCCGGTCTTAAAGGTTTCGGTACTTGAAACTGTGACAAGAGATGCTGGCAATTTATTCCAAGACTCAATGAACCGTTTACTGAAGAAACAACTTCTGACATTTAGCTTGCAGTGGGTATTGAAAAGTTTCAGTGAATGTCCACTTTCGTATCCATCAAAAATTCATGTCCATGTCCTGATGTCCAATGACTGACTGACTGACGCTGGAATAAAGCGCTGAGCTACCGCTAGCTGCTGGTGTACCAGCTGCAGCTAACGTTAGCTAACTGTTAGCTATTCTCAGTCAAAAATCAAAATTTAAAAAAAAATTATGATACTCTGTCCAGATGATAGAAAAGATGTGCATTAAGACATATTTGGCTTGGAATAGAAAAAAACTGCCAGTAAATGTGTTGAAATTGAGGATAAATGTCGAATAAATTCAGCTGTTCTGCCATAGACGATAAATCACTTCCTGGTTAAATTAATTCAATGCGACTCCAAGAAGAGGGTTGAATGACATTATGAACAAGGTAGGTGATAATGGGTCGCTCTGAAATATTTCTTTACGGAGTTTGAATGGTTCTGTTTGCAAATCCGAGGTTCTTACATAGCCTGAGAGATTGATATAAAAATGATAGAAGTACAAGCAGACCTTTTGTGGGATCCTGAATCTCTCAAGGAAGAGTTGAATCAGTTCATGGGGAAGACTTCCGAACGAGTCTTCTAGATCGAAAAAAGTTTCGTGAACTGTTTTGTTTTTTGAGCGGGCATGGTTGAGAACCTCTGTAAGGCATTGTACATGCTCTACACATCCATTGATACCTTGTATGAATGCCTTTTGAAAAGCAAAAACTCTTGAACGATCAATTCAAACGAGGTGTATGCCGTAGCGGGGGACAATGAGTCAGTTGATGTAAAGGGCCTAAAAGGTCCTTAAGTTCGTCATTGAGCTTAGACCATTTATCCCGTGACAATGGAGGGGTAGTGAACTTTGTCATCATGGAGACAATAGCGGTGTTATAGGTAGAATAGAAGTCGTTCTCGGTTGTAGCCCACTTTTGGCTAGCGGATTTAGGTAGTTGACTGGATATAAATAACGCACAAGTTGCCGGCAGAAATGCGGATAGCAAAATGGTCACACCAAGCAAAACAGCACAGGCACCAATTATTGGAAAGTTAGAGATATGCATATTACCATCAGCTGAATCCTTGGTCTTATAAAATCCTTGTATATTGAGAATCAATCTGGTGGATCATGAAATGTTGTATGAAGAGTTGTTCGGGGTTGGCAAGCGAAATTTGCAAAGGCGATACAGAGCCCTACCAACACCCGATGAATTTTTAAAAAAATAAATAAAGTAATACTTTTAAGTTTTTAACTGGGCATTGACCATTTCCAGCGATTTCATGCATTTGTCCACCCTAACTAACCTCTTTATCTGCCTTGTGATTTTTTGTGACATGTCTTTATTCAAAAATTAATACATACATTTATTGGTGTAAGATTTCATGAAATTCATGTTTTATAAGTTTTTCTTAAATGAAAGATAGAAAACCACTAGATACAGCTTGTATTTGCCACCATGCATTTCAGTTGGTTTTTTTTTTAATCATGTTAAAAGCTTGAAAATGTGCCCAAAGATACTTAAGATTGTAAGTGATCATAATAAGATTGTAATCGATTAACAATCGTAATCGATCATATTACTAAATATAAAAAAAAAAACTGCTTTATTGTTATTTCTTTTCATCACATATTTTCATTCCTCTCCTTTATTTTCATTTTTTTTTAATTTTTCTGTTTTACTATTAATCAGTATAATATGAAAATAATCTTTCTCTTTTGTTCAGAAAAGAAAATAAATAACGAAGAATCATGAAATAAATTCATTAATTATTTTTTGTCATACAAAAGGTATTCATATGAAACGGTGACTGCCATTTGCTTTTAAACAGAAAGGGTTCTGTCATCCAATATCGATGCACGCCTTTTTTTTTTTTTTTTTTTACTAGCCTTTTAAAGATGTTGCCCAACCCCAAACCGAATCAAAGTTCAGAAAAAAATTGCTGAACTCTGCCGAACCGCACCGAACCCAAACATGGTGCTCAATTTACAACACTACACTTATTTGTTAGGCCCAAATGTAAGCTTATCTCAGCTTGTACTCCATAGTAGTCATTACACCTGAAAAGATTCAATAGCTTTTGTGTGTAATAGCGGGTGTTTGGCTTAAAAATTTTCATTTTTAACTCTGAATTCCCAAATTTGTGGCACATTAATAGTTGAGTCCCAGAATCAGATAAACTAGCAAATTTAAGAAAATTAAATCTTGCTTAGGGCAACTATGTTGTCTGTTTTACTGCTGTAATGGTGAATGTTTGATACAGTCCCACATAAGTTTGGGCCTAAGAGTGGGCTGTTTTATAGATGCTGCTAGGCTATGTTTTAGTAGAAAATGCTCCGTCCCTCAGATAACCATTAAATGGAGACCCTGTGTAGAGGAGAGTTGTAACCTTTGCTTATTTTAAAGTAGGGCTTAACCTCATCAGAGATCGGTGACTGCCGATTCTTGGCTGCATCGGCTAAACTCGGAATATATTGACGGTGAGCCAATGCAGAACCGATGCAAGCAACAGATGTTTGGCGGTTGCAATCACACTTAGAGCCTATGATGATTTGCATTGCGGGCGTAGCATACGGGATTAAATTTTGTTATTGTATTACTCATCTCTACTTTAGCCGCGCTCTGCGCTGCATCGGTATCGGAATCGGGCCTATGCACATGTAAAAACATCGGGGATCAGATCGGCAGCAAAATTCCATATCGGGCCCTAATTTAAAGAACCCACTGCACTATTTGAAGAAGAGTAGGGACTAGGGGGAAAAGCTTGGTATAGTGATACACCTGCACATCCCTATAAGTTATATCGGGAGAAGAGGCTCGAGGGTCACAGTGATTAAGTTTGCTCTTCCCCCTCCCAGGCCCAGGTATGCCAAATACATAATTAGATTCCGACCCCAAAACTGTGTTATGTGATCAAGGTGAACAAAATCTACATATAACTGAAGGAATGGTATGGAAGTAAGATTTAATCATCCTACCGTGCAGAAAGCATTTTCCTAGTATTTTGCTGTTTATGTTGTTAATTGTTATATATTTCCAACTTTGAAATTAATCGCTACAGAAATTTAAGCATCCTGGGGAAAACACAGATATCTGTACCTTTTTATTTTTTGCCTCTGTTGAATAAACCTGACTTAATAAATTTGCCTTTTGAGTTTGAAATTCTTAATGCCACTAAATTTCATAAGCCATATCTCTTCTTTGCTCTGTTCATTCAAATGTTAGTTGGTATGGAGTTTTGGAAACAGCTCTGTTTGGAGCATGGTATCAGCCCTGAAGGTATCCTGGAAGACTTTGCCACCGATGGATCCGATCGAAAAGATGTCTTCTTTTATCAGGTAAATTTCACAGGGCTCATACGGGTCAGGGAATTTCTGGAAAGTCAGGGAATTGGAAATTCTTTTTTCCAGAAGCAAAAAGTCAGGGAATTTGTCACTTTCTTCTGGAAAGTCATGGAAAATCATTTATTCAAGATATTTTTCATATTAATAAATTCACGCTCCAGCCAGCCCTGCATTCTTGGCACTCAGATCAGCTTTGAATCTCTTTTAATCAGTGCACTTTTTATGTAAATTTTACATCACATGTGATCGATGAGTCATGGAAATTTGCATTTTTCTGCCTTGGAAAGTCATGGAAAGTCATGGAATTTTGAAAATGTATAAGTGTATGAACCCTGATTTCAGTAAGACCCTTGAGGGGGAGGCTGGTTCTTGCTCACAAAAGAGCAGTGAAACCCTGTCAGTTTTCATGGATATTATACAGGTATGGACATGAATTTGTCTTGAATGATAACTGTTGTAGAGATTCAAAATGACCCCCAAATTTTGACAGTTATTTCTTTATAATACTGGTATGGAGGCATTTGCATATGTTATCACATCATCTTTGATTATATGTGCTGTTTCATTTTACCGATAGATCTGAAGGAATACAAGTCTATGCCAAAAATACAAATAAATAAGAAAACAAAAACATATTGTTAGTAATATGGAAGCAAATGCCTATCTTATTAACTTTTATATTCACTTTTGATAGGCTGATGATGAACACTACATCCCGAGAGCAGTTCTGCTAGACTTGGAACCCAGGGTCATTCATGGAATACAGAACTCTCCCTATGCTAACCTGTACAATCCAGAGAATATTTACATCTCTAAGCATGGAGGCGGGGCTGGAAACAACTGGGCATCAGGTTACACTCAGGTTTGTATTGGTTACCTGGTTGTTCTGCAAGTAGTTGACTTGTATGTATGCTTTAATCACTTTCTTTACCGTGAACTGTTGTCACAAGGGTCCTTTTGTAGCTGTGCTGCTGCCATAGTAATACATAGACAGATAATTTGTATTGAATAAGCCAAGGGATTTGTAGAAATATACATGTAGGATTTGTGTAAATATGATATAGGTTAGTTTCATGCATAAGATATTCATATTAACATCAAACATTCTTGGAAAGTAAGCTTTGGATATGAGTAAGGCCTAAAGTAGATCTTTAGATTAGGGCTTAACCGATATTCGCATCGGAGATCGGTGACTGCCGATTCTTGGCCGCATCGGTTAAACATCGGAATCGGTATTTTGATGGTGAGTCAATGCGGAACCGATGCAAGCAACAGATGTTTGGCGGTTACAATCACACTTAGACCCTATGTTGTTTTGCATTGCGGGCGTAGCAGACGGAATTAAATTTTTGTTATTGTATTACTCATCTCTACTTTAGCCACGCTCTGCGCTGCATCGGTATCGGAATCGGAATCGGGCCGATGCGGATGTAAAAACATTGGGGATCAGATCGGCAGCAAAATTCCATATCGGTTAAGCCCTACTTTAGATATATTCTGACAATTTTTTTTTCGTGTTTGATTATTATTGTTTTTTTGTTGGTTTGGTTTTTTTTTTTTCTTCTTTTTTTTTTCTTGATTTGTTTTCTTTTTCTTTTTTTACCCTTTTTCAAGATGGAAGACTTTTAAGTGGTATTTTGACCATTAGTTACCATACAATTTTGTTACATTTTTACGGACTGAATGAAGAAATATTTGGCATTGTTATGCTTTGGTTTTATAGGATAAGGAACACTGAAGAAGTGTTTGACATGGTTGTTGGGGGGGGGGGGGGGGGTTGCAGGATGAGAGACTGAAGAACTGTCTGACATGGTTGTGGTTGTTTTTTTACAGGGTGAAAGACTGTACGAAGAAGTGTTTGACATCATTGACAGAGAAGCAGATAATAGCGACAGTTTAGAGGTAAGGTGGAGATCTTGCTTTGTCTGTGAATGCACTCTTCCCAAAATGTTTGTTCATGCATGTAGAGGAGGATAGTGTGTACTGCATATATCTTCTTCTACTCATTCTTTTGTATAATCATATTATAGGCAGCTTACATACTATAATACGTGGGGGGGGGGGGTATTGATTTAAAATCATTGTCTTTTTTTTTATTATTATTAATTTTTAAAACAACTCAAGCACACGTTGGTATTGATATGCATATACAGTGGAAACTTTGTATAAAGAGATCTGATATAACAATATTCCTGATATAACCAGGCAATATTCCAGTCCTACCTCTTTATATTCTATTATTTTATAACCCTGATATAACAAGATTTCTGCTATAACAAGGTAATTTTGATGGTCCCAGGGACCTCGTTATACTGAGTTTCCACTGTAGCACATTAATTTATTTGGCTATACAATAAAACAGCAATGTACCGGTAGATAAAATGCCAGGGATCGAACCCCCGACTTTTGCATCTTCAGTCAAGTGCCCCAAACCACTCAACTACGGCACCTCTGCTTGTCTTTTAAGATTTCTAAAACTTTTGGGCTCAACTGTGCATCTAATTACCATGCACTTCTATGCTTGGTACTCTGTAATGGAGAGGACAGGCTCAGTTACATGTATCTATTAATCTCTATGTTCCCCAACAGGTTTCTTCTGTAGTGAGTTACGTAGGGACTAGCTCATCTGCTTGTATCTGATTAATCTTTACGTTCCCAACAGGTTTCTGTAGTGATTTCCATGTATGCAGGGACATGCTCAGCTGCATGTACATGTATTTATTAATCTCTATGTTCCCCAACAGGTTTCTTCTGTAGTGAGTTACGTAGGGACTAGCTCATCTGCTTGTATCTGATTAATCTTTACGTTCCCAACAGGTTTCTGTAGTGATTTCCATGTATGCAGGGACATGCTCAGCTGCATGTACATGTATTTATTAATCTCTATGTTCCCCAACAGGTTTCTTCTGTAGTGAGTTACGTAGGGACTGGCTCATCTGCTTGTATCTGATTAATCTTTACGTTCCCAACAGGTTTTTGTTGCAAGTTCCATGTATGCAGGGACATGCTCAGCTGCATGTACATGTATTTATTAATCTCTATGTTCCCCAACAGGTTTCTGAAGTGAGTTACATATATGTAGGAACATGCTCAGCTGCATGTACGTGTATCTATTAATCTCTATGTTCCCCAACAGGTTTCTGAAGTGAGTTACATATATGTAGGAACATGCTCAGCTGCATGTACGTGTATCTATTAATCTCTATGTTCCCCAACAGGTTTCTGAAGTGAGTTACATATATGTAGGAACATGCTCAGCTGCATGTACGTGTATCTATTAATCTCTATGTTCCCCAACAGGTTTCTGAAGTGAGTTACATATATGTAGGAACATGCTCAGCTGCATGTACGTGTATCTATTAATCTCTATGTTCCCCAACAGGTTTCTGAAGTGAGTTACATGTATGCAGTGTTCTCGCCAGAAAAAATTCCACACATGTCGGCACATGTCAAGGACATGTGCTGCCACTCCTGAGGATGAGGGCGGGTGGGGGGATTCCCCCTCCCGCGCAAATTGCGGGATATGGGAGCGTGACCCAAAGCGGAGACTTATAGTGGAGATACTTGCACCTCTAGGAGCTCTGAAGCCCTATATCAGTAAATACAACTTACAAGATATGGGAGAGCAGGAGAGTGGAAATTAAATAAGCCTGTGCATTCACAAGTATTTTTCTACCCATGTACACTTTTACCCATATGGATGGATACATGTGGTACCTGTTCAGAATTTGTCACCAATCTGGTCACTGACTACATCAAGTGACCACATCACATTCTCTCCCTTTCTCACTTTCTCTTCCCCTCTCAGTATCTTCCTCTCTCTCTCTCTCTTTCTCTTCTCTGTATGACCATGAGGGAAAATCCTACTCATAAAATTTTACAGCTTCTTTCAGCCTTCAACCTATTACCAACTACACTGTAGCTATTTAATGGGGAAAACACTGGTCTGTCCCTGGAAACTTCACAGGCTTACAGTAGTTGAACTATATTGCCAAAAGTAAAAAAAAAATCTCTGGCATTTTTTATTACTGTTAGGAATGTATACTCAATTTCTTTTTTTACCCTTGTCGCCACGCATGTCGGGGCAATTTCACACATGGTTCTACTTTGTCTGAAATCCTGCACACATGGTATTCGAACCATGGGTATTATGTACTGCCGAGAACACTGCATGTATGTAGGAACATGCTCAGCTGCATGTACGTGTATCTATTAATCTTTATGTTCCCCAACAGGTTTCTGTAGTGTGTTCCATGTATGTAGGAACATGCTCAGCTGCATGTAGGTGTATCTATTAATCTCTGTGTTCCCCAACAGGTTTCTGTAGTGTGTTCCATGTATGCAGGGACATGCTCAGCTGCATGTACGTGTATCTATTAATTTCTATGTTCCCCAACAGGTTTCTGTAGTGCGTTCCATGTATGCAGGGACATGCTCAGCTGCATGTACGTGTATCTATTAATTTCTATGTTCCCTAACAAGTTTCTGGAGTGAGTTATGTAGGGACAGGCTCAGCTAAATGTATCTGATTGTGTTTATTCTACGTTTCTTGACAGGGTTTTGTACTATGTCATTCCATCGCTGGAGGAACTGGGTCTGGTATGGGTTCATACATCCTGGAGAAACTGAATGACAGGTGAGATAAGTTTGATGACATCATATATTGGGTTCAAAGGTCACTTAATATCATCTTTAGGAACATGGTTTGTAAATTCTCATTTTCTGTGCATTATATGAAAACCGAGCTCCACATTGTGATATTTTTTTTTTTTTTTTTAAAGTTGGAATCGATCTTTCTAAGGTTGAATGTATGTACACAGTGAACTTTGGAATTTTGAGTCTGGACTGGTTAGAATTATGATGGTGATGATTTCAAGAATGATATGAATGGTTGTAATGTACTTTGAATTGAAACTTTTTCACCAACTTTTACAGAAGCCAACTTAGTATTGGGCAATTCCATGGTGGAAAAACAGTCGCCTTACCGGTACTTCACATTTATAGTAAAAACATTCACTTCGATAGCCCTGAATAGCCAAATCTTTGAATTAAAAAAAACTGAAACAATAAAGAATTCCACAATCTTAGTCTGTGTTGGTATAATGCATGTTTGATTTTAAAAGACGGGTTTGAAGTTTAAAATTGGCACTTTTTTCTAGTAAGTCTGTTACGGAGGTGTTATACAACGATATCATGAATGTGAGAATAAAATTGCTGGAATGAAAGAGCTCACATGAAAGAATGGGCATATATAATTTACAGAGTATTAAATGGTGAGAAGGGAGGCAGAGTACAAAAGAGGCACAGAAGGTCTAAACATGTTGGTAACAGAATTACACCCTTACCCTGGAATTGCCCTATTGCGGTTTTAGAACTCAAATATTTATCTACATCTGTGTTTCTTTATCTTTTCCTACAGGTTTCCCAAGAAGTTGATTCAAACATACTCGGTGTTTCCCAATCAGCAAGAGATCAGCGATGTAGTCGTCCAGCCTTATAACTCTATGCTGACACTGAAGAGACTTACCCAGAACAGTGATTGTGTGGTAAGCTTTATAAAGTTTTTGTGGTCAGTCATAAAGTCATCATACCGTATAATTCTGTTGCTGTGTATGTGGTAATGTTCTGCTGATATGAATATGTCAATTATCTGTGCCTTCAGCATAGAACAATCAGTTTATTAGTGTGAATGTATCTTGCTTACCCCAATCATGTTTATTATATTCTCACCATTTTTTGTCCTTTCACATTATCTTTTTATTGTAGGTTGTACTCGACAACACTGCTCTGAACAGAATAGCTACAGAAAGATTACATCTTCAGCAACCAGACTTCTTGCAGATCAACCAAATGGTATAAATGCATTAGTCTTTTCAAAATGATCAGCATTTACTATTACTGTGAAAGATTTTAAATCTGACCTTGCTTTACTTTATTTATTCTTCTTAATTTAAGTTAATACTTACACATATATGTAAATGTATTATTTCTTATATGCAAATTTGTTTATATTTTGTTATTCCAGAATAAGTATATGTATGTCTGTTGATCTTTGTTAATTGCATTATGTTGTGGAAATAAAGGAACTTCAAACTTCAAACTTTAGGGAAAACAGACAAATGGAATATATTGAACAAAAGTTAACAAATCAGACAGATAGAAAAGAAAATAGTGATGTTCTTTCTTTGTTGTTGTTGTTTCAAGTCATTTTATTTTTAGTACGGTTTCTTACTTATTTCCGCTTTGTTCATTTGCTACCTCTTTTTGTTGTTTATTCTTTTTTTTTTTGTTATCTTCTATTTTAGTATGATATTTTCAACACTAAATTCTCAAACATCCTGTAAAAAGAATGTTGTTGTGCAATCATTGTGTTGAAGCCTTGTGTATTGAAAAATCTTGATCTGCATTTCGTGAAAAGTATGTATTATGGTCAGTTGTCACAAGAAATAGACATTTAAATCTTTACCATTCACAGCAACCCATTCATGACACGAATTATTTAAAGCCTAATTTATCAGCTTTTATTCTTCAAATTGGCAACACCAAAATTTTTCTTTTATTGCTACATTTTTCTTATAAAAAGTTATTTATCTGAAATGAATATGAATTGGCTGAAAGTATAAGAATCCAAGAAGTTGCCATTTTGCAGGGAAAAACTTTGATTTAAAACTTTCCATAGCATTCCAATTTAAGGATTTTAATGCTTCTTTTCCTTTTAAAATTTTCAGCATTGAACAACAAATATTGACACACCCCAAAGTGGGCACAGTATGTGTAGAAATTTTTGCTTTTCTGCTATGTATTTGGTATGATATTTAGGGCTCTGCATCAAAGTTTAATAGGCCAAAACACATAATGTTAAAACTATGTCACGAATGGGTAAAACTAATTTCTCTTATCTGCGCTGTAGGTATCGACCATCATGTCAACAAGTACCACCACATTGAGATATCCAGGTTACATGAACAATGATCTGATTGGACTGGTAGCATCCCTCATCCCAACTCCTAGACTGCACTTCCTTATGACAGGCTATACACCTCTCACACTGGGAACGGATACAAAGGTAACCGAAAAGTGTTGTAACAAACTCCAGGGGAGCGTTTCATGAAGAGTCTTGTCAGTGATTAATTCACTGACAAACTTGCTCTCAGCCAATCAGACGCAAGGATTTCAGTAGCTTATAACAGTTGTTGGTGAAAATCACTGACAAGACTATTCGTGAAACACTCCCCGGGGCCTAGCATGCTACTAAATTCAGTTTAATCCATTCATGACAGGAATTATTGGAAGCCTTATGTGATCAGCTTTTCTTCTTTAACCCATAGAAGTACAGAGCTTTCTAGAGGTAAAATTTAATCATCTTTAATTCTCCAATTGGCAACAACTATTATTTTCTTTCTACTCTTACATAGTTGAAAAAAAATAAATCTGGATATAACATGAACCAAAATGAATTATAATAGTAAAAATTGAATCAGAAATTGCCAATTTGAACACAGAAATAGTGATTATATATTATTCACTGCGTTGCCAATTTAAAGAGTTTAATGATTAGTTACACTTAAACTGCTCTAATTCGAGAATGCCACACCATACAGCGATGGGAATGGGCTCAAATTTGTCCGTGCCTTTTTCTCTTTCTGCTCATGTATGATATGTACTGCCCAACATTCTGGACCAACAGATACTGCAAAAGCGTCTCCTAAAGGTGACACTGTCCCTTTATGGGTTAAATTGGCAACACCAGTATTTTTCTTTCATTGCTTCATTTTTCTTATAGAAAGTCATGTAAATGAAATGAATATAAATTCATAGAAAGTAGTATGTTGAGAAGTTATAGTTGCCAATTTGCTTGTAAAGAGAAAGTCATGAACTTCTATCACTTTGCCAATTTAAAGATGTTATTGCTTATTTTCCTTTAAATTTCAGTATCAAACAACATATACTACAGTAAACCAAATTTGCAAAGTGCATTTTTTTCGCCGTATTGTAGCCGTTTACTGTGTTATTTCCAATGGGGAACAGTTTTGCAGTTCTGTAGCTGATTTCAAAAGGGCTACCAAACGGCGAAAAAAAGGCTAATCTGCTGATTTTGTTACTGGTACTAATGCAACTAAAAAATTTGGCACAGTATGTGCAGAATTTTTGCTCTTGCTGCTCATGTATTTTGATATGATTTTTAGGGCTCTGCAATAAGTCTTCATCCAAAGTTATCATGCCAAATCACAACATGTAGACCCTCTGTCATGAATGAGCTAACCCACTGATTACTGAATTCTCTCATATAACAACTGTTGTAAGCTATTGAAATCCTTGCATCCGATTGGCTGAGAGGAAATTTGTCAGTAAAAATCACTGGGAAGAGACTTGATGAAACACTCCCCAGGCATCACCTGGTTCCAGTGGGTAATAGGTTAAACCTGACATTGAGATTAAGCCATGATGAACTTGACCTTGTGCCCAGGTCAAGTTTTCCCTTTGTCCCGGGGGGTGTTTCATAAGAGTTAAATTGGACTTAAAGTCATGCGTAAGCACCAATGTGCATCTGGTATTAAACTCATAATCTCATCATTGATAGACTTCCTTATAGCACGCATCCCCTGAGCATGATCTGACCAATGCAGTATTGCATAATATAAAGCACACAACTAGGAATTTAAGTGTGACTTAAAGTCCAACTTAACTCCCCCCCCCCCCCCCCGACCTGGTTTTATGTGGTGAAAATTCATGAAGTTGGCTTTGACAACATGAAACTCTTTTGTAAAGATTCTGTCATGTGGTTAGGTAGCATAAGGTAGACCACTCTTCTTGATGTAATGCGTAGTGCTAATGCTACAGCCCAAGAATATTGTAATGGTTTCTTTAACACTGAAACAGAGAAGTAACTTAGTCCTTTCATATCACACAGGGTTAATCGATGTGCCTGTATACTCCCTTTTGTCATATTTCAGTAATTGGTTGTATTTTCCTTTGAAAATTTTAGCTAGCAAGTGTCAGAAAGACTACTGTTCTTGATGTAATGCGTCGTCTGCTGCAACCTAAGAATATCATGGTTTCTACAACGCTGAGAGATAAACAGAGCAGTCACTGTTATATCTCTATTCTGAACATCATACAGGGAGAAGTTGACCCAACACAGGTATGTGGAATTGATTTTTTTTGGAAATTCAGTTAATGATCAGGGATACCAGGGGGGTGTTTCATAAAGCTGTTCGTAAGTTACGCATGACTTTACGCATGACTGGTGATATGTTCTTGTGCTACATGTAAATGATTGAGAATCTGATTAGCACCCAAGAACATGTTCCAGTCGTGCATAAAGTCGTGCGTAACTTACAAACAGCTTTATGAAACACCCCCCAGTTTTCAGGCAAAAGCCTGAATTCAGGCCTTGGCAATTTATTTTCAGGCTATAATTTGGGTATTTTTGTGTACAAAATGTTCTATTCTACGTGATTTTCAAGGCCTCTGATAAATTTCAACTGGCATCCTTGAATGATCATACTTAAATAATGATTTGAGAAAGAATAATCACAATACTGACAAATACTTTAATTAAAACCACGTACTTGTTACATGGGTATGTGAGATGCCATAGTTTCAGTGAAGTAAATAATCATAGGGGGAAGTCCTCTTGCAAGCAAAAGTAAAGGATAACAAAAACCTTAATGATATTTTGTCCATGCAAATTGTAATGATGAAGTCCTATTTTCTCAAATATAGGACAAGTTGTATCTGCCTGCAGTAATTTTTTGTAAGAGCTGTTCTCCGAAGATGGGATTTTGTTGCCTTGTTTAGCATGCCAGTACCAAAGATTAAGAAGAAAACACACACGTCTTCCTTGTTTGATAGGGTCAGATGGTGGAGGGAAAGCATGACCGTAGATGTCAATCAATTTATTCCTTGTATTAAAGGCATTGGCTAACATTATTATGATTTTAAAAAAATCTCATTCTGTTACTTAAAAATGGGATAAGCATTAGGGTTATAGTGTAAAAATACCAGTGTGAAAGTTTCAGAGCATAATATCCACGGGAAGTATTTTAAAAATTAGAAATGTGAACCAATGTTTGAAAAATATACGAGGGTCGGTTGCATAGACCCAACGTAAGGAGTGCGCATGCGCACATGACTCAACGGACCGCACTGTGTGTATTGACGTATCACGCGGCGGAAGGCAAGTAACGGTATTTTTTAATTCACGCAAACAGTCCTCTTAGTTCAGTGTCTCTTGAGACGAAAGCTAATAAAATCGCGGTTTGCGTCTAACTTACAGCTTTTCCTTCCAAATTATGGTTGGTTTCAGGGTTTTTGAGTACAGATATAAGTATTCATACACATGTTTCATCTTAGTTTGAGAATTTTTTAAATCAGCTGCTCACAAAGTTAGCCATTGCCTTTAATTCATTTTCCAGGTCCATAAGAGTTTGCAGAGAATACGAGAAAGGAAACTTGCCAACTTCATACCATGGGGACCGGCTAGCATTCAGGTAAATCAAATTTGATCTAGCTCTAATGACACGTTGCTTTTTACCCATAGACGTACAGTGTCTCCTTTAGGAGACGCTTTGGCAGTATCTGCCGATCCAGAATGCTAGGCATTACACATTATACATGAGCAGAAAGAGAAAAATTCACTGAAAGTTTTGAGTCCATTCCCATTGCAATATCTTGTTGCATTTTTTAATTAGAGCAGTTTAAATGTAACTAATCATTAAACTCCTTAAATTGGCAACGCAGTGAATATTATATAATCACCATTTCCGTATTCAAATGGGCAGTTTCAGCTTAAATTTTGCAATCATAATTCATTTTGGTTCATTTTATATCTATATTAATTTTTTTCAAATTATGTAAGAGTGGAAAAAAATTATATTTGTTGCCAATTTGAGGATTGAAGATGATTAATTTAGACCTCTAAAAAGCTCTGTACTTCTATGGGTTAATGTACTGATGTGCTGAAATTCAGAGAAACTGAGGCATGTCAAAAAAATCATGAAAAACGAAAATCATCCACTCTTTCCTTGCTGCGTTTTTATGCGTTCCGGTAAGCGACTCCGGTCAATGAAGTGTCGCACTCAACGTTTTCTGAATTCCTTCGTTCCTTTTTCCATCCGCATGTACAATCAACATACCACCTGAATTTTACGTTTTTTTTATCTCTGTACTATTAATATTATTTCTGCCATCGTTCCAGGCCATCTCGTTTACTCAAACACTCAAATGTAATGACCCACACACAATGTTTATAATGTTTTATAGTAACAACATTCTGGAGAATTTCTATCATGTTTATGTCATTATGTTGTGTTTGAGAGTACTTTGTCTGTAAATGTGAGCAAAATGAATTTCGAGAGACAATAAATTGAAATTGAAATTTTCTGCATTCACTATGGGTAGGAATTCTTAGAGGTGACATATATTATCTTAAGCTTTGTTGTTGTTGTTGTTGAGACAGCTATGATATGAACATTTATTTAGGTATTGTAATGTGAATTGCATTTCCTGACAGCCAATCAGAGCTCATCAGCGCATTTGTTCCCTTCTTCTGTCTCCATTGTTTCGATTTTCGGCTTTCTGTTCATTCAAATGATTTACTCTGATTAGTACATGTCAAAAAGCTTCAGTATGTGTGTGCAGTGCCAATTTTCTGAATTTCCCTCGGGAGTGGAGAAGGTGCATACATTGTGTGCGGGCAAGCTTGAATCCGATAACTGGGGTAATAATATTTCTGTAAAGCGCTTAGACACATCTCAGAGAGATGTATTAGGCGCCAAATAAATGCAGTAAATTATTATTATTTTTCTTTTTTATCATTTCTTAGGTTGCACTATCCAAGAAGTCTCCCTATGTCCAGACAGCACACAGAGTCAGTGGTCTCATGTTAGCTAACCATACCAGTATTGTGTCGGTAAGTTTCTCCTGTCTTTCTAATGGTTTATTTTAGATTTCCAGTAGCAAACCCCCATGGAAACTCTGTTTTATTTTTTTACCGTGCCACTTATGATAACGTGAACGCATCAGTAATAGTTCACTTGTGAACAAAAGAGTTTTGCCAAAAGTTATGCAGACAAACTTGTTACATCAAGTTTTACACAGTGGTCTCATGTTAGCTAACCATACCAGTATTGTGTCGGTAAGTTTCTCCTGTCTTTCTAATGGTTCATTTTAGATTTCCAGTAGCAAACCCCCAAGGAAACTCTGTTTTATTTTTTTACTGTGCCACTTATGATAATGTGAACGCATCAGTAATAGTTCACGCGTGAACAAAAGAGTTTTGCCAAAAGTTATGCAGACAAACTTGTTACATCAAGTTTTACACAAACTTTTATAAGAATTTGATTATTTCACACCTTTTGCTGCCAGGAGGCAGAAAAGATGCGTTTTACTTCAGCATCTGTTTGTTTTTTTGTGTGTGTTTGAGTTGTTTTTTGTTTTTTTTTGTCCACCTCTTCTACCATTGGGGGGGGGTACTGCTATTTGTTTGTTTGTTTGTTTGCTATTTACATCCTGAATCTAAAGGAAACTTTATGCATGGGTTCTGTGTTTTTGTAAAAGTCTTTTGAAAAGCAAACTTATAAAGTTTGACAGATTATATACACGTAAGAGCATGAATGATTACATTGCTATATGGCAGTTAGTGAACTTAAGATCATATTTACAATTTGTGCATTTAGCAGCTGTGTAGCCTATTTATTTGGCTTTCTTCCAGTTTCCCTCACTTTCAGGGATTTTTTTTTGTTAGTTCTGTTTTGTGTTTGTCTTTTATGTTGTTTCTTTGATTTTTTTTTGTTCTTTTATATTTGTTTCATTGTTTTGTGTTCATTTGTTTATGTGTTGTGTGATGATGGTGGTGGTTGCATCTTTGATATTTTCATCTTAAAATATACATACAAGCATGGTTCTCGCCAGTACATAACACCCATGGTTCCAGTACCATGCATAAAGGATTTCAGACAAGGAAGAACCATGTGTGAAATTACTGCACCATGCGTGGCAACAAGGATAAAAAATATTGGAGTATATATTCCTAACAATAATGATAAATGCCACAGATTGTTTTGCTTTTTGGCAATGTATTTTTACTATAATGCCATTAGTAGACAACTCCTGCTTACCAAGAAGTATTTTTCATCCTTTTGCTATAGCATATACTGCTGCCACACCTAACTTTAGGTGTTATTCCGTAAAACTTCTGAAAATTACGCGCTTTGCGCAGAGGGGGAACCATGTGTGGATTTTTTTGTGAGAACCCTGCATACAAGGTTTTTTCCATGGGAAAGTAGTGGATAGTAGTGGAAAGTTAATGAATAATCTATGACATTCTTATGTCTATTGCAGCTTTTTGAGAGGACATGCCAACAGTTCGACAAGCTCCGCAAGCGTGAAGCTTTCTTGGAGCAGTTCCGTAAAGAGAGCATCTTCAAGGACAACCTGGATGAGTTAGATGATTCTAGGGAGGTTGTCCAACAGCTTATAGATGAGTGCCATGCTGCTACCAAACCAGACTACATCTCTTGGGGAACACAACAGGTATTGGCTCTTTATTTACCACTGATCGAAACCCTGCTCTGCCTTGTTGTTTTGGAGTATGATACACAAGTACACCGTAAACCTGAGAAGGGTGTATTGGAGTTGGCATTTAGTCTGTTCGAACTAGGAAGATGACTCAGTGACTGAAAATGTGTTCAAGTTCATATGGAAATTAGTTTTGAAAAAATTGAAAATTATTGTAGTAATAAATCTGGAGTTATTTGCAAGTGATAAGAAATAACATTTCATAGAGTTGTTCTTCCAGTCATCAGTTTTTCATATATTCAATGCAATTCAGAATGGTTTATTAAAATACTTTCATGGCGGCGCAGCCAAATTGCGAAAGTTTACAAGACATAATACAATGACAATAGAAATGAGCAGTACAAATATGAGAGATTAAACTTATAACAAGGTCAAAAATAAAATATATGTTAAAACTTAGACTACCAATATTATTTCTTAGAAATTGTGATAATAACGTAAGAGCATGAGCAATCATGGAAAAAGAAAAGTGGACAGGCATGTGTGAGCATGTGGGTGTAATAGAGAAAGAAAGGAAGAGAGATGGAGAGAAAGAAGTAGTAAGGTAGAGGGAAAGAATAGCTGTAATGAAGATGAGATGGGAAAAGAGGAGCAGAGAGAGAGAGAGAGGGAGAAAGAAAGAGCTAGAAGATGGAGAAAACACACGAAAAATAAGCTACACTTAAATGAGGTAACATGTATAAGAGAAAGAATAGTAACATATATGTACCGGTATGTATATTATGTTCACAATGTCCACTCCATACCATATGGTCACCAAGAGAGCATATGACAATTACTCTCATAGACTGACTAACTCTGAAAGGATTGTTTGTTCTGTTGTTTGGACATTAGTGACTGAAACTTGTGTATATTCAGGAGAATTTAGCACTGTGTATTGACCAATACATATTACAGTGGAACCTCGTTATAACAAACTCCTCCAGACGAAGGAAATTACCTCTTGTTATATCAGGGCTAAAAGACATTATAAAATACAAAGAAGTGGGACTAGCAGAATTACCCTGTTATAACGAGTGTTTATTAGTACCTTATGACGAGGTTCCACTGTATTGTCCTTAAAATGTTTTAAGAAAGAAGAAGTGGGACAAAGAAGTGGGACTGGCAGAATTATCTTTTTATAATGAGAGTTTGTTATTACCTTATAATTAGGTCATGGTTCTCGCCAGTACATAACACCCATGGTTCCAATACCATGTATAAAGGGTTTCAGACAAGGAAGAACCATGTGTGAAATTGCTGCACCATGCGTGGCAACAAGGGTAAAAAAATATTGGAGTATATATTCCTAACAATAATGATAAATGTCACAGATTGTTTTGCTTTTTGGCAATGTATTTTTACTTTTATGCCATTAGTAGACAACTCCTGCTTACAAAGAAGTATTTTTTCATCCTTTTACTATAGCATATACTGCCGCCACACCTAACTTTAGGTGTTATTCCGTAAAACTTCCGAAACTTCCACGCTTTGTGCAGAGTGGGAACCGTGTGTGGATATTTTTCTAGTGAGAACCTTGAATTAGGTTTCACTTTACTGGCTTTTAAATGTTTTTCTCTCATAACATGTTTTTGTTTTTGTTTTCCTTTCTTTTCCTCTGTTTCTGCAGGCTGCTCAAGCTTCCAAATCATGAAGGCAATAGGGATTTAAGCCAGCCAAAGGCAATGTAAATGCCAATAATTGAAGCTTACACTGAACTATGATAAAAAATGACATCTAAGTCTGTCTATACATGACCATTCTGTCTTCTTTCTTCGCTGGACTGCTTGATCTGTGAAGGAAGTGAATTTAGTGACTGAAAGTGGTCTTCTAAAGGCTATGAATGTATTTAACATAAAGTGTTGTGATAATGTGAGAAACTTGAATGTTTCATGATGTTGCCTTTGGACCCCTCAAGACTGGAAGCACATGATTATCATCCATGTGAAACAAGCAATCGTCCATGTCTGCAACAAAAATTTTTATTTGATAAATTCCACAGAAGATTGAAACTTTTGAAGAGAAATCTGGAATTCATTCACACCAACACAGGGATGAAATACACTACTTTTTAGATATGGTAGTGAAGATACCTTTAATATCGTAGCAAAAACTCACATTGTAGTTACATTTACAGTATGGCATTACCTACAGTAAAACTCAGAAAATTGTTTTGAAAACATTGTAAAATGACATGGCTTTTCACTGTAATTTTTAGCAACTTCCAGGTAAGTTTCATTTCCTTGTAAATTATGCAAGGTTATGCACACACAAAAAATACCTCATAGGAGATTGGTAAATTTTGTGAGACTAAGGTACATCAGGGCCCTGTTTCATAAAACTTGTTATCTAAAACAAGTTGCAATAACTGTTATAAGCTATTGAAATCCTTGCATCTGATTGGCTGAGAGCAAATTCGTCATAGAAATGTGGCAGTTGTTACTGATGACAGGTTTCATGAAACAGGGCCTAGTTAGATTTAATAGACTTTTCTGTTAGATGATATGCTATTCCAGTTGTACACTACTCAGCGTCATTCTGAATCTGTAAGATGGTACACTACGTTCGTTAGATGTCAGATTCTTAATTCCCCTTTTTTTTCCCCTGGGATTATATTCATTTCATTTCAAAAGTAAGACTAGTCTATTAATTTCTGTGCACTTGAAAGGGAAATGGAAGTAGGTCTTTCATGCAGGTTAGATTAGATATACTTACTGTGACTTACTGTGAGCCTTCATCAGATTATTTATGTACCTTTTTCATATATTGTCTTCCAATCCATATCCATTGTCTGAGAAGGGAAACGACTCGAAAGAAAATCTTTAGGTTTTGTATAAAGAAATAGAGTGAATTTCATTAAATGCAAAAGGCAGTATAAGGAATGCATTCAGTGCTTAGTTTTTCCGGAAATATTTGTTGCATTGATTTAACAGAAAATGCTAAAAATACCTCTTTTTTAATAGGAATGTAAATGCTAGCTTTGTTCCAAATGCTTTGCCGACTATTTGATTATCATCCTGTCATATTTTCTTCTGCTTGAATATCAGTTTTGAAAAATTTACTATCATACTAAGTTTTAAATGTATAGCAGAATGGATATTGAGCAGTCAGTAACATAAACAACAGGAGCTCTTGCAGCACAGTAGAATATATTTGTATAGCTTCTGCACTTTACAAAGGTGACATTATTATGATGATTATATAAATGAGAGAGAGTTTACATGGGTAACGATATGCTATAGTGAATTAGTGATAATTGCTCTGGATTTATTTTGTCAGAGATACATGTTGCAATGGCGTTTTAGGTTAGGCTACGGCTGTAGGCATAGTGCTTTATATTGTGTTTGGACCAGGATTAAAGTTCAGTATTTGGTTAGTGTACAAAATTGACATGGAGCAATTGTCGGCACGGTGGCACTTGTGTTGCACAAGTGCACACACATTAAGATGACCCTGTTACAAATGTAAATATAAATGTAAATGCAGTGCCTGTTGTTTATAAGATGTATATTAGCTATTTGTGTCATAAATAAATCATTCAAAGCTGTTTATACAAGTCAAAATTGTGCTTTGGTTCGTTTTGAATTAGTTTCTCCTACACATTAACC
Organism: Echinometra lucunter; assembly: GCA_029962745.1. Lineage (NCBI taxonomy): Eukaryota > Metazoa > Echinodermata > Echinoidea > Camarodonta > Echinometridae > Echinometra > Echinometra lucunter. The sequence continues at coordinate 26,190,460 of CM057167.1, read as the reverse complement.
CATTCGTGACAGAGGTCCACATTTTGTGGTTTGGCCTAATAACTTTTGATGCAAAGCCCTGAAAATCATACCAAATACATGAGCAGAAAGAGCAAATAATTCTACACAAACTGTTCCCTTTTTGGCTGTCTCAATATTTGTTGTTTGATGCTGAAAAATTTTTAAAGGAAAATAAGCATTAAAATCCTTATAAATTTGCAATGTGATAGAGAGTTTAAAATCACTCTTTTCTCCTGCAAATTGGCAACTTTTTGACCTCTTATCACACTTTTTGTCAATTTATTTTTATTTCAGATACATGATGTTTTATAAGAAAAATGTAGCAATAAAATAAAAATGTTGGTGTTGCCAATTTGAAGAATAAAAGCTGATCAAATTAGGCTTCAAATAATTCCTGTCATGAATGGGTTAATGCAACGTATTGTTTTTCTTGGACAAATGCAGTCTGAACCATATCGCCTGCTGATAACTAGAGAGACTTAGTCTGTTTGCTTTTACATAGGTATCCTGGGCTAGTGGATATGTCTCCACACTGCAGATCACAAGGTACGGGCTCAAATCTCAGCCCGGCACTAATGTCCTTTTGCAAGACATTAATCTACATTTGCCACTCTCGAAAGGTGTAAATGGGTACTTAATATGCTTGAGCACTAGTTACTTTGGCAGCTCGGCTATATGACAAGGGTATAATATCTAAACGCCATGAGCATCACAGCATAATGCATATAAGAGCTGTATAGACATGGAGATTATGTTTATAGAAGTCCTTCTAGCTCTCAACAGGTGATATTCTTCTAGCCTAGGTGAACAAAAGGAAAACATTAAAGAAATTCAGTTAATATGTTTGAATTGATGTAAAAATAACATCTATCAGAGTTTTTTTTTGCTAAATATAATTTTAGTCCAGAACAAGCATTTCTCGTTCAAAAATGAAGAGCTGATCCTCTGCACAAACCATCAGCTTACCACAGGAAGCACTCATCCTAGGATTCAACCAACCCAGTGCTGATATGGGATAGTTATCTATGACAATCTCTACCAATCTTCCATCGATAGCATATCGGCTAATCCTCAGGGACTTTGGATTAGACTTGTTGGCGGAGAGGATAAAGAAATCTCCCATTCCTGAGGAGCAAACAGAAGCATAAGCCCAATGGTCGTCATGGATGATGCACTTTGCTTGGCCAGCCATGTCCATGATGGTGATGCTAGCAGGGTGGTGCAATGATGCGATGTGATCGGAGGTGACACAAATGCGCAGTGGGGTTATTCCTGTTGCCATTGCTTCATGGGTTGAGCCATTGTCTTGTAGAACGTGGATATTGTTTTGAGAGGCCGACCCAGCAAATAATATACCATCCTCGGAAGCAGACAAACAGGTGAAATGGTTACAATTTTGAGCTTCTTGGTCCAGTACTGTCATCTGACCTCCTGGCAACTGCACAACTTTGACAATACCACTTGTGTCCAAGATGGCAAGTTTATTTCCTTTCATGTGAATGATATCTAAGACATGTCCTACACCTTGACAGATGTGTCTTTGATTACCAGCTGAATCTATGATGTATACTCCATTCATCTGATATCCTAGAGCCACTGAACCATCAGCCAGTGCAGCAACTGCAGTCACCAGATCACCCACAGGTCTGTCGATTAGGATCTGCACTAACTGCCATCTACTGGGATGCACCAGATCACCAATGTGGCACCAACAATGATGGGAAGGTGTTCCTGGAGACCCCTTGATAAACCTTAACTCTGGATCTAGTGCACTGACCTTCACATGAATCTTATGATTACACCAATCCTGCGCTGGAATACCCACCAGGGATTCCTCAAGACTGCTTTTCCACTGCAGGAAGCCTTCCAGGTTCTCTGCTGTATTCACGTTCTGTCCAAACTCCTTGATCCTAGCTAGTTGAGTCTGAATCTCTAGACCTTCCTTTCTTGAATCTTCTAGCTCAGCAATGCTAGATTTCTCAAGAATGTTGATTCTTTCCAACAGTTGCAATCGCTTGGTTTGCAGATACTCCATGAAATTCTTGATGACATTGTCACAAGTCTCTGTAACATCTTCTCTGAGAGACTGCATCCGTAAAGGAACCTGCAGCAATATTATGGCAGGAGACAATATTGAACAGCCAATTCATGTTAGGATATGAATTTAGGATTCCTAGAGACAATCATAATTAGTAGTAAGAGCATACCGGTAATGATTAACAGTATCTGCCTTCGGCTTTGGTTTTATGTCATTTCTTTTAATATGATCAAATCAATTATCTTTTCTTTTTTTCTTTTTTTTTAACTATTTAACTTCAGAAATAGGTATAAAAATGTATAACAGAAAAAGACTGCATCACTTTTATAATCTAATCTACATTATAATTCTATTTCTAAATTAAAGAAGTTATCAGATAATGATATGTTTCGAACGTTTAGTATTAAAGCATATTCTCCCCCTCACTCCCTTATGTGTAAGTCACTCCGTTTTCTTCCTTTAAAATATGTCTAATTTTTACTTCATTTTGTCTTTTTGTTTCAGTAATCATTGTGCAGAAAAAGAACACAAAGAGCAAAATAGAACAATGTCCATTTCTCCTTTCCCGGCTGTCCGACATTCACTTACGAAAATTATAGAAAACTTGAAATGACTTTCACCTTTTCTATTTTTGTCTCGAGCTCGGAAATACCGACGTTGACTTTCTCAAACTTCATCTCCGCTTTGAGTAGGATCTCTTCTAGCTCCTTCCGAGTCTGGCCGATTGCTTCCATAGCACTCGTCCAGGAGTGACCGGCCTTCCCGTGTTCTAGCACCACACACGAAGCACAAATGAAAATCTGACAGTTCTTGCAAAAGAATTTTTTCCTTTCCCCATCATGAAGATGGCAACATTCCAAGCTTATTTCGTCCAAGATGCCGAAATTATCGCTTTTAGAATGAGGGAGTGGTATGCTACCACTTTCTGGGAGAGTTATTGCTTCTGTTTTGTAGTCTGTAATTGGCAATTTGCCCGTGGGATCCATCCTCTCACCATGTTCTTAGTTATCTCTGTAAACTTTTTCCCATACTCTCAGCAATTGCTGGCAAAAATATTCTCCAGCGCAGTTTCCCCTCGTTTTTAGATCTTGATGTGGCCGCTGGAGGAAGGAGATTCTGTTATTTTGTCCGCAATTCAGCTACGACGAATGAATGATCATGAAGACGTTCCCAGTTGACGTGGATCTATAGTTTGGACAGCAACATAAATCTGACGGTCAATATCTCGATCATCGACTTGCGATACCATTCAATACAGTTCCGAAATGTCGGCTGTAGGTCCGCAGCGGTTTGCTACCTGACACATTGCACATTTGAGCTCAATACTTTGACAAAAATCTACGCTCTGAACTAGATATAGGAATAACTTTTTGCACAAAAACCTTGTCCTTTCTAAACAAATCAGAACCTCCGACCAAATTCAAGCTCACCCATGCAGCAGTGCCTCTTACACCTAAGTTATTCTGTTCGTCAAGTTTGTATCGGAATACAATACAATACAGATGCACATTTAGGGTTTTATCCTATTTGAAAGGAACTTCCTGGATTTTCTTTTGCTTTGAGTCATCATTGGGAAATCCGACGGTAAACATTGCCTCATTGCTTCCGTTTTTTGAAACATTGATCTATATGTGAACATTTCCAGGGACATCATTAAGTGGCCCAGTATAATGCGTTAGGGCGGGAGCTTCATTGAGAAATTATATGGTTGCTTGATTCATCATAGCTTTTGAATATGGACAACGTACGTGTATAAGCCTCCACGGTTGAATCATTTCATCCGCTGTCACCATGATACCTTACGTAGACCAAAACTAAACTCTATAAAGTCCAATCAAAAAGCAAACTGCCCAGTTACTGGGGAGCGATCTTCTGCTCATGCTGCCTCTGCACTTAATACATGTAACATGCACTATCCCATGCCATTATGAAGGAAGCTTCCACAGTGTTCAAGTTCAAGTTCATTTCTTTCTTTCCACTAAACCGGAAACAATACATTCATGAACAATATCAATAACGTTCATCAACAGCAAAAATAAAATTCATGAACAAAGCATTGAATATATGGGAGAGGTGGTCTGTATAGAAGCACAGCTTATTAAGCACAGATCACCTCTGCAAAAAAATATTTCAAATATTACAAATATTACAAAATTTGTAATATTTGTAATATTTGCAATATGCATTTTTTTAAAATGCAGAGCGAAAAAAGAGAGAAGAAAAAAAGAGAGAGAGAATAAAAATATATATATACATGTATACAGTTATGACAACAACAAAAAAAAAATAGAATAAGACAGAATGAGGTGAATGCACACGTCAATACGAGGGCGGGGGGGGGGGGCAAAGAGTAATAATCCAGTTACCTGTAATGAATATGAATATCAGATCTATATCATTAATATGGCTATTATGAATAAAAAATAGTTTAACAGTCAGTATCAGGAGTTGAATACATGTTAGTTCAAAACTCTTCTCAAGAAATTGTTTAAATATATATTCTGAATGAATTCTGTTTTGTGCAAACTGTAGTAGGCCTTTTTCTTTTCCTCATTTACTTTTTCCATGTTACTCAAATTTGGTTCCGACGGGGGTGTGCCGCTGAAGCCTCCATACCCGTACCCATGTTAAGTGTCAGATTGTTAGAAAATTAGAGTACACATTATTAGGGATTTTGCATCTCGGGTGTGTACTTAGGCCTCATTATGGGAAAGAATATCATTCTAAACAATGAAGTTACCGATGTTTTAAAAAGTGAGGGGCATGTTCGGGGATTTTCCGACTCCAAACCATACCCCATGTTTAGGGATTTCTTGCAAAAAAGCGACCCATTAGAGCGGCACACCCCAGTATACCGTATTAGGCAATGATATGCGCGGGCCATGCAAGCACTGTAGTATTATTAGTATAACAATATATATATATATATATATACACATGTATACCGTACTGTGATATAGGCCTACAGGACCAGGGCCCTGTTGCATAAAACTTTTATGTCATGATCGAGATTTATGTCATCGTGACATAAATCTTTATGCAACAGGGCCCAGAATTTATACTCGCGGGCCGATATAATAGACATATAGCCTAAGCAAATGATAAATGGTTTATTAAAAGAATCAAGTCAATCTACACACAGAGTCACTGCATCGTAGTTCATAACTAAATTGGGCAGTGGGTTACATAAAATAACGTAAAAACGGAGATTATACAATCGTGAAAGAATATGAAAAAAATAAGGGAAGGTACAGAGACATAATTCGTCACGGATATGTCTATGTACCTTCCTTTTGGGAGCCGGGGTCATATTCTTTCAAGAAATACTAATTGAATACTAAATGAATTGGGATTTAAACTATCTTGGAGTGTATGCTGATGTTTACAAAAAAATAATATTTAATATCCAGCAAATGCCAGCAATATTGAAGCCTGAAGGTTTCTAAACTCAGCAACCTCTGAGCCTACAGGAGGAGCTGCTGATAGCTAGATGACACAGCATTTCATCTGGAATATGAGGGAATGACTGAATATTTTGCAGAGCTAAAGAGTATTTAAAAAGGGACAAAATAAAAAGGGGTAGGGCGGGGTAGGGTTGAGTGACATATTTGTCTTCTATTAATTTGAACGACTTTTTGGTAAGATTGAGGTCTTCACCTGTTCCCCCACCTTCCCACCCCACAAACATTGATCAGTCCCATTCCCCTCCCTCATATCGAATACGTTTACGTACAGTACATACTGCATGCGCGCTGACCCAAGTTGACCTGCGCTGCCGATATAGCTAGCTAGGCCGAAGCTTCCGGTTCAGTGCTAGCGCTGGTGTTAAAGGAGACTCGAGTTCTCTTTCTCCAATTTTGCATATTTTACCGCCGAGAACCACCTCAAATCATGTCTCTCGTCAATATAGCATCAAGACGACTCCTTTTGCAAGCCAAGGTATACTAGTTATCCTCTATTTTTTTAATTATTGTAAGCTATTTTTGTCGAATTCACAGGCGTAGATATATAATTAAGGATCATGTCTATCCATCCTACTGAAATACCGCACATACAGGCACAGTCACCGGCTCTTAGCTGAGCTAGCGCCAGTGAGCTGAACATGCTGAAAATAGCTCGAATTGAAATCTAACGTAGCTGCCAAAAAGTCTGTGGGAAGTGATCTGAATTTCATTATGAAGGTTGTGGTTGTAACTGAGGTTGATGAGGTGAGGATGTCATGGATGTGAGGGAAGTAAAATGCGAGAGATAGCAAAAAAGCAGAGGTGAGAGACATGAGAGAAGAAGATTTGGAAATTGGAGGTAATAATTCAAGAGTAAAATGTGGGAGGTAACATTAGAATCGAGTTAAAACTTCAAAATTACTTTAAAATATGTTTTAATCACGTAATTATGTTCTAATATATTACATTGTCCTCTCAACTTTCAGATTTTTGGTTATGTGATGAAAATCATTTTGATTTTGTGTCGATGCTGTGGATACATAGGGGTCTACGGCCACACACGTGTGGCCATATGGCATATTAAAGGTAAAGACACACACGTGTGGCTGTATACACTGCCTTCCAAAAAACTTGTGATTTTTTTAAGAAATACGCCTCTGTCTCTGAGGCAACGCATCTGAGGTAAATATGCCACATTCAAAATGCTGCCTTGAGTAAAAATATCAGAAATAGATCTAGTATGACTTGGACATAAATATTCATTGCTACATGAATTACAAATTTAGATCTAGTGTTAAATCAAAGAATTCAATTCAATTTCAGTTTATTGATATGAAAAAATACAGTGCAGTAGTAAAAAGACTGAGAGTGCAATGTTTACATAAAAATGGCATTACAAACAAAGCATTGACAACAATTAAAGCCAGAGCGAACTGGCGCCCTTGTATGAGATTTCTGAATAGCGCCATCTCAGTCTTGAACTACTGATTCTGTCCCGTTTTTTTCTCCCAGCATGCACCATTCTGATCAACACGAGCTTTATTTTTGAGCCACTTCTGTAAAAATGTATATGTATTCAGACTAAGGCAGTTCACAAGAAGCCAAGACGGTTGTAATGTTTCTAAGAAAGTCTCTGGTTGTGAGTAGCCGCAATTGGCGCTGTTGTAAATAATCATTTCAGAGCTATATAAGCGCCAGTTCACTGTGGGCTATTACCATAGTACACATCAAAATATCAAAATGTCAAAGTAAGTTAGATCCATTAAGCTCCTTAATTTGCCTAAAGAAATAATGATATCATATTTAGTCATAAATCCATGTGCCTGGCTTTTGGTACCATGCCAGTATGCTTTCCTTAAAGAAATTGTTCAAAAAATACAACCAAGATAAAAATTTTTGAATGCGATTAACCTGTGACTACGACACTATGTACACTGATGATTGGATTTACATGTACCTACATGTACGTATCTAGTATAATTAATGATTATCTCCTTCTTTTTTTTTTTTCTTTTTTTTCTTTACAGAATATCCTTCCAGCATTTGGATCTGGAGTCAGAAATGCTTCAGAATCAACAGTAAGTCCAAGATGTCTTTTTCTGTTTTTGTTTGTTTGTTTTTTTTCTGTCTGGAGCAGTATTAAAAACAAAAGAAGAGAACCTACCAATAATCTACTGTTGAATCTATCGACAGTGAGTTCAAAGAAGGTTAGAGAAATTTCTGAGGCACTGGTTTGTGAGCATATTCGTGTACTGAGCTGGCCACAAACTGTCACAGAACCCGAGAGACATTAGTTTTTTACTCTTCTGCACGAATTTTTTTTGAAGACATGTATACATGTACATGTACATGTATGTATGTGTGAGCAAGGAGTTAGGTGTGGATGTAAGTGAGTAGGGGACTGAACTTACGGCTTCAAGTCCAAAAACTTCAAATGAAGTAACTCTAGATATTCATACTATTGAAATGCAATAACTCAGAACTAGTCAATGTGATATTCATTGTTGGTCTGCAAGCATGCATAAATTCAAATTTTTAATATGGTATACTAATACATGTACTTGATGCATTCATTGAAAAACACTATCGGTAATCTCTCATATGGATAAATGCTCTGCTAATTCCTTACACTGTGTTCCATTCATACACACTGTAATCTGAGTGCTATTTTCATTTCAAATAATGTGCTGGTACATGTACATTTTGATTTATTGTTAGAGCCCTCTTGTTTGTATTAGGTATATGTAAGGGCATATGATACACGTGCATCCTTCCATATGTATGTTACAAGTACGTGCTGGCATGTGCCAGTACTCTTAACATCTTAAGCCTTTATTTTACAGTAATGAGATGATCCAAACATCATATTTTGGTTTGGCATGCATATTCCATAAACCCCTGCCTGAGTTATAGGGGAAATAGTAAGATTTTTTTGTATGTGGGCTACTTTTCTTCCTTCTGTTCATTCCAAATGACATTTTGTATTGAACCCAATGGCAATTTACAGCCTGGGTCTATTTTGCAACTTACAAGGGGCCAGGGCTATTTTTGACATGTGGGGGGCATATCGCCCTTATCCCTCGCATACCTTTTTCACTGTATCTCAGGGACAATTTTTAGTGCGTCAGTGCGCCAAATTTGCCATGTGACTATTAAAGCAACAAGATTATCATCAGTGTTTGCCCAAAATAAATCAGTAATTTTTTTTTCATTCATTTCTTGTGATATTATTGTTAATTAGAAATAAGGATGAAATTCACACTCATTTTCCAAATCATGATTTGCATTCATTTATTGCATGTAGTTAAAACTTTAAGGCCCTGTCCCATACTATCGTTTAATGATTCCGTCTGAGAAACGAATGCAAATGTTTATTAGACTATTCAAAATTCGTTCTTTAGCTGGTTTACAGACGTACATGTATCTAAACGTTGGCAGACGGCGCTAGTTCATGGCCACAATTTTTTTAATTTGCCTCCTTCTGACACCGTCTAACTCAAATATTTAGACAGAGGCAGACAGAATCGTTAAACGGTAGCATGGGACAGGACCTTTAGGACCTCTTCATTTTGGCGACCAAAATTTAACACTGGCATTAATATCAACTTGAAAATGCGTTATTGACATTCGTCCATCATAATTTTCACAGTAAATTAACGTCAGAAATTAGAATGTAGAACCAAGATATATAACGGAAAACAATGAATTTTGTGACTTTTTAGCTGCTGAAGACAAAGTGCATAGATTTTGGACCATACATGTGTACATTGTTTTTCCTACCTCTATCATTTGACACCAGGAGGGAGAGTGTAAAATACAGATTAATGTCTTGGCAATATACACTGGTGCTGGCCAGGGTTTTGGTTGAGGGGATAAAATCTTTTTTTCTTCTTCTTTTTTTTTTTTTTTTTTGGACCACATCTTTGTAAGTGGTAGAACCAAGTCATGTGTGAACAGATGCAGTGCTCACTGCTCAGAGTTTTAGCATGCTTTCAGTGATGTACCACAGCCAATACACCAGGGTATTCAGTAGCGGGCTTAAGTATGGATTATGAGTGATCATTGGACTGGTCTAGTAGGCAGAGGGACTTAAGGAGGGTGATATTTTCATAACATGCTTCCGAGCATACCGAATTACTCTGCTTGCTTTGGTTCTGTCTGTGCCCTGACACTATGAGCCAGCACATGTGAAGGGAGAAGTTTGCATGATTATTTAGAATTTACAATTTAGCTTATAACTTTATTGTAAATTCATGCACACACAGTCACTCAATGTTTATGCAGATAAGCTGGAGAAAAACAATTACTGGTAGGTATAATTTTAATCCCTAAAAATACACTAATGGGGTGTTGCAAGAAAGTTGCAATCGATTGCAAGTTGCAACTGATTGTCACTGGCCAATCAAAATCATTGTTCCATGCATGTCTTCTTAAAAGGGCAGACCCTGAGCCAATCAGAATGGTTGTTTCAAAATTAGCAATTATTTGCAATTGATTGCAACTTTCTTGCAACACCCCATATATTATACAAAAAAAAACTTGGAATAGTGAATCATTTATGTAGTCACAACAAACCAGCTTATGAATTATTGCTCCTTTATACATCTTTCATATCAAATTGAAAATTGCATACTGTAGTTAAGTACTACTGTAGTTCTGCATACATGCATTTTCTACAAACACATGCACTGTGAAATACATGTATCTGTTTTAGTTATGCTTTGTACTAAGCTCATGATGACAAGAGCTTGTTGATTTTCACTCAGATACATGTAGCTACAGTCATACTGCGTGCACATGATTACGTCACATGTGTCTAATATTTAATGTAGGATTGCATTTTTCAGGCAAAAGCCTGAATTCAGGCCGTGGTAATTTATTTTCAGGCCATAGTTCAGGCTTTTTTGTATACAAGAAAGCTCATTTTAGGTGAATTTCAGGCCTTCTGATCAATTCTAACTGGCATCCTTGCTCATGTGATCATAAAGTATCAGTGTTCAACGTTTAGCTTCCATTCCATGTGCCTACAGCTTGTTCATGAACATGTATTTCACACTGTATGATTGAGATTTTAGGTATTTATTCATCGTTATTTGATTCACCTTCATGTACAGTATATATTATCTACACTCAATCTGGTACATATACAGTCAAACCTGTCTGTAATGGCCACCCAAGGGGAAACAGAAAAAGTGGCCAACACACACAGGTGGCTTCTAAATGCAGGTTCTATAACACATATTTCTTCTTCAAGGGAGACAATGTAAGCAGTCATTATAGACAGGTGGCCTCAGGGTTCTCACTAGAAAAAAAATCCACACACGGTTCCCACTCTGCGCAAAGCGCGTAATTTTCGGAAATTTTACGGAATAACACCTAAAGTTAGGTGTGGCAGCAGTATATGCTATAGCAAAAGGATGAAAAATACTTCTTGGTAAGCAGGAGTTGTCTACTAATGGCATTATAGTAAAAATACATTGCCAAAAGCAAAACAATCTGTGGCATTTATCATTATTGTTAGGAATATACACTCCAATATTTTATTTACCCTTGTTGTCACGCATGGTGCAGCAATTTCACACATGGTTCTTCCTTGTCTGAAATCCTTTACGCATGGTATTGGAACCATGGGTGTCATGTACTGGCGAGAACCATGGGTGGCCTTTATAGAGAGGTGATCACTGAGACAGCCAGGTTTGAATGTACATTGTACAGGCTGTAAGATGTACGTGTACAATGTATGCTAATGAATTTAGATTAGAATAGGGCCCCGGGGGGATATAATTCATTGAGGCCTGTACATCATCCGTATAAAGAAAAAAAGTAGGAAAAGGGTTGTTTTTCAGCACCAGGCGGGGAAAACGGGGATCCAGTTAAGGGTATAAAAAAATCGGAGATGTAATACATTATTTCTTTGTTTAGGGTATTAAAATCACTCTTTCTTCCGTCCTACTTTAATCCCCGTTTAGGGTGCTTTTCAGAAAGTGATTTACACGGATGATGTACAGGCCTCAATGAGATATCCCCCCGGGAATAGGGCTGTAGTACAGCACATTTCTCTTTCAAAATACTCCGGTGGGCCGGAATATGATTCGTCTTTGATACCCACTTAGAATCAGAACACTGTGCTTAGACTGCTTGTCTGTGACATCTAACAGACAGGATCGTGAGTCATTAGACATGTGATGTTTATCACAGTATCGAAGCCAGCAGGCAACCAGAGAGAAGACCCCTTTCTGCAATCAGTAGTTGCTTGGTTGGAGTTGAATTTTTAGCTTTATGAAATAAATAATCAGTTCTGATCCTTCAGAATGCTGAATTACAACACTGAGATCCATTTTAAGGATGGTGCTATTGTGATATTAATTAAAATGACCTTTGATATTGACCTGAGTACATGTATGTAGTCATCAGATTTAGAATGAATACACTCCGTACAGTCATTTTCCTAGGGCAAGGCTCGTGTAACCAAGAGGAAGTTGAACTCATTGTGAGGTCAATGTGAGGTCATATCAGGATAGTGAAGTCAGATCAAGGTTAAATGATGGCAGCCATCCAGAAATGATTAGTGTTTCCTTGTTTTTACTAGCTTGCAGCCACAAATCCTGGTCTGTCATAATATATTTATAGCATAGAGGCCTGAGTAGGAGAATAAAGGAGGTCAATGGGGATCATGTACTATACTTGTTGCCCCCCCCCCCCACCTATATTGACACAGCCACTGTCTAGCCTTTGGCTATGCTTCTCTCAAGACACAGGGCATTTGAATAAAATGTCAATTAGGGTTTGTACCTGCAGAGTACGTTTTTACAGTACAATTTGCATATATGTGTGCCAAATCACTACAAACCTGATGAAATGTGCCATTTTATTCATAGTCATACGTGTAGTCTAGAGTGTAGTTAAAGGCATTGGTTAACATTGCTATGATTTTTTGTAAAAATTGTTTTGCTACTTGAAAATGGGATAAACATAAGGGTTATAGGTTAAAAATACCCGTCTGAAAGAAAAATATATATAAGGGTCAGTTGCACAGACTAGACATAAGGAGTGCGCATGTATACATGGCTCACCGGACCGTACTGTGTGTATTTGTGTATCACGTGTAGGGAGGTAAATAACGGATATTTTTTTAACTTGAGCAAAACAGTCCCCTTATTTATTGTCTCTGAGACAAAAAATAAATAAAATCACGGTTTGCGTCTTAAAGAGTTTTTCATTACAAATTATGGTTGGTTTCAGGGTTTTTGAGTACAAGTATTCATACACATGTTTCATCTTAGTTTGAGAATTTTTTAAAAATTTAGCCAATGCCTTTAAACTTGGCACATGTATGCATGCTAGGGTGACAATGATCTGATTAGATTTGGGGGTCACAAGGTCTGAGTTCAAAGATCACGGTGATATACCTGAAGATACAATTTAGATGGTTGTCACAATACTTTACGAAAGAGTTCAATGATCAACTTCAAACTTCGCACACATTTATTTTGAATGAGTACATGTACATGTAAATGTGCACCTTAATTCGGTCATTCAGTCCATGACTAAACATGCAGTAGTATTTTAGCTCATACTATAAGATAGTAACTCTTCAATGATTAAATTCTCCAATGAGAATTTATAATTGAAATTCAGCAAGAATGTGTGATATTTTTCAGATTTGGCAAAGGACCGAGGCATTAATTTTGGCTGCACACAGTCGAGAATCCATCTTATTCTCATTGTCATTCTAATCCACTCTTTCTCCCTCTCTCCATCTTTCTCTGAACAGAATTTAAAAGATGTGCTAGCCACCCAAATCCCAGAGAAGCAGAAAGAAATCAAAGAATTCCGTAAAGAACATGGGTCAAAGGTCATTGGGGAAATCCAAGTGGACATGGTGAGTACTCAGCTGCAGCTTCCATTAATTTGTGATACACGGTATATTAGTCATAAACAGCATCAAGTATCTCTCATGATTCATATACTGTCAATTTCTGTTATTCCCTCTATTTTTGTACATTTAAAATGAATTTTTGGTTTCTTGAAATTGATATGTACATTGGCAAACAGTTCAGTACATTATCACCTCATTTTTCATCACATTTTCAATAGATTTTGAATGAATATGTGAATCAGCCATATACTTGAAGTTCTTGCTTTGATACAATGTTTGTTTGTGTATTTTCAGCTGTATGGAGGTATGCGTGGCATGAAGGGTCTTGTAACAGAAACCTCGGTGTTAGATCCAGTGGAAGGCATCCGTTTCCGTGGTTACAGCATCCCTGAATGTCAGGAGCTTCTTCCTAAGGCTCCAGGTGGAGAAGAGCCGCTCCCTGAGGGTCTCTTCTGGCTCCTGGTGACAGGAGAAATCCCAACACAAGCTCAGGTTTAGTATTTAAGTTGTTGCTCTTTATTCTGTCATATTTTTTCTTTTTTCTTTTTCTCTTTGTTGAAAACTCACCTGTTTTCAGAAGCTTTTGATTGTAACTGGTAGTTCGTTGTTTTCATTGCATGCATAAATGTAGCATTGTTTGGAGCTGTGTTTCATATATCACAGTGCAGTAGGGTTCATGTTGATAGAGTAGTTGCATTTTATCTAATTGTTATTACTATTTAGTAATTTAAGTTGGCTCAGTCAGTAAAGCGTCTGCCTGTCAAACCAAAGATCCTGGGTTTGAGTCCAATCCAGGTGGATGACTGAAGCCTATGTTGTGTTTTAAAGTGCCTTCCCCTGTTTCATAGACGCAGGCTATGTTTTAGTTGAAAACACTCTGTCCCTCGGATAGGATGTTAAAATAGGGGAATACTAATATTCTACTGCACATAAGTAAAAAAAGGTTTCAAAAGGTCACAAATTACTTTTTACCTATACCAGAAGTCAGTTATCCTATATTACCACTACTACCATTTATACAGTGAATTGTTCGCTACATACAGTATGCAACTGCACAAAGTTTTTGTATAACCACGCCTTATGGCATGTACCCATCAGTGCAAAAACACCCTGTTCACAGGAGCTGTATGGATTTGCTTTTGAAGATGTGTAAGTTTCCTTATGACAGTTCTTAACATGTTTCATATCCAGGACCTTTTTTCTGCCTACTTTTCCAGAACTTGTTAGGGCTTTTCGGGATAAAAAAAGGCTTACCGCACCAATTTTCTTCACTGGTTCTTTCATTCAGGTGAATGCCATTTCTAAGGAGTGGAACGAGAGAGCAGCCGTCCCATCGCATGTTGTTCAGATGTTGAATAACTTCCCTGACTCACTTCATCCCATGTCTCAGTTCAGTGCTGCTATCACAGCACTGAACAGTGAGAGCAAGTTTGCTGAAGCCTATGCTCAGGGTGTACACAAGACTACTTACTGGGAGGTATATTGCAAGGCATTTGCAGAGCTGCCAACTAGTTGGATTTTATCCTTTTTGCAGTCAAACCTGCTTTAGCGACCACCCGTCTACAGAGACCACAATTTTTGTTTCCCTTGAATATTTTTTCCCACTGAAATGTATATTAAGGAAACTGTTCATAAAGACCACCTGCAAGAATATTAGCACACGAACATGGCTATAGCCTTGTCTTATTTTCATGTTATATTATTAACATTTCACTTTACCCCAACGTTGAATATAGTCTGCCTGTGTATTTTGTACTGTAGATCAAGAAGTACAATGTAGAAGAATAAGGATAAAAAAATTCAGTGAGCCCTATGTATTATTAATGTTGTATTTTAGTTGGGATATCATGCAGAGTGGCACCTTTGAATGTTTCAATTTTTCAAATAGGATTGAAAGAAATGAAGAAAAGGATTTCTTTCCAGTTGGAGTTGGCAGCTCTGCATTTATTCTGTAATAAATATAATTTGATGTTCTATATAAGTTTTACTTTGATATTTTATATTTTCTCTTTGTAGAATCATTTTCACTGTATACATTATGTCCTTTAGCTGATTGCAGTATACATGTTTGCATTTTTAGTTACACTGATATGAATTGAAGACAAATGATGAAGGTTATTCATTGTTATATTCATTCTATGAATATTCAGAGTATTCTGAAAACATGATTGGTTAGTTGGTGCTTGCAGGATTAAGAATAATTTCAGTAGGAATATAAAATCTCTACCAAACCTCCAAATAGTTTTTTCTATATTTTCCCGGGCAGCACACTGGGCATGCTCTATATGTCACTTGCAGACTGAAGTGGTATCCATGTGTGTCCATAAAAGCAGGGTAAAAGGGTCAGATTTCCGACTCAAGGCGTTGACGCCGTTTGGGGGTAAAAGGGGTGTTTTTCATTCTTACATTTGACGTTTCTGGGGAAAAAGGGGTGTTTATCTGTATGGCTAAATTTCACTAAACCTTTTCGTTTTATTTCATATGAATTAATTTATGCTAATTTATGCAAGAAATTGTACCTTTGGCTACTTTGCACTAAGTAAAGCTTTAGGAATGATGATTTTTGGTACAAATGTCTTTTATAAAATCCTCATCCATTTCTCAAAGAAAAAAATGGGTAGTCAAAATTTTTTGTTATGTATTTTATTTTTTCCAAATTTCTTATGTATTTCTTTGTTTTTTAAAAAAATTTTATTATTTTTTCAATGAAATATGTCAGTGAACGCTATTACGATTATAAGCAGCATAAAGTTAATTAATTATAATTGCTAAAAGCAAAAATAATCATACATTTATGAATTTTGGCTGAAAACAAAATTTGTATATTGAAATTGTACATGAAATCACGTTTTTGAGCAATTTAGGGTACGACGTGCATGTATTAAATTATGCGAGTTTGGTCTCAAAACGTGCAGGAAGGATTTGAAAAAAAAACTCATTGAATCAAATCGAAATATTGAGTCATTGTGAAGTACCGTCAAAAAGTCGACCGGGGGGGGGGGCAAAAAAATGCCCCCTCAACATTTTTTGCGATATGTCCGTAATGTGAAAGCTCACGCCGTGATGTTTCATGACTTTTTTCTTTCAAGTCTCACGCAACTTCTGAGACCAACTTCACGACACCCGGGTATGTGGTTCTGAAGTTACGCAACATTTGGGAAGTGCATGTCAGACCCAAAATTGCTCAAAAACATGATTTCATGTACAAATCCAATGCAAATTCTGTTTCTAGCCAAAATTCATAAATGTATCATTAATTTTACTGATTAAAAACAATTGATTTCATGTTGTTTATGATCGGAAATGTGTCGCCGACGATTACCATCGAAAAAACAATAAAAAACAAAAAGTGGAAAACAAAGAAATACATAAGAAATTTTACAAACAATGAAATACATAAGAAAAAAATTTATACCGCCATTTTTTATGTACATTTGATAAGAATCCTAAAAAGAGTGTCTAGACCAAAATTTAGCAGTTTTGTAGCTGTATTTACAGATTTACAGCTGAATTCTGATTTACAACCGAGATCTGAGGGGGGGGGGGGCCAAATAAGTCCCCCCCCCCCCCACTATGCAATTTCAAAATAACCCGGGCTATATAGGGTTAAGGTTAAAGACTGTTTACTTGTCATCTTTGAACAGCCTTTGTTTGTAAGTTTGACCTGTGTTGTTTCTTATTGATTGCAGTACACCTATGAAGATGCAATGAACCTGATCGCCAAGCTGCCGACAGTAGCTGCCATCATCTATCGTAACTTGTACAGAGATTCACGTGTATGCCCTATCGACATGAATTTAGATTGGTCGGGTAACTTTGCTCAGATGCTTGGCTATGATGATCCTATGTTCTCAGAGCTTATGAGACTCTACCTCACAATCCACAGGTAAGAAAACTACTTCCACCCCATGTGGGTGGTATGCATGGGCATCACTTGAGGGGGAGGGGGGGGGAGAATAGTCAGGACACATCCCTTCCCCCCCCCCCCCCCCAAAAAAAAAAAAAAAGAGAGAGAGAGAGAGAGAGAGAGAGAAAACTTTTGGGTGTTCCCCCTCCCCCTCAAAAAAAAATCAAGCTTTGAATTTTTTTTTTTTTTTTTTTTTTTTTTTGGTATGCATATGAGAGGGACATTGATCTGATTAGGTTTTGGGGTCACAAGGTCAGAGGTCATAGAGGTCATTATGTACATGAAAATGGCTCATTCTCGTGATAACTAAAGAATTATTTGACAGATCAACTTCAAGCTTGGGTCATGTATACAAATGGGAGGGACAGTGATCTTATTAGATTTGGGGATCACAAGGTAAAAGGTCAGAGATGTAATTGTATACATGAAAATTGTTCGTTCTCTTGATAACTTAAGAACCATTTGACAGATAAACCTGAAACGTGGCTGACACAGTGTTGTTTACATAGAACCATTTTTTTCCAGTTTCCTTACTCTAAATGTATTAATGAAAAGTGATATATTTCTGATCTGGCAAGGGGCGGAGGCATAAATTTTGACTGCGTGCTGTCGAGGATTCATCAAGTTATAAGCAATCATGATATGGTTCACAGAAGTGATTTTATAATGGCACATACTTTGCAACACCTTTGTTGCTTCTTTGGGATGGATTATGATATCACAATACTATAAATGCAGAAATATTCGCAGTATGTTCATTTTCACGGATTTTGTGCTTATTTCGCGCTATTTTCGGCAAGCGCTAATTCTAGAACTTGCAAAAATATTAGCACGATTTCATATGCATTGAAATATCAAATCAAATCCTGCACTTTTGCAAGTAAGGAATTGTGCAGCACAAATTTAAAAAGCTGCAAATGTGTTCTTGGGTCCCTCAGTGCGAAAATTTAATCACGCAAAAATAATGGCATTTACTGTAGTTAACGGGAAGTATTTTGCCTTAATGTCAGCTTGTTAAAGTAAAATACTCAAATGTGATCTCAATTACAAGTTTTACTTAGCCAAGTAAATTGCCAAGGAAAGTACTTACCTATTCCACACTTTAACCCATTCGTGACAGGAATTATTTAAAGCCTAATTTGATCAGCTTTTATTCTTCAAATTGGCAACACCAACATTTTTATTTTATTGCTACATTTTTCTTATAAAACGTCATGTATCTGAAATGAATATAAATTGACAGAAATTACGATGAGAAGTCAAAAAGTTGCCAATTTGCAGGGGAAAACGGTGATTTTAAACTTTCTATCACATTGCCAATTTAAGGATGTTAATGCTTATTTTCCTTTAAAAAATTTTCAGCATCAATCAACGAATATTGACGCAACCAAAATGGGCACAGTTTGTGTAGAATTTTTTGCTCTTTCTGCTCATGTATTTGGTATGATTTTTAGGGCTTTGCATCAAAAGATATTAGGCCAAACCACAAAATGTGGACCTCTGTCACGAATGAGTTAAATTGTATACAGCCGGAGCCTTTATTTCTTTATCTCTTTATTTATCACTTGTGTGTGTGTGTGTGTGTGCAGTGACCATGAAGGAGGCAACGTGAGTGCTCATACAGTTCATCTGGTAGGAAGTGCTTTATCAGATCCATACCTCTCATTTGCTGCTGGTATGAATGGCCTTGCAGGACCACTCCATGGACTTGCTAACCAGGTGAGTCCATCCCAACAGTTCCATTTCCACTTAACCCATTCGTGACAGGAATTATTTAAAGCCTAATTTGATCAGCTTTTATTCTTCAAATTGGCAACACCAACATTTTTCTTTTATTGCTACATTTTTCTTATAAAACATCATGTATCTGAAATAAATATAAATTGACTGCATGTATGATGAGAAGTCATAAAGTTGCCCATTTGCAGGGAAAAACGGTAATTTTGACATTTTCATCGCATTGCCAATTTAAGGATTTTAATACTTATTTTCCTTTTAAAAAAATTTTCAGCATCAAAACAACAAATATTGATGCAACAAAAATAGGTACAGTATGTGTAGAATTTTTTTGCTCTTTCTGCTCATGTTTTGGTATGATTTTTAGGGCTCTGCATCAAAAGTTATTAGACCAAGCCACAAAATGTGGTCCTTCTGTCACGAATGGGTTAATGTTGTTACAGCTTTGCCACATACAGTATACAGAGTTGCCAACCGTTACAAAAAATTATATTTGTTACGAAAATCCGAAGGGAATATGAAAATATGAAAACGCATCTAGAAAGTACAAATTCAAGAGACAAAAATAATTTTAAGAAATTGACCAAAAAAGGGCATTGAACTTCGTATATACCATACTTACCAACTGTTCCTATTAAATAGGAATATTCCTATTTTGGGGCGAAGAGAAATGCCATTTTAACCCATGTGTTCCTATTTCTGTAAAAATTTGTCTGTAGTATTGAATAGGAAATTTAGGAATGTTCCTATTTTTGAAAATTTCTTAATAATTTGTTCCTATTTCTTGGCTGTCAGGGTTGGCAGGTATGTATATACTCGGGTTATGCAATATGCAACACATTCACAAGGGCTAGAGTGAAAAGCGCGTGCGCAAAAAAGCCACTGCATAAAAGTAATTTGTGATTTTTCAGAATTTTGGACCTGATATATCTTCTAACACTCGTAAAATGTTTATGAATGTTGTCTGCTGAAATTGTGATTTTTTTTGAGCTGCCATGATGAGTTGGCACACAGCGGAACTTTAAGAATATCTCCCCAAGTTTTCGGCTGTAGGTTGATGGGGGGAACTGTTGAAACTAGCTTCCCTCTGTGCTGCATCCGCTTGTAAAAGTACAAATTTTTGGTTTAAAATACAAATTTGGGAAATTCAGTTTTGTTCTTAAAGGTTGGCAGCTCTGAGTATATACTCGCCATTCTCAGTAGTGACAGTTTATGATGATTCATCAGTCAATTTATTGACCATGTTTATTCAGTTTCCAGAAGCAATGTAAATAAATGATACATGTGTATCATTTCTTAAATGGACATCATTCAAAGAACTTGATGTTTTAATTTCTTCCTGACATTCAGAGGTGCTAAGGTACATCTTTCTTTCCATTCTTAGCTATTCATGCACCTCAGAATAGTATTACTAGATAGATGGCGCATTACAAGTGCGTTATATTATTATTATCTGTGTTTTAGGTAATTTTGAATAAGTGTAATTTCACCTTTTAATATAAAGATTGAATAATTTGAATTGTTAGGATAACCTGTCAGTATGCAGCAAAGTGTACCGGGGGAGGGGGGGGGGGGTCACAAATCTTTGGGTGTTCATAGTAGGTCATTTATATTTAAAACAGAAAAATTCTTGAAATCATGCAGAACTATACGCACAGCTTTGTGAAACACCCCCTGGGCATACCAGTAGTAAAACACAACATAATTTTGTTTCTTATGATTCATTGGTGTTTCACCAAAATGATTTCATTCCAATTTTAGGAGGTGCTTGTCTGGCTTACTAGACTCCAAGAGCAGCTTGGTGGTGCTGTCTCAGATGATGAGATGAAGGAATTCATCTGGAATACACTTCAATCAGGCCAGGTAGGCATCGCCAAACACAAATGCTTATGAGTGGGACTGATATGTTAACCCGCTGAATATAAAGCCTGAGATAAATCGAGCCGGGGGATATGAAAAGTGCGTGTTATAGTATACAAATAATGCACAGATGTGAGTGTGTTAGTGGCGATGCAGCGCACTCGAGGGTATTTACAGTGTGCGACTAGCATGAGGCGCTTGCGCCGAGTGCTTTTGCATAATATTGTAAATACCCGAGAAGTCTGCATCGCTAATAACATCACGAATTTAAATCCATGCATTATTTGTTTTATAAAACGGGTCGGCAGTATGAATTTGTAGTTGAAAATTTGTTTAAACCGCTCCAAATTTCCTCAAATCGCACAGACAAGGAGGCAACATCTGCTTTCTCTCATGACATCACAAGTGTAGCCAAAGTGATGCGCCAGGGCTAAGTAAGCGCATCAAAATCCTTGTGATAGACTTCTAGAAAGAACGCGTATTTCATGGCGCGTGTCTCAAATTTTACGCGCTAGAGATAAAGTGATGCATCCAAAATGCAGAGTGCTGCACAAAAAATGCACAGTGCTACACAAAAAATGCACGGCTGGAAGGTTGCGTAGAATTAAAGCATTAACACGTGACATGCATACGCACTCGCTATTGGCTACATCATTGAACCTGTTTTATAATACTGAATATACAGAAATCAAATCATGCTCAACAGGTTGAATTTACTTGTCAGGTGGTGTGAAGGATCATTTGATAGGATATATAAAATAGGTTGAAGAATGTAGGCAATCAGACACAATTGTACGGATCATGCTTTCTGGGATTGGATCAGACTGGCCTTAAAGGGGGTACCCAATGCTGAAACAAGGTTAGCTCATTTAAAAGAGCATGATTTTATTAGCAGAAAATCATCCGCCTATAGTTTTTTAAAAAGTCGTGTTGCCAAGGAAACCCCCAAATGTGGTAAGATTTCAGGATATTTTTGACCCCTCAGCTGTGACCCAGTTTCAACTGGGTACCCACTTTGATGTCAAAATGACGTCAAAGTGGGTACCTTGTGGCGCACTTCTAGCAAAATGCACACAAGGTGTAATACATGTTTTACAGTCTAGCGCGTAGCACAAATGCAATGCGCGAAGCTGGGTACCCACTTTTACGTCATACCTCATACTCAATTTTTGGGTCAGCTCATAACTTTTTATGAGAAAATTATCCAAAATGCATTGATTTCGATTGAAAATCATCATATTTTTAATGTCATTCTTCTTAGAATTCTATTCTCGATCATATATCAAAATTTTGTTTACCATTGTGTAATCACTTTAAGTAATTGCTAGATGACGATATGTTATCATTATGGTCTTATGTCAGGTTGTACCAGGATATGGACATGCTGTATTGAGAAAGACGGATCCACGCTATGATTGCCAACGTCAGTTTGCCCTGAAGCACCTTCCCGATGATCCCATGTTCAAGCTTGTCAGTCAGCTGTACAAGCTGGTACCAGATATCCTGTTAGAGCAAGGCAAGGCCCAGAACCCATGGCCTAATGTGGATGCACACAGTGGTGTGCTGCTGCAGGTAAGTGAAGTCAGGATAACCGAACATTCGAGACAGCAACAAATCACTACAAGCACCAGTGATCTTGCCACTGTAGAATACATGTGTCGCGTATATCACATGCAAATTCCAGAAGCTGTTGATGTATCTCGCGCAAAAAAAAAAAAAAGAATCTTGAAAATTTCCACTTTGATTTTTGCCCTAACTTACAACATTAGCGCCAGCCTAGCGTCCGGAAATGACAGGCTCAGCTTGTGCACCGGAGGCACCACGATGGTACAGTACGTTATGTTGGTTCATGGAAAAGGGAGTATCAGGAGAGCGTTTCAGGAAAGGACTTGTCGGATGTTTTATCTGACAAAGTCTGTTTTATCCGACAGTTGCCACAGTAACAATACTTCTCAACCAATCAGAATCAAGGAAAGATGTCAGATCTGACAACTTGTCAGACAACAAATGTTGATGAAACGCTCCACTTAATTCAGATATAGCACGCGCAGAAATGAAAACAGCACATGTAGATTTTGGTGCTTCCGAATTTGTGCAATACCAATCCTGGCGAGAACGCTGACAAGCACTACCAGTATTTTGCCGTAGGGTTATGATTGCAGTGATGATATCGATACTAATACGGTTCTTTTATAGCACATATCCCTGTATGATATAACATCCCTATGCTCTTCCAAAGGGCTTATGGAAACCATTGCTGTGGCTTTTGCTCTTTGAATCATCGTCATCTCTCTGGACATTTCACCAAAAATCCAACCACACACCCATTAATTACAACAGTATAAATTTTACTGTGGCAAAATGTAGATTATAGGCATTGGCTAACTATGTGAGCAGCTAATTTAAAATTAAGATGAAACATGTGTATGAGTACTTGTATTTGCACTAAAAAAAACCATGAAACCAACCGTAATTTGAAATGAAAAACTGCTGTAAGACGCAAACTGCGATATTTATTTTCATCTCTGAGACAATAAATAAGAGGACCGTCTTGCTCAAGTTAAAAAAAAACAACTTTATCTGCCTCCCTCCGCGTGATACGCCAATACACACAGTACGGTCCGGTGAGCCTTGCGTGCATGTGCGCTCCTTACGTCTAGTCTGTGCAACCGACCCTTATATATTTTTCAAACATTGGTCCACATTTCTAATATTTGAAAATACTTCCTGTGGATATTATACTTTGAAACTGGTATTTTTACACTATAACCCTTATGTCAATCCCATTTTCCCATCTTCAAGCAACAAAACAGATTTTTTAAAAATTATAACAATGTTAACCAATGCCTTTAATGTCTTCCAGAAGACTTTAAATTCCATAGCAGACTGATTCAGGCTTCATTAACTTATCCACTGGACCACAACATCCTCAAACTATTGGGATTTATGATAGTGTTAGGTATAGGTATAGTGGTTGGTCTGGGTTGAAATTAGGACTTGAGGTAATGACTTGTATAGCAGTTGTTGCAGGAGGGCAATTTCCATTTTAACGGAATTACAAAATGTAATTCCGTTACCAACAGTTTTAGAGTTTGTGTGCCTGTTTTGTACTTTGCCTTCCTTTTTACCATTTAATACTATGAAAATATGCCCACTCTTTCACCTGAACTTTTTCATTCCAACAATTTTCTACTTACATTCATGATATTGTGGTATACAACCTTGGTAACAGAATTACCAGAAAATAGTGCCATTTTCAAAGAACAAAAATGTCTTGTAAAATCAAACATGCATTGTACCAATGCTGACTATGATCTGGAATTCCTTTTTGTCTAAGCTTCTTTTAATTCAAGGATTTGGCTATTCAGGACTATCAACGTGATTGTTTTTACCATAATTCTGAAGTGAACTGATTGTTCTTCCCATGTGGAATTGCCCAGGAGTCATGTGTGTTGAAACCATACTAGCCCATTCGTGACAGAGGTCCACATTTTGTGGTTTGGCCTAATATCTTTTGATGCAAAGCCCTAAAAATCATACCAAATACATGAGCAGAAAGAGCTAAAAATTCTACACAAACTGTGCCCATTTTGGTTGCGTCAATTTGTTGTGTGATGCTGAAAATTTTTAAAAGGAAAATAAGCATTAAAATTCTTAAATTGGCAATGTGATAGAAAGTTTAAAATCACCATTTTCCCCTGCAAATTGGCAACTTTTTGACTTCTCATCATAATTTCTATCAATTTATATTCATTTCAGATACATGATGTTTTATAAGAAAAATGTAGCAATAAAATAAAAATGTTGGTGTTGCCAATTTGAAGAATAAAAACTGATTAAATTAGGCTTTAAATAATTCCTGTCATGAATGGGCTAGGGTGTCTTTCCTGTAAAGAGCTGTGACTGATTTGAATCGATCACAAGACGACCAATCAGTTGCAAAGTTTCATTTAGTACCATAAAACTGCCACATTGTTGTTGTTTTCCCAGTTAACCACCTGGTATCTAATACTTAACTAATTCATCTTTAAAGCATTTTCAAAGTTGTGAAGATCTGAATGATTCAACCACTTAACCTCTGAAATCAAATATTCATCATCACCATGTTTTTTCTTCCTTTCGTGTTTCTTACAGTACTACAAGATGACAGAGATGAACTACTACACCGTTCTCTTTGGAGTCTCAAGAGCTCTGGGTACACTCGCTTCCTTGGTCTGGGATAGAGCCTTTGGTCTTCCTCTGGAACGACCAAAGTCAATGAGCACAGAAGGACTTAAGAAGCTTGTTGGTTGCTAAACAAAACCTTACCCCTCCCCTAATACCTAAAACTAAGCCTATGTCATTCACACCTATAAAAGAATAAAACAACTAAAATATGAAAAGAGCACCAGAAAAAATATAAAAATTGAAAAAAAAGGGTTGTTGTAAAGATGACCATATAAATCTGAAAAGATTTCTATTTATAGAAATTTGTGGAAGTATATTTGTTTGAAAAATGAAATTTAGATTGAGAGATGTTTGGATACCCTGTGTATTGATGTTTAGTAATATTGTTAAGGCATGGATATGATATTGTGACCTGATTATCTGTATTCACAGTGATTGAAAGTTGAATATAAAAAAAGCATTTTTTGAGTTGCATCTTTTGGGATTGTGTCATTTCTCTAGATATCTTTTGAACTGCATTGCAGGCATACAGTTTATTTCATATGCACTGGTACCATACTACTGCTTTAGACTAGATATATGGAAAGTTGTGAACTTGTAAAAATTGTTTTTGTTGAAGAATATCAGATTTATTTTATTGTTGCTTTCATTTGTTATATGAGATGAAACAACCAAATACATAATAGGAAGCAGTAGCAGTGATCTGTTTTACTACTTTTCTGCTTTAGAAAAAAAGGTGGCGAGCCATTGCAGACCAATAGACCAGATAAACTGCTTGAAAGTTGTGAAAGTGCTTTCAGGTGTACTATTTAAGGCAGTATGGGCACCCATTGCCAAATACAGGAGCAGACTGTAGCAGAAAACTATTGTTCTATTTCTTTTTGTGAAGGTTGGCTTTGTATTCTACCACCTACTCCTGTGAGCATGAGAACTGCTTGCATTGAGGCCCAAATCAAATTCAGTTAGGATATGCAAACGCAATTTAAGAAAAAAAAAGTTGTGTTGATGATGTTATCTTGTTATCCCTTTGTTGTGTGGGCAAATTATGGGTTTTTATAGATTGCTATTTGATTTTAGGTTTGTTTCATTTGAACACGGCCAGACTGTGCGATTTGTTGTGAGAATATAAAAGGCAATAATATAGGGTTGTGAAAGTGCATAATTGTGCAAGGCAGTTCATGTCTTATATTATTTTCTCTGCCCCTGTCAGTATGTACCTCATGTCATCCACATGGAAATGGTAAATGTCTGGATGTGTCCCATATCCTATTGGTTTGCTGACCTTTTTTGGAGTAGTGCTGTTTGGTTTAGGCTCTAACAAATATTGCACAACTGTACCCCAGCTATATTAACTGATTATCAAGCTATGCAGAGATTTAAAAAAAAAAATTGCTAATACAATAAAATGGGGAGCAATGCAGAAGATGGATAATTGACTGCATACATGCATTGTGCTTATTCTTGGACAATGAAGTCATTTGAACTGAAAAACGCTGGGCATTTTTGGTTTGAAGAGAGAAAGTGATTTTTTGAATGTGTGTAATGTTATTCATCAAATTGTGAATGTACAAATATATTCTGAAAGAATAAATCTAACTGACCCACTGAGAATTTTTGTGCATGTATTGATATTGGAGTCTTCAGTACACTGTATTTCATTATTTCCAGACTAGCATCTCATAAAGAATTCTGGGGGTGTTTCATAAAGCTGTTCATAAGTTACAATGACTTTACGAACGACTTGAATATGGCAAGCCAAATGAGATTCTCAAATCTCAATCATTATAAATCACATCAGCTGAAGGTGAAATAGATGTAGATCAACTTTACTACTGTTTACAAACATTTTTATTGCGAATTATATTTTTTGCCACAATTTAATTGAGATTTTGGGACATGCAGTCATGCTTTTTTAAGACGTCAGGAAAAATTTTGGGCATCCCATTTGGCACTTCATATTCAAGTCGTTCGTATAGTCATGCGTAACTTTACGAACAGCTTTATGAAACACCCCCCTGGTCAATCACAGCTCTCACTCATTCAACCATCTCCTCTTTGCTGTCAAACTATTTCCCATTTTTTTCCACAATACTTTACTGAAGTTCCTTTTTTCTTCTCTCATACTCTTTCCGCCCTCCACTACACATGGCTTTCACATTATTAGGCAGTTTGAGGCTGAAGAATTATGCCAATAATGTTCCAACAAGCAAGACAGAACAAAATGGGGTCCTCAAATCTTACTACATGTACCTGAAGATAATGCCAATAAGTCGGTTCTTGGGCATCAAACCTGACAGGTTGAGGAACAGAAAAAAGTAAACAAAAAGGCAATAGATTCTGGAAGATTTTCAATTAATGGATGAAAATTGCAAATCCACCTCCACCCCCTTCCCCCCCCCCCCCCCCCCAAAAAAAAATAAATAAATGGAATTTCTCACATCTGACAGGGGTGTTCCCTGTACTTTTTTAAGTGCATTTAAGATTACTCTACCCATTTAGAAAGAAACAGATCTTCTCTGGGAAGTCTGGAATTCCCAATTCATTGGCAAGGGCTGGAATTTTTTTCCTTAAATTCAATCTATTGAGCAAAATGCAGCTTAATATCTCAGATTGATGCATAGGTGTACAGTGGAAACTCGGTATAACAAGGTCCTTTGAACCATCAAAATCACCTTTTTATAGCAGGAATCTTCTTGTATCAGGTTCAAAAAACAATAAAATGTAAAGAGCTGGGACCAGAATATTACCTTGTTATATCATATCTCTTTATACTGAGTTTCCATTTTATACATGTACCTATGGCTTTCGTTATCATTGAAGTTTACCTCTATCAGAAACAAGTCCCAAATCAGAGATCCCAAATACAACTGTACATACAATGTAAAATTCAGTTTAATCATCATGATCATGTGATAACTTTACAACAAACATACTTTTTCTTCAATTGAAACATCTCAATTATTAACCCATTTACTACTGAATTCTCTCTTTCCCATAGGCTTAATATATGGGGCCACCTGGTTCAAGCAGTCTATGGGTTAATAATACCACATACAAGTGCATATCATCAATAGTGTTCTCATAAACATCTCTTAGTAGATATACAAAAGAATGGAAGGGTAAGTTATAAAGTACAAGTAATGATGTGAAGAATACGGTTGGAGGTATTACCATTCTACAACGAAGCACTAACAAAACGATACATTCCAGTACAGGCACCTGTCATTTCAATAATACTTTCCACCTGTTTAAAGAATACACCAAGTTACAGTTGCACAGGGAATATCAACTTGAACGAAAAGAGAAAGAATGCGAGAGGCAAATTTTAAAAAAACCATATGTGGTAGGTTAGGGATAAGCAAGCTTTGTTCTTTCTATGGCAAAGTGTACAATTTTCTTCCACATTTGTAGAGAAGATGCAACTGAAATTGCTCAACTCTAAATTTAGGGGCATCTGCAGTTATTTGCTAGGAACAAGCGACTTTGAATTCCCTCTCATCCAGATTGGCATGTAAAAGATCAATTAAACCATCTGCAAGATTTGGGTTTTTATAATGCACATTCCATGTACAAACATGAGTTACACTCTGTAAATTAAAGATACAATTGTCCATCAGTCATCAAAACAAAATCCATAAAATGTCTATAAAGAAAACAATATGAAAACAAATTGTAGAAAACACCATCCAGGCAATAATTCATTATTCATATTTACAGGGATGTTATACTTCATACATGCGTCAGAAAAAACAAGATTTTATTCTATTTCCTCTGGCTGTGGTCTCATATACATATGGATTTAATACTCTCCTTCATCACTTTTCCTCGTTAAGAACTCCAAGTATATCACCTTCCCTGAAGATGAAATATTCCTGGAAAACGATAAGAAACAAAGGTTGAAATATAATCAATGACACCATCACCATCATTAAATTTAGAGGCTATTATAATGACCACAAACTATTTTTTTTTCAGCTAAAAATTGTTGGAACAAAAATGCAAGAAATGAGTTTTCTGAAATTTCAATTTTTTAGTGAACTTCTTAGAACTTTGCCAAATTAAAATCAGTGCATATTCAACACTGTAAAGCTTTAACATCAGTAAAAAAAAAATAAATGAAAGCTTTACACTAAGAAAAGTGATCACTTGTCATAATTCTCCTGAAGAAATGACATGTCAAAATGCCTTTATTTCCTATAAAAACCTGTATGAACTTGATTTCAAAACTAGAGTCAAGTTTCAAATTCCCTACCGAGTGAGTAGAAGCAACTAAAAAGAGAGTATGTTATAGCAAAGTGGCAGTGTTCAAACATGAAATCAATTAAGTCCACTTTCTAATTACTACCCAGTGAACTCACCTTCTCCTCAAATAAAACTTTTGTTCCTCCGAATTCTGGAAGTAGTACTTTATCACCAACATCTACGGCCACCTTGTGCACTGTACCTGACTGTGGGCAAAGAGATAGGGAGAGTGGTGAAATACATTCATGAAACCCCTTAATCATCTAAACATACCAAGGGCCTGTAAGTGATTTTATGAAGTTTTCTGCACTAAATGGGATTACTTGGAGGAAACAGAAAATGATGAATGCTGATGATTTCTCAAACTCAAAATAATACAATTCTTCACCTTCCCCCTTTTCTCCTCTCTCCTGAGCAGCTCCTCCTCCTCCTCCTCCTCCTCCTCCTCTACCTCCTCCTCCTCCTCCTTCTCCTCCTCCTTCTCCTCCTCCCTCCTCCTCCTCCTCCTCCCTCCTCCTCCTCCCTCCTCCTCCCCCTCCCTCCTCCTCCTCCTCCTCCTCCTCCCTCCTCCTCCCTCCTCCTCCTCCTCCTCCTCCTCCTCCTCCTCCCTCCTCCTCCTCCTCCTCCCTCCTCCTCCTCCTCCTCCTCCTCCTCCTCCTCCTCCTCCTCCTCCTCCTCCTCCTCCTCCTCCTCCCCTCCTCCTCCTCCTCCTCCTCCTCCTCCTCCTCCTCCTCCTCCTCCTCCTCCTCCTCCTCCTCCTCCTCCTCCTCCTCCTCCTCCTCCTCCTCCTCCTCCTCCTCCTCCTCCTCCTCCTCCTCCTCCTCCTCCTCCTCCTCCTCCTCCTCCTCCTCCTCCTCCTCCTCCTCCTCTCTCCTGAGCTCCTCCTCCCTTCTCCTCCCTCTCCTTATTATGCTCCTACTTATTTATTCTCCTACTTATTTATTCTCCTTTTTTTTTTTTCCTCCTTGCAATGAAATGTCTGGCATTTCAAAATGCCCTCCCATTTCCATCCTAATTTTCACTGCATAGGTTACTCTGACTACTGCTTGTTCTGATTCCTTTAGAATCAGCCAAATCATTGCATTTCCTATGAGGAAGGCATCAGATTCTGATTTTAAACTAAAATACTTAAGATTCTTCTTGCAAAACCAATTCTTTCTAAAATTATCATTGCCTTGAGCTTTCAAATTGTCTTGTATAATTTTTATTTCCCTGCTGCATACTTACTGAGTCTCTTGATCCTGCTCCTACAGCAACAACTGTTGCTTGATTGACCTTCTGCTGAGCCTTCTCTGGGATCATGATACCTCCCTTTGTCCTCGTCTCAGGGACAAATCTTTCCACAAGGATTCTGTCAAAAAGGGGCTTGAATCTCCTGAATGCAGCCTGTTGGATCAAATAAAACACATTATCAGTCAACATTGCCATGACTGCCTCATGGCTCATGCAACACTCAACTTCATGAAACCTTCTGTAACAACAAAAAGGCTAAAAAAAATCCTATGTCAAACAGTGTCAAAAGAGATATTAATCACACAATGCTCAACATTTTTCAAATCTTTTCATCCACAAGACCAAACGTTAGATTTTCATAAAACTTGAAGGCAGTGTACTGTGTATACAGTCACACACGTGTCTTTACCTTACGCCACACGCAAGGTAGTGGCTGCATCCACAGCATCGACTATGGATACAGGCATACAGCCATGTGTCTAAATTCCCTGCAGCACTAAGTTATACCCTGTGCCACAGCAACTATTGCTAGTGCAAGATGTGTACCGTATTTCATGCGATGGTACGTTGCAAACTTCATCATGGAGGTTTTATTTCTCCTATGCTCGATTTCAGTTACAAACAATATTCTCACTTTATTCTCACCTGATCGGCAAACGAGTGATAATGAAGTAAAGATACTGCTTGCATGCGAGTGAATTTCATGAAATAAAACCTTCATGATGAAATTATGCAACAAATACTATCGCATGAATGCATAGACTACATCGCTTGTGCAGTGCGCTAGCGATAGCTGTCGCGGCATAGAGTACGACTACGAGTGCCATAGAGAATTTAGACACATGTGGCTGTATCCTCAGGCCACCTGCAAGTGACCAGGAAAGACAGCCCCATGTGGCTTATAAATACACTGCCAACTTGATCTTGTAAGGTGTGTTTGTTGTAATACCAGTTGATCTCTAACGTTAACTGTTAACATTAACGTTAACGTTAGACTTTATGTTAAATCTTACTAACTTTAGATCTAACTGTTACTAGCTGTTGGCTTCTTCATGAGGAGTACAGGCTAGAGCACAATAGTCTACAGCCAAAGCAAAATATACATCAAATCCAATTATAAAAACTTATCTTTTGAAAATTAATAAGTTAACTCTCAGACACAGACAGTCATTTAAAAAAAAAAAAACAGAAAAAAAAAAACCCTGCAGAATACGGCCCTAACTTAACGTTACCATCAGTGACCATTAAAGCACGGCATTGGCATTATCATGTGATTCAATTCAAGAAATCGGGTATTATTACGTGGTAGTAGGATATTCTGCAATTGTTCCAAAATCTTCTTTCTTACCATTTCTGTCTCTGTAATCACCCTAAGTAAGACTAAGTAAGAGATCGGGAACGTTCGAGTCAGAACGGTGCCTTGTTAGTTTCACAACCCTGTCCTGCCGGCTAGCATGGCCTTTCGATTTACAGCAATAAATACAGATTGCACACACGTGTTTTCAATGCTGGGACGGACTCGTACGGGTGCGTTTATTTGCTACCCCACCCCCTTATTGTTTGGTAATTCACATAAATTTCTGTGGGGAAATGTAGGTGTAATTGCTAGTTTCTTATATTCACAGATAAGGAAAGTTCACATAATACATCCTGAAACACAATACATTTATAAATTTACATTAATAGCGCTCTGCACAGCAACAACAGTGGAACATTGCATCAGCCCCAGGGACCCGAATATTCTGGAAATTAAATAATCGATGTAAGTCAAATGTGAGATTTTATATATCGATTACGCTAGATTTGTCAACAGCCTTTTCACACTGGAAATACCTCTCTCTCACTCACTCTCTCTCTCTCTCTCTCTCTCTCTCTCTCTCTCTCTCTCTCTCTCTCTCTAACGTCGTGCATGCAGGCCACACATGTTACGCGATGGAAAAATGAAAAGAGCCAGCTGGACGAAGAGAGAGGGAGAGAGAGAGAGGATTATATAGGCCTTGGTCATTTCCGTATGCAGCTATAGCGGGGGGGGGGGGGGGGGGGGGGGAGGGGGCACGCAGTTGCATCCCCCCCCCCCCCCCGGAAATTTTTATTGAAAATTCTCAAAAAAATCCACCCAGAGGGTGCTCCAAATCCTTCAATTTCAATTTTTTTAATGTAAAAGCACCCTCATAACCATGCAGCTCAGTCACTTTGCTCCCTCACTTGCGTGTTCCTGAAACATATGTAGGCCTATATCAATCATGCCCACCCCATGAAAAATATTCCTGTGTATATGACCTTGGATTTGGTTTATTGGTAAAGGAATTAAACATGAAAAACGTTATGAATAAGACCACTTTCTCCCCCCCCCCCCCCTGCTGTTTTGTAATATCCCTGATAGCAGACGGACGTGACGTCTTTAAGACGTCATGAACTGGTCATAAACTGGTACACACGTCATATGTCGCATACATGACTAATTTATGACAACCTTATGACGTCTCAATTATATAACCAAATTTTTTTCTCAAATTTTGTTTAAACATGAGATGACATATATTTTACGTCAAATATTTACCACTTTTTAACGTCTTTTTCAAAGACCAGAACAAGACGTATTTTTACATAAATTATTTCCCACTTTATAAAAGCTTTTTTTTTTCAAGACCATAATATGACATGTTTACGTCAGTTTTACGTCGTGATACGATTGTAATAGTTGATCGTGATTCATGAATATTCATGAATGACCAGAAATGCCTAAACTTCGTGAAAAAAAGGAAGATAACGTTTGAATAATTCTAACATTTTATTCAATGATTGCACTGCTGATTTAATGAACAATGTACTTCCATGTTGAACACCATTCAGTTAATGTCATGGGCAGGGTATTTCAGAATGCATCAAGAAATTGTAATTTCTAACTGTTACACTACAGTCCATATATATAGTAATGTCGATACAAAGCATCAGTATTTAGGTATAGGATGTAGGATGTTAGGATATAGGGCTAGTGTGGGACGATCTATAGGCTAGAACATTAACAAAGAGAAAACGTCATAATGTATATATTTTTTTTAAAATTTTAAACCAGCATTGACGTCTTTACGAAGTGATTTTTACCAGTCTGCGCGAGCTTCCTTTGGGTCGTAAAGACGTCATAAAGACGTTTTCTTCTGACCAATATGATGTAAAATTGATGTAAAAATATGACGTCTTATTTTACGTCGTGTGCTGGTGCAAAGTATCGTCTTAAAGACTAAATAAGACGTATGACACGACTTTAAAAAGACGTAAATATGATGTTATTCTTACCAGTCTCTGCTATCAGGGATAGCATCTTAAGGTCCTTCTTTAAAAAAAAAATACCATGGTACAGACACAGTAAATGATTGATGAATAGCGCCATTTATCTGTAGAACATTCAAAGGCACCTGGCTCCCTCAATAGTTGCCAGAAAAGATAGGTTTAAGTTTTAAGTTCTGACTGAAAGGCCATGTCAAGTTGGATAAAAATTATGGTATAGAGCAACTGATGATGTTCGAATTACTGTGATGTGCCACTGAAATTACCATGGCCGGGTACGATGATCAAGACACACCTTCCGGGGTGCCATGTCTCTTTTACTCAAAGTTTCTTTATAAGGGATCGACCCCCTCCCCCGCCCATGCCCCCCCCCCCCCCCGCAAAGAACTCAATAGCTGCTGTGCAAACTATGGATCTATTTCAAAAATATTTTTTACAGTTCGAGCAAGTTTGCAAGTTTTATCCAGACGGGTGAGGGGGATGGGGGGGGGCGGGGGGAGAGGGGGGGACAACAGTGATACCATCCGGATACCATGGGTTGAATTAACTTCTGTGATGGGGACACATCTGAAAATTTCTGACAAGCTAAATAAAAATCTTCAGCATCTTCCCTGGTGTCTCACCCTAAACAAGTTTTATCCATGCACTGTGTGTGAGTGTGTAGGTGACACAAAAGTCCTCGGTTATGTAGTAAAATACTTTTCTGAAAAAAATAAATGTCCTCGATTTCCACCCTAAGCGTGTATGGTCTGTGTGAGTGTGTGTGTATGCTTATATGAAAAAAAATCCCTAAAACAACATATACTCTCGAACACATGGTCAACTCTAAAAACATACCTTTTCAATTATCATTATTTTGATTTATTCATTATTTTATCTATTATTATTATTTATTTGAGGGGCCTATTTGACACCCTAAATGCGACATACGTACATTTTATGTGCCTCCTAAAGAACCCTTAGTTTGTTTGTTTAGTTGGTTTTTTGGAGGAAAGGGGTGTTGTTTGTTTATTGTTTGTTTTTGGGTGGAGGGTGTATAGCAGTATTTCTACCTGCATGGCTTGCCCTCCAGCCCCTCACCCCCCCCCCTCCCCCCCCCCCCCCCCGAGGGGTAGTTACTCCTAAATTTTTCAACTCCTCAAACACCAAACACCTGGGCCCTCGTGCAATAAAAAGTTACGATTAAACACAACTCAAAAATTAAATAGAAGTCCCAAATACTCGATTCTGATTGGTTGAAAATCAAGTTGCCTTTAATTTTTTGAGTTGCATTTCATCACAAGAGGACCATGGGCACACCCCTCCCCACATCAAATCTTTAGGGACACCTCACCCACCCCCGCGACATAAGTGCATAGCCAGATGCAGAAAAGCGTGTACATGTATCTTAAGTTGGCATGTTCATTGAAAATGAAAATATTATTTCATTTTGAATAAGTGACTAAATAGAGTCTATAAATTCATTGTCAAACCAATAATCGATTACTTCATCAACAACAGCTGCAGGTGGCCCTTTACCGTGTATATTGGATTATAAAAGATATTGACTACAGTTTATTACCTTAATTGATAAGAATTGTCAAATTTTCTTCATCCTTTGATCATTTTTTTTAAAAACAGCTATTTTTAGTTTTATGATGTTTTTTAAACACGACCATAAAAGTATACTTTGGGGCAATATTTATTTTTTATGAAGGGGAGGGGCCAAGCAACTTACTTTTTAAAGGCCTTGATTATGCAATGTTCGCGTGTGCGGTGCTTTGCTAATTGCAGCACGTGCGCGATCGACTCGAGCTTACAAACACGTGTGAGAGCCAGCGCCATAGCTAGCCGGCAGAATCTAGCGTAAATTATCACTGAGCCTACCCATAACTCTGCCGTGGACCCACTCCTCAAGAACAGGCGCTGTTACTTCACAAAATCCATATCCATACCCACCTCTTCCTGAGATAAGTGAGTAGGTACCACTTTACAAATATTCTTTCTGTAGCTACGTTTATTTAAGTAACCTGCAGACCTGTATTTGCAATGATCTGACGTTAACGTTGTGTTGAATGTGCAGTTTGAATTTCATGAAATAAAATGTTCGTTATCGACATCAAATAAGAATGCAAACCAGGTCCAGGCTCAGGGCCAGTAGTGGCAGTGCAGTACAGTATTTAATACAGACACAGTGTCAAGTTATTACTTATTTTGTCATAGTATTGATAGTTGTTTTTCATTTTGCAGACCATGTTGATGTTAACTTACATGTTTATTGCTTAGCCTTATTCATTTATTGCCTTTAATTTTATTTTTACTTTGTTCCATTTTAATTTCATTTGTAGTGTTAATTTTGGGTAAAACCTTTTGCTCCCATTTCACGTTAGCCAACATTGCTATTGATCATTTTTTATGATTTTGTAATTAGGTTTGGAACAAAATTGCTGAATACCATACCACCATGTATACACCCATACCCATTTTCAGAATGAGGCATATAGATCTAGGCATACATGCATGTATATTCAGGACATTAGAAAATAGTAGGGTATTCTGCAATTAAGGCTGGCAACCTAAGTTTTTTAGCTGATCACTTGATGTACTATGTCATGTATGTAGCTTTTTTAGATGAAATTCATTTTTTAATTATTTCTACTTCAAATTTCTTAGCTAGTTAGAGTTATGGATTTAATACTCTTTAGAATTCAATAGATTTGACATATTTGGAATCCTGGACCTTTTGCTTGAAAGTAACCGTCATAAGTCATCTAAATTCATGCACATTCCATAGTCAGAGAAACACGATTCAGTGGGATGCTTTCAAACATAGACATGAGACAGTTTCATGAAACAGGTGCTGTAAATTTAGCACCATGTTCAGGTTCGGTTCGGTTCGGTCCTGTTCGGAAGTGCCATGTTCGGCGAACTTCTGTTCGGTTCAGTGGTTCGGTAACAGCCCTACATGAAACAAGCCTGTTCAGATTCAGCAACGGGATTATGTTTTGATCCTGTTGCTTTAGGTCTAATCAATTCCTAATTTCTTTTTTAAAATTTTTTTTAAAAGACTGGTAAAAGACATGGTCTGGTGCCAAACAGATTAATCATGAAAGGCAACACTTAAAAACAAAAAGACAGGACCATGGAAGTAGAAATGGTAATTAAAGGAGAATTAAACCCTGAGGATCAGGAAAAATCCATTTTGATTAAAAGAGAGGATAGAGAGGGGCAATTTGAAAAAGTTCCATCAAAATCGGTGATGTTTGAAAAGTCTCAATTTACTTTCTATGGCGATCCTCAAATTGGTAGTGTTGCTTCAGAATGGCAGGTTTAGAAGGACAACTGACCCTATGTTTTGTACATAAAATTTCATATTTTCCCCATTATCTCTTGAGGTGCAACTTGTCTCCTTCGCTCAGTACATGTATATCATGGGAAATGTATTTTATGCAACATATATTGAGTTCACAAAGAGACAAGCAGCATCTTTAGAGTGGAGAAAATATGAAATTTTGTGTACAAAACATATTTAGAGTGTCCTAAACCTGCCATTTTGAAGCAACATTGCCAATTTGAGGATCACCATAAAAAGTAAATTGAGACTTTTCAAAATCTCATAACTTTCTCTGATTTTGATGTAACTTTTTTAAATTGCCACTTTCTATCCTCTCTTTTCATCAAAATTAATATATCCCAAGGGTTTCATTCTCCTTTAATCTGTTTTGTAAACCTAGGAATTTAAAACTGAATTGATAAAAGTGAATCTTTATTTCAGATCTCTTGCAGATCTGCTTAAAGAATAATATCATTGTTGTATCTTGCTCTTTCTTTTTTCATGGCACTGTAGCACACTAAACCAAACATGTATAGAATCTCAAGTGTACTCAGGCCCCTTGCTTCCAGGGCTCTCACACCATCCATTAACAGAGCAGTGTGCCCACATCTTGCCAGGAGCTATGCTAAGGATATCAAGTTTGGAGCTGAGGCTAGGGGTATGATGCTTCAGGGCGTTGACCTTTTAGCCGATGCTGTAGCAGTCACCATGGGTCCTAAGGTGAGTTGTTTCCAGTGGGGGAAAAGGCTAGCCCTGGTTAAAGGAAAAAAATATTAATTTGGGGGGACTGCCACTGAGGATATCATGACTTTTAGACAGAGAAAGAGACATCAGACAGAGTTCCGTCTAAGAAAGATATTTTCGAACTGATTTTAATTCCTGCTTGCAGCTGACTGCATATAGAACAGAATCCTTTGCAAAGTAATCATTGTATCACTATTTCAATGTTCGCAGTCCTTGCACTAGTAGAATTTTTGCCTCTACGTGAGAGCAACCCTGGAAAAAAAAAACAACTGCATGATGAGATGTGTGTTGCATTTTATAATATTTTTCATATGAATAAAAAATATGCAGTGCTTACTGTATTTCATAATCAGTCAAAACTGAAAAAGTTGCAAAGACTTATCATGTGCATTCAGTCATTATCTTTTCTTGGATTCACAGGGGCGTAATGTAATTATAGAGCAGAGCTGGGGCGGTCCTAAAATCACAAAGGATGGCGTCACAGTCGCTAAGGCTATTGAACTTAAAGACAAATGGCAGAACATTGGAGCTAAACTTGTCCAAGATGTTGCAAACAACACGAATGAGGAAGCTGGTGACGGAACCACAACTGCAACTGTTTTGGCCCGAGCCATTGCCAAGGAAGGTTTTGACAACATCAGCAGAGGCGCCAACCCCACAGAGATCAGGAAAGGCATCATGAATGCTGTTGATGTCGTCGTTAAAGAATTACAGAGACAGTCTAAGCCCGTCACAACACCAGAAGAAATTGCACAGGTGATACAGCTTTCATATGATAATCGGCTTCTACATTGAACTCTCTGATCATTTAGTCTTCTTGTATTTCATTGCTGCTCTATTTGCATGACCAGAATTTAAGTTGATCTTTAACAAGTGGTAACCAAATCTTACTTGTAGGCTACTCCATTAGCCTCCAGCAAATTAATTTTGTCATTGAGCTCAGCTTTCTTTAGATTTCATATCAGACAAGCTGGTGTAGAAACAGACAAACATTTAAATTTGTTACTCATAGATCTGACTCCATCTTTTCTTTTCCCTAATTTGGCCTTGTCATGTCTGTGATCATGATATTGTCTTTCTGTTCTGTTTTGTTTTGTTTGTTTTTAGTTTAGGGTGGTCTCTTTAGCAACTGCTTTAAGAGGAAGTCGTTTCTTGCTGGATTTAGGAGAAAGACTTATTTGTTGTAGAATCCATGTTTACAATAATTTCATTTCTCTCCCTTCATAGGTCGCTACCATCTCAGCCAATGGAGATGCAGGTATTGGTGAGCTTATCTCCAGGGCGATGAAGAAGGTTGGTCGTCATGGTGTCATCACCGTCAAGGATGGAAAGACATTGAATGATGAGCTAGAGGTTATTGAGGGACTTAAGTTTGATAGGGGATACATTTCACCATACTTCATCAACTCAGCAAAGGGTATGGTGCTTGGCTAAGTTTGTGGTATTCTCTAAGTAATTGTAGGTGCATGAGGTAGAATATAAATGGATTTTGAGGCCACTATGTGTGCATTCTAAGTGTAGTTGCATTCCAAGTTGATCCTTGGGGGAACAGGTTTAGAAATGCTTTACGAAACTCTGCAATATTCATGTAACTTGCTTCGGCTTTCAAGTATTCTAAACATTATTACAGCTCATGTGACTGTCCCCATCTGAACTCTTACTGCTTGGAAATAATCACAGTTCTTTGAAATTCTTCCCTCCTTTTTTGGTATCTTTCTGCTAACTGACGGTGGTGCTAAAGACTATTATTATATATGGTATTTGCAACATCTTTCAACACACTTAACTGAAACTTGTTCCTGTGAGTGAACATTTCTAAAGTCTTTAAGAAGCTCACAGGGATGTTTCTATATACTTGACACAGATATCACTATAATGTTGATTATAAATTCACTAAAGATGGCTTGAAATATATAAGACTATCTTTACTTACAAGTAGCATCTGTTTTCTGCTACAGGTCAGAAAGTAGAATTTCAGGATGCTCTTCTGTTGCTGAGTGAGAAGAAGATCTCATCTATCCAAGCCGTTGTCCCAGCCTTGGAGCTTGCTAATGCTCAGAGAAAACCTCTTGTTATCATCGCTGAGGATGTCGATGGTGAAGCTCTTAGCACACTGGTTCTTAATAGGTAAGATATGACGACAATGGTGGTGGTGGTGGTAGTGATGATGATGTTGATGATGGGTGATGATGGTGGTGGTGGTGGTGGTGGTGGTGGTGGTGGTGGTGGTGGTGGTGGTGGTGGTGGTGGTGGTGGTAGTGGTGGTGGTGGTGGTGATAGTAGTGGTGATTACGATGTTGATGATGGTGGTGGTGGTGGTGGTCATGGTGATGGTTATGATGATGATGATGATAATGATGATTATGATGGTGGTGTGGTGATGGTGATTTTGATGTTGATAATGGTGGTGGTGGTGGTGGTGGTGATGGTTATTATATTAACGTTGATGATGGTGGTGATGATGATGGTGATGATGATAAGGTAGTATTCCAGGCCATTTTACCAGCTCTAGAGCTCACTAATGCTCATAGGAAACCTTTTGTTGGGGATCTTGATGGTGAAGTTGTCACCAAAGTGGTTCTTTACAGATGAGATAAGCTACAGTCATATGCTGTTTTTGTTGACCTCCTTTGTTCTGCTGACCTCTCCAGTTTCTGTATTGATGGTCTTCAAGGAAAAGTGTAAAAAATTATGAAGTCTCTTTACATGGAGTTATAATAGATAAACTTGGGGGTGAATGAAGTTTTTTTTTTGTGTGTGTGTTTTTTTAATGGTTCATTTGCCCTAGGTTCAGAGTGTATTGAGGGGAACTTTTTCATTCAGAACAACATATTTTTCATTTTTGGTATCATATGTTTACTTCTGTATGTATCCAGTGGCCTGAAGCACTATACCAGCATAAAAATCGACATAAATCATCTAAAAAGTACAAGCCAAATTCAAATGTATTTGCACATTAGTGATGTACATGGTG
Source organism: Echinometra lucunter (assembly GCA_029962745.1). Taxonomy (NCBI): domain Eukaryota; kingdom Metazoa; phylum Echinodermata; class Echinoidea; order Camarodonta; family Echinometridae; genus Echinometra; species Echinometra lucunter. Next base: position 26,149,635 of record CM057167.1, on the reverse strand, counting down.
CATTCTGATGTATAGATTATGAAATCTCCCTTTTGCATTTTGTTTGTATAGGTTGAAGGTTGGTCTTCAGGTGGCAGCAGTCAAGGCTCCAGGGTTTGGTGATAACAGGAAAAACCAGCTTCATGACATGGCCATTGCTACAGGAGGAATTGTAAGTCATCAGCTACAAAGCTACAGTTCAACTCTTAGCCTGTCGCACAGTAATAATAATTATAACCATAATGGATTCTTGTATAGCCCTCATGTCTGTCTAACTTGACACTTGTAGTGCTCCATCTTCATTACCCTAGTTTTAGCATGGCTGCTATTACATTCTTCTAGTATTTCAAGAAATTTCTTCCTATCAGGTACCCATTTCCTACACTTGGGGCCCTTAATACAAAGGTTTGCAGTCAATCGCAAATTTAGAATAACCATTCTGATTAGTCCAGGGTCACCTTTTTGAACTAGATGTGCAGGTCTTGATTGGCTGTTACAACTTTGCGATTAATTGCAAATCTTTGTGTTACGGGGCCCAAGGTGGAGAGTCATAGTCAGATCGCAGTCAGAATGTAAGCTTTGCAGAAAGCTGAAGAGTTGAGCCTTAGCTCTGGAAAAAAAAAAAAAAATTAAATAAGAAGTTGCCAAAGTTGTGGAATTTTAGACTGATATGATTGTCCTGATTGAGGTTCTGAATAATCATATTAAAACTTAAAATCAAATTTTGATGTATGGTGAGCCTTCCAGTAGAAGTAAAATCCATATGCAGGCGTTTAACTGTAGACAATCACAAAGGGGATTTTGATTTTCCTCATGCAGGACCCTTGCAACTTCTTTTTTCACAATCCATGCAACTCTTAAGTCATGTGATTCTTGATCATTTACAGAACAATGCTGAGCACTTGTTGTGTTGTGAATTGATAATAGAAATATGGTCTGGTAAACTTTGTTAATTTGAGGAGACAGGATAGCTCACTTGGTAGAGTACTGGTCCAGTGACCCGGGTTCAAAACCAAGTCGATGTGCTATTGCCCTTTAGTGAGGCATTAATCCTCATTACCAGGTCCCTCGGAGAGGACGTAAAGCTATCAGTCCTCTGGTTGCTTACTTACAAGCATGCATGTTTTCATAGTAATCGGTTAAAACAAACCAATAACCAATTTATTAACTACTTCTGTTGTAATCAGGTGTTTGGTGATGAGGCTATGGATGTTAAGATTGAAGATGTTCAGATCCAGGATTATTATTATTAACTACTTCTGTTATAATCAGGTGTTCAGTGATGAGGCTATGGATGTTAAGATTGAAGATGTTCAGATCCAGGATTATTATTATTAACTACTTCTGTTATAATCAGGTGTTCAGTGATGAGGCTATGGATGTTAAGATTGAAGATGTTCAGATCCAGGATTATTATTATTAACTACTTCTGTTATAATCAGGTGTTTGGTGATGAGGCTATGGATGTTAAGATTGAAGATGTTCAGATCCAGGATTATTATTATTAACTACTTCTGTTATAATCAGGTGTTTGGTGATGAGGCTATGGATGTTAAGATTGAAGATGTTCAGATCCAGGATTATTATTATTAACTACTTCTGTTATAATCAGGTGTTTGGTGATGAGGCTATGGATGTTAAGATTGAAGATGTTCAGATCCAGGATTATTATTATTAACTACTTCTGTTGTAATCAGGTGTTCGGTGATGAGGCTATGGATGTTAAGATTGAAGATGTTCAGATCCAGGATCTTGGTCAGGTTGGAGAGATTGCTATCACCAAGGATGATACTCTCATTCTTAAGGTAAGTTTTCACTCTACAAAACTTATGATAACATGCTTTTTAGGGTAGGTTGATGGACATGTAACATTTATTGGTTTTCAGAACTGATAAACACTCATCAGGGTGGTATCACATAGAGTGTGTAGTTTGGAATTCTGTTATATAGCAGCCCTGATATGTTACTGATTGAAGGAATATACTTAGGTTGTGATTAATATATTCTGACATTACTCTCTTTTTTTTTCAAAAATTTGTCTCATTAACTTCATACCTAGTAAAAAAAATCTTATCAAGTTTCAAAGCAACATCATTATCAAATGTTCCATTTTAGATGTGAAGAAAAGCCACATCTTTACTGACAATATTCTTGCAATAACCCATTCTTTGAATATTTGTTTCAAAGTAAGGTCAGAACATTTATCAATTTTTTTGTTATTTCATATAACAGGGTAAGGGCATGCAGGAGGATATTGACAGGAGAGTAGCTGAGATTTCAGAACAGATTGAGAACACAAACTCAGAGTATGAGAAAGAGAAGCTCAACGAACGACTTGCTAAGCTCTCCGATGGTGTAGCAGTACTTAAGGTAAAACTTGACTTTATTGGTAAGAGGGTGTGAGTGTGTGATTTATTGTTTAACTTGCCTCTGAAAGAATATGTAGCCAATCGGAACCATCTTCCAAGAGGATATAGTACAAGCATAATACTTATTGGCTGTTAGGACTGTGGATATTGTATATGATCTGGTGCCCGTTGCGTAAAACTTGTGTTTAAAGGCAACTTGGGAAAATCAAATGCAGCTTTATTTTCAGCCAATCAGAATTGTGCATTAAGGACTTGCGTTTCATTTTTAGGAGTTGCGATCAAACACAAGTTTTGTGCAACAGGCCCCAGAAGTAGCCACTCTTCAGTGCAGTTATGATATTTAGTTTAACTGCTCAGAAGACATGCAGAACAGATGAAAGTGCATTTAGGGATAATTAATGAATTTTTATAAAAAGCACACTTTGTGACAACATGCGAAAAGAAATTATCCATCTTGTTGTTTGTGCCCGCCTATGCTTGACTTTTATAAGATTTATTATGAACAAGTACTGAGTTCCAAAGATACTAATGATGTCTGAACATTGCATGGCCAACAGTTTGGAATTACTCTCAAGAGAGTCTGTCTACAGAAACATGACATCGAAGATTGTCAAATGGTCTTAAAACATCAGTCAGTAAGTTCTGTCCCTCTCTCCCTCTCTCTCTCTGTTCAGGTTGGAGGTTCCAGTGATGTTGAGGTGAACGAGAAGAAGGACCGTGTAAATGATGCTCTGAATGCCACTAGGGCTGCAGTAGAGGAAGGTATCGTGCTTGGAGGTGGTACTGCCCTCATCAGGTGTCTACCATCCCTTCAGAACGTCCCAGCTGAGAACGCTGACCAGAAGATCGGTAAGTTGAAAGAGTGCTCAGAAAATTGTAATGGGCTTTAGGTTAGGTTCATGGTTAGGATTGGGATTTGAAGAAGGCATCATACCTGAAAGTGGTACTGCCCTGATCAGTGGGTGTTTCACAAAGACTTACTTGGACTTCAGGTCATACTTAATTCCTATTTGCGTGCTGTATATTAAGCTTCACAGCATTAGTCAGATCATGAAACACCCTGCAGGTGTCTACCATCCTTTCCGAACATCAAAGCTGAAAACACAGGCCAGAAGATTGGTGATTTTCAAGGAAAACAGGAGACTTTCATTTAAATATTGAAAACCACCTTTGGAGAGAGATAATCATTTACATCATAACTAGCAGCATTAAAAATTTGTTTCAAAGTTGTTCGTACAGCAGTATGGTCTGGAGGTATTATATGTGGATCAGTGGATCCCTCCATTTCCATATGTGTACTTTGAATATAAGCCTAACATACCGTATATTTTGCAGATTTCTTTTGTTTTATAATTCAAATTACGTTAATGTATTATGTTATTGTACAGTAATTTATGCATGTTTATGTATGTTCGATTTCTTTTAAAATCTGTTATATTTGTTTGTTGGAAAAGGGAATGAACCAAGTGGCAAAGTAGTCCATGTGATGTTAGCATATAATCCCTGTGTTACATGCAGGAATCGAAATCGTCAGGAGAGCGCTTCGTATCCCTACCCAGACCATTGCAAACAATGCAGGCGTAGAGGGTGCCCTCATTGTTGAGAAGGTGATTGATGCATCAGGAGAGATTGGTTACAATGCCATGGAAGGAGAGTTTGTTGACATGGTCCAGGCTGGTATCATTGATCCTACAAAGGTAAGCACTGTTCAGGAGAAGAGTAGGGGGGAAACTGGGGGGTAGTGGTACACCTGCACACATCAATTAGTTGTTTCAGGAGGAGACACTCCAGGGTCACACAGAGATGCCAACTGTTTCCTTTTTTGCAGTATTTTATATTTATTTTTATCAAATATACTGCAGCTTTCATGGAATTTCCCCAAAATTGTATTACTACACACACTATGAACATGACGGACAAAGAAAGCGGACAAAATAAACAACCCTTCATTCTACCCTTCACAATGGTTCTGGTAGTCAAAAGAACATCCCTTCACTGCTATTGTCTAAAATATGTGGAACAGGTGTCACATGCATATTCACCTGGAACTACATGATTAAACATAATAGCTGTGAAGGGATGTTCTTTTGACTACCAGAACCATTGTGAAGGGTAGAATGAGAGGTTGTTTATTTTGTCCGCTTTCTTTGTCCGCCATGTTCATAGTGACATGTCGATTGCAGAAAAGGTGAAAATACTTTTTTTCATCCCTCAAAATACTGCAGTGCTTTACGAGGTTGGCATCCCTGGACTCACAGCGATTAAGTTTGCTTTTTCCCTCCCAGGCCTAGGTGATGCCAAGTATTTAACCCATTCGTGACAGAGGGTTCACATTTTGTGGTTTGGCCTAATATCTTTTGATGCAAAGCCCTAAAAATCATACTAAATACATGAGCAGAAAGAGCAAAAAATTCTACACAAACTGTGCCCATTTTGGTTGCATCAATATTCACTGTTTGATGCTGGAAAATTTTTTAAAGGAAAATAAGCATTAAAATCCTTAAATTGGCAATGTGATAGAAAGTTTAAAATCACCGTTTTCCCCTGCAAATTGGCAACTTTTTGACTTATCATCATTATTACTGTCAATTTATATTCATTTCAGATACATGATATTTTATAAGAAAAATGTAGCAATAAAATAAAAATGTTGGTGTTGCCAATTTGAAGAATAAAAGCTGATCAAATTAGGCTTTGAATAATTCCTGTCACGAATGGGTTAATGATGGTAGTAGATTAGTGTGAATAAAATAACCCTTAGTGGCTACCAAATTTGCAACAATACAAAAATACAAAATAATGCAGGTTACATCAAAGATTTTAGTTATCTGATGAATGTACTAACTTGATAACCTTACGAGAATGTGAGTCTGCCACAAAATGGAGAAAACTGATATTTTTATTGTATTTCCATGTATATTAGAGGTCCACTGTTTATGATATAACTTCAGTTATTATTATGAATGTGTTGATTATGAAGATGTAAAGATCTTGGACTGAAGCTGTCTTCTCAGGATATTGTTATGTGGTAATAAGACCAATTTCACATTTTCTATAATTTATCAATACTTAATCAATACTTCTACAGGAAATAAAACCAGAAGTTAAATGTTTACAAACTTCACTCTTCTTCAGAAAATATTTCTCATACATCTTCTAACTAAAGCTATGACGCACTGGTCAATATGGTCTTCTTATGCACTACATCACTCCTTCCAGATAACTGACCCACTCCCCCAATACTGAGTATAAGTTATGACATACACAAGGCCTTTGGTCAAGAGCTCAAGGTTGACCAACTCCCAGTAGAGGGTTTACCTATTATAAGGGGTTCATTTCAGGACTCCAATCAGAGAGATAGAGATCGAGAGAGACAGAGAGAACCAGAATACTTCAGAATACTTCAGACATCATCAGAGTACAGTCACCATCAGACTTACTCTTAGGCTTCTGTAATTCTTATGTTCGAGTCATACATCACCTAAATAAATGTTACACCTTATCCTTTAACTTTGAATCTTCGTGTCTTCAATGTTGCTAGACGGTTGAACTAAACACTAAAATCCGATCCCTACACGACAATATAACGGATGAGAAATATCATCATGGATTTGTATCAAGAGGATGAGTACAACCAGTGGGGTGTTTCACAAAGCTGTGCACAAAGTTACGCATGACTTTGTGAATGTTTTGAATATGGAAAGCCAATGGGATTCTCAATCATAATGTAATCGCATAAGCTAAAGTTGAAATATCTATGTAGATGATTATTAAAGAAAAAAAAAAAAACATTTTCACGGCAAAGTATAGTTGGTTTTTTTTGCTAAAAATTTAATTGAGATTATGGGAAGTACAGTCACACTTGGTTAAAATGAGAAAAAAATTCCATTCCATTCCACAGCATTCCATTTGGTTGTTCATAGTTATGCATAACTTTATGCACAGTTTGTGAAACACACAACAACCCCCCCCCCCTCCCCCCCCCCAGTATTACTTTTCTGTGCACAACTATCCCCCACGACTTCCCAAGGACATTATTTGTCGTTAGGAATTAGTTCAGGAATAAAGGAGGATTTTGGAAGGTGGTTGACGTATGGGTAGTTGAATCATATTCTTTGGGTATACCTCTGATTTGTATGATTTATTTTCTTTCTCTCTTGTTGTTTCCTTCCAGGTTGTAAGGACAGCACTTCTTGATGCAGCAGGTGTTGCATCCCTCCTGACGACTGCAGAGACCGTCATCACAGAGATCCCTAAGGAGAAGGACGACATGCCGATGGGTGGCGGCGGTATGGGTGGTATGGGAGGCATGGGAGGCATGGGGGGTATGATGTGAGGTTGATAGGACCCCCAATGAGGGGTTTAGAAGATGACTCGTTCACATATGGGGCAGTGTAACCACAGCAGTATACAACTGCGGCATACCATGGCTGTTTTTCTTTTAATGCAGAAGTGAAAGGCAAGTTGGAGTGAAAAGAGTAGCTGCAAGCTGCCGTGATTCCTGCATGTATTTCACTCAACTGCACGTTAAAGAGACAGAGAAATGTTATTAAAGATTACATCCAAGGTGTACCACAGTAATTTGCTGTGGCATATGTGAATGGGTCTAAAAGAGGGGTGATTATTTTATATATTATAAAGAGAGAACTATTTGAATGTATGACAGCAACAGATAGAATGAAGATGAATGTGATTTTTGAAGTTACATAATAGTATGGCCAGCCAATATGAATGCACTGATCAGATCAATGGGAGCACGTGTGCTCTGATACCCTAGTCATTCCACCAACACAAAGGTTTTCAATCAATCGCAAATTTAAAACAATCATTCTGATTGGTACATGGTCACTTTTTTGAGCGAGATGTGCATGAAACAATGATCTTGATTGGCTGTTACAATTTTGCGATTGATTGCAAATTTTTGTGTTACGGGGCCCAGATTGACATTAGACTGAATTATAGCATGAATGGCCAATATATTGTCAGATATTTTGCTATTTGGGGTGTGTCTGGTGGTGTAGCTGGGGAATGAAATGAAGAACAGCGTAAATGCTCTACAAAGTCTTCATTTGATACCCTTCATGCAGTAGGAAAATCTTTCTACAGAAGAAAATAAAAACAAATGTGAAAATCTGGCATTTGTATTTAAATCTGGTATTTTTATGTCATCATTAAGCTTTGGTTGGAATATACTGCTTTGATCTATTCAGGGATGAGTTCAAGACAACAAAGTATTCAAAGAACTCATTTTACAGGTGTATGGCATTGTGCAAATGATATCCTCATTTTTGCAGAAATATTGCCGCAGTATTAAAGTCAGAAAGAGCTGGCATGATTTTGACCAAAGGATGAAATGTGTCTGAAGGTTTGTTTGAATATCTCCATTTTTTCGCTAGATGTAAGGAGCTGCACTGTGTATATTCCTGAATATATTACTGAATCCCTGAATATATTGTGAACTTTTTAAAGATTGAATGTTGTTTATCAGGGAAAGATTGACTTCACTCTAATGTTCTTTATAAGCATACTTCATCGTAATATTTCATTTTCTTTAGAAGTGTGTCCAATTTCTCTTTCATATATTTTTTAATGATTTCATGCTAATATTGGGCTTTTGAAAATTCTGATCTTGTGATATTATGTGATGAAGGTACTTGTTTTTCATTTGTATTTCTCCTTTTCATGTTTATAACTCTGTTATGAATTTTTAATTTGATGACCAATCATAACTGGACTGTTATAAATTTATGTTGGACATGAATTACATTTGTTTACATTGTAAAAAGTCAGGTGTTAAAATGGCAAGTGTAATGCCATTTTTTCACCAGTTTTCAAAAGAACATTAAATGAAAAGTTGTGAGATGTAATACATGAATCCTAACATTTTAGTCAAACTTCCAAGCATATATGAGCCCTGTGTCTTTATATTTCTTTTTGTATGGCATTGAAATTTATCCTTTCATTGTGTATATCCTTTGTATTTGTACAATCAATGATCATTGATACAAATATCAGGTGTGGTACTCTTTTTAAGAAAAGAACAATGTAGAAATTTGAGGACATGTGAATTGCTACAGCAACTATGATATGATATGATTGTATTCCATCAGTGTGGAGTAGCTTCTTGAAATAAAATGAGAAATATTCCAGTTAATGATGAATTTGAGACCAGATTATTTGAATTTTTTAGTTAAGTTGGTTGTAATAGTTTATTGCTGTGACAAAAAGTGGCATTGTAAGTTCATTGTACAAAGTCGTAAACATGAAAGTAATGTTGGTTGTAGGAGTTTCCTGTTTAAATGGTGGAAAGTAGCATTGTATGGTTCATTGCACAAATTCCTACTCCTCCCCAACACTGTCACAGAGATAAGAAAGAACAGATACAGACAATGAACACAATATGTCATTACATGTATTTACAAGCCATTTATTTTTCAGGAAAAAAATAATTCTCAGAAACACAATGATCATACCTCAAGGAACATTTAACACATATATTAACAATTACATCCAATTCTTTCTTCCCTATTACAAGCAAAAGAATATCAGGAAGGCAGAGCAATTAATGTTAAAATCCATTCTTATACATATATGAAATGCTTTGCTGTGGTTTCTTCAACTGTCATTATCACTTACTTTATGACAAACTGAATTAAAATTTGAAAATTTTTCTATGATCCCAAATCTAAACTGATCTTCCTGAATTTAAGGACACTAGGTCGTGAGCTTTCATGGGGAATTTGACACCATTCGTGTGCTTACCCAGTAACAGGTATTGTCTTTTATGACCAACAGACCTTATGTAATCCTCTGTATATTCCACCCATTGCCCCATACCGTAAAGTATTATCTCACTTTCTCTGGCCCGACAATGCCCAAAGCAGGCCGAATAATGTCTATGGTGGGGCAGCTTGTTAGCTGTGCTCCAAAGATGTAGCTCAATTACAGGTATTTCCAGTACTTCTCACAAAGTCTGATGTCAGCAAATTATGATCCACCCTCCATGAAAGCCCCCGACCAATGTCTTTAAGAATGAATGTAGAGTAAGTCCATAAATCTCAAATTAAGGTCCAATTCAACCTGCAGTATATTCTCATAATAGTTTCTTAATGTGCATCGGAACAGTTCAACTAGAAAGATGGTGAAATACAAGTGCATTGTACAGTCAAAGCTTGGTATAAAGAGATCTGTTATAACAATATTCCTGATTTAACAAGGTAATATTCTGTCCCAGCTCTTTATATTTTAATGTTTTTTAACCCTGATATAACTAGATTCCTGCTATAACAAGGTAATTTTGATGGCCCAAGGACCTCGTTATGCTGAGTTTCCACTGTATTAAATGCATTCCAAGACTGGGGACAATGAATCTCTTCAATATCTGAGGTACATGTTCAATTAAATTCTTGAAATCCCTACCCTTGAAACTTTTCAAAACCACCACTACTCAAATCGAAACAAAACTGATCAGGTAAGAGATAATATACATATTAATGAAATATACAAAGAACTATCGCATCACAAGGGCCTTGTCCCCAGTCCTGTCTTTCAGTATCAAACATGTTATACACTATGTACCACATGAAATAAAACTTGAATAGGTTATCAATTTCATAATACCAAAAATCAAATTTTGTAATCAGGGAAAGAAAAAACAAAATTTCATAGCTTATCTTTATGACAGAGAGGATAAAAAGCAAATCAATAATATGCAGCTGAGATAAAATTCCATCAGCATCTATACCTTCTTCATCTCTTATACATACCACGTCAATCAATGTCTTCATCAGGTAATTCATTTTCAAATTGTAAAGTTTTTGTATTTCTGTCAAGCTGGCATGTGTATCATGACCTTACTCGATATTTTTTACCGTTGCAAAACATAAATAGACTCTCGGCAGGATTGTGCTTTATTCTTTATTCTTGTCTTCTTCTGTATATACATATAAAATGTTGGTCTCGCATGACAGCACTCCAAGACAATACCAGGTGCTCCACTGTCTTGAAGAATATGAAAAAAAGAACAATTTCACTTAAAATGAAACTCAAGAGAGAGATGTAGAGTAATGAAATGGATGAACCAAACAATGACTATATATAACAGGCCAGACACTTGATCAACTGCCACAATTACTGTCACTGTGATTTGTATTATACATCAGAGCCTGGATGAAAATGGCTTTGACCTTAGGATAGGATAGGATGCAACAGCAATAATAAAAATATGACCTCTTCTATGCCATACGTTCTAAAGTAAATCTATTTTAGGTCTTGGATTCTTTTATTATGAATTTACATATGATATCTCCTGTTTTATATACAGTCATCAAAGTGTTCAAAACACACATGCCTTTTATTTCACACTGAAAACCTGGATATAACAAGTAGTATTTGTGAATGTAAAGCCCTGTGTATTCCTCTAGCATGCATGGTATCTCAAATGACCTAAAAGATGAAGTGAAATGAGGCTGAAATAATGATACAATAATCAGCATCTGATCCAAAGCATCAAACTTTGTAGAGTGTTGTGTACAATGCGCTTGTTTGATGAGTGTGACTAGTCAAAAAGTCAGCATGGAACGGCTGAATGCCAGTGCATGATGTACAGAAGTCCATTATTTATATATCTCTATTTAACAATTGTCCATGATATATTCAGGTTCTCTCTCAAAGCACATAGTCCAGTTCATAGCGTAGGTACTGGTTCTTCTCATCGTTGGGTACCCTAGGAAAGCCAGCAACCAATGAATCCTGTGCACCGATGTACAGTGTGTTGTATATCCTCCAGTATGTGTCTCGAACCTTACGGGCTGGGTGGAATAATCCCTGTTGAGAAAGGAAACAGAGAAGAGATGTCATAACATCTTGGGATACACCATGACTACCCTTGCTGGAATTTAGATTTGCAAATATGAACAAGGTTATAGCCATAATGTGTCTCAACATGTTCATGTGCAATCATTCTTGCAGGTATATTGTCACATTTGATCTCATTTGACCCATGACCTACATACGTGACTTTTGACCCCAAATAACAATGAGGTCCCTATAGAGCATTTAGCATCCAAGTTTGGTTACATACGGGCAAATGGTCGCAAAGTTATTCAAGTTTGACAAGTGTTACCGATGGACAGACAACAGTAAGGATCCCTTGATCTTGCTCCACCTCGGTGGGGCTTGACAAAAACTCAGAGTTCATGACAAAAAAGCATCCTCACATTTTGGTTTGATTCCAAATCCTGTTTCAAATATGTGTTGGCAACCAGAAGAGTTAGGGATTATTTTGAACTATTTCCTGATATGTTTTCTAGAGACCTTGTGAAACCATCAAAAAATCAAGCTCATGGAAAGTGGTCTTAGATAGCCAAATTAAGCCAAATATTACTATCATGAATCACAAATTACTATACCAACACTTCTATTTTGTCGAAGCAATATACAGCAATAACCTGAACCCATAACAGTCAACACATACCCAATAAACCATTGACTTGAAACCATAGAACGGTAGAAACTCAATATAAAGAGCTACGATATAAAGAGGTTCCTGGTATGAAAAAGTGATATTGCTGGTCAGTCCGTGGTCTGTAAGCTCTTTTGTTTTTGTACTCTAATCAGGGTTCATACACTTATACATTTTCAAAATTCCATGACTTTCCAGGGCAGAAAAATGCAAATTTCCATGACTCATCGATCACATGCGATGTAAAATTTACAATAAAAGCGCACTGATCAAAAAAAGATTCAAAGCAGATCTGAGTGCCATGAATGCAGGGCTGGCTGGAGCGTGAATTTTTTAATATGAAAAATATCTTGAATAAATGATTTTCCATGACTTTCCAGAAGAAGTGACAAATTCCCTGACTTTCCCTGACTTTTTGCTTCTGGAAAAAAGAATTTCCAATTCCCTGACTTTCCAGAAATTCCCTGACCCGTATGAGCCCTGTCTAATATAATGAGATTCATCATATAACTAGGTAATTGTCATGGTCCAAATGCCCTCGTTATACTGAGTTTCCAATGTATGAATGATTCCTAAGATAATGCTTGCTCACTCTGCTCTCAAAGATAGGAACAGTACTATCCACAATCATTCAATCCAGAAGCTAGAAAGGAGTTACATCAAGTGTCTCACCTGTAATGTATACTGAAGCATCTTGATAGAACCAACTCCAACCCTGAGACCTTCAATAGCTTCCATTACAGCCTGGATGACATGAGGAGATGTCTCAAAGATGTTTGGCCAGACAAAGTTGAGAAGATGCATGAGGGCATCCTCACAGCCGAAACCAAACACTCCAAGGGACATGTGTTTGATAGCTGCACAGGCTGTCTGACGATGAACAAGATCCCTATGGAGAACAATAGAGTTATAATGTCAAATAACTGTTCTAGGTGGAACATGGATGAATAATATCCACTGCTGGCCAGAAAGGCCAATCAGGGCCCTGTAACACAAAGCTTAGCGATTGATCGCAAGATTGATTTTTACGATTGATTGCACATAGTGATCAGTGCAATAAATCGTAAAAATCAAGCCTACGATCAATTGCTAAGCTTTGTGTCACGGGACCCAGATCACTCAAAAAATGATAGAGTTTTACATTCTCCTAGCTCTCAGCCTATGATATAAAGGTCTTTTCAAAGCAATGGAAAGATCATTTTTTTACTGAAAAAGAGATAACAAGGCATAAAAATTAAATATAAATCCATCTACCAATACAGGAAAGGCCATGGCCAATAGAGGCTTGTATCTCAAAGTATTACCTATACCAGCTTGTCAAAATCATACTGCCATCAAATGACAAAAGGAAGCAACTCTTATTTTCTTCAAATTTGACTTTTCCTTAAATTTGGGTACTTTTTTGTATGTTCTACACAATGATGAAAGATTCAATGCCATAGAACCTCCAATTTCCGAAATATAGACATATCAAACAGAAGCAACTCCATAGATTTCTACATGAAATAGTGATATATTTTCTTCCTTTACTACAAAGCTCATTCTACAGAGGTGCTTCCTTTTATCATTGGGCAGTAGCATAAATCTCAACAGCATAAAGGTCATAAGAGGAATACCTCTTATAAATTGTGAAAGTGATAATATTTGGTTTATTAGAAAAATCAACAATAAATAATATCTAGTTAAACATTTTCTCTAAACTGATTTTTTAGTCTGATTAATATTCCATAAAACCTTAAAATGCAATGAAATGTCCAAACAGCTTTTAACCAAACTGCAACCTGTGATTACTGAATTTTGATGCTGTATTTTTATAGCAATACAAGACTTATGGGGTGTAGCAAGAAAGTTGCAATTGATTGCAAATAATTGCTAATTTTGAAACAACCATTCTGATTGGCTCAGGGTCTGCCCTTTTAAGAAGGCATGCATGCAACAATGATTTTGATTGGCCAGTGACAATCAGTTGCAACTTGCAATCAATTGCAACTTTCTTGCAACACCCCATTAGACCTCTCCAAACTCACCTATCCATAAGTGCATCTTCTAGCAGTGGTGTGACAGCATAGATATAATCCTTGCCCATCTCACCAATATACTCAAATAGGAAAGAGAGTGACTTGAGGACACCATTCTGTACATTGAGTTCAGGTACCCTGTATTCATTCATGAGTGCAGGGAGTACAGTGAACGGTGAACAGGTCTCAGCTACGATGGCGATGGCTACGGTGGTGCAGACACGGTTCTGACGTTCCTGGACCTTGAGGTTGTTGAGCAGGGTGGCTAACACATCATGCGGTCTGGAAAAGATATAGTAAAGATGGAATTGTTATAGGTCCCTCAAGCAGTTAAAATGAATAACTGGGTTGCTTGATGAGAATTGTCAAGTATTAGTGATTATATATGGCTACGATATGTACTATCTCAGGTTTAATTGCTTGAAACAGATACTGCTTCTTCATTTCAACAAGTGATTATGTTCTTCTTCCAAAGCATTTCCACTTTCTCTGGGAGCTAGTGAAATCATGTTACCTAAAGGGTTGAACAAAACTGAAATTTTAGATGCTCAGCATAAAGTAACATATTATGAGAGATTTTACTTCAGAAACCTTGATGCATTCAGATTCGGAGAACATATTCGATAGGGAGAATTAGTTATATCGGGAGGACAGACCCTGAGGGTCACAGTGATGAAGTTAAGAGTTTCCCCTCGCATGTGTAGGTGATGCCAAATACTTGATAATAATTTTTTTTTAATGAGTTGACTTACCCAATGGCCTTGGCAATGTATCCAAAGGTGTTGACTGTAGCTCTTCTAATGGACTTCTTGTGAGCTTTGAGAAGATCTAGAAGTTCAAAGCATATCCTCATCCATTCCCTAGCAGACACATACTCTGCTCCACGATCTGCAATACGTCCTACAAGGTCTATGCAGTTCTCTTGTACCTTCTCATGCCTACAAATAGCAAAGAGGAAAAATGCCATATTATATCACCAAGGCAGAACAAGAGATTCTTTAAAATGACAGTTTTTATTACGAAACAGAAAACAAGGACAAAAAGAAGACTCAGAAACTCTCTGATTACTTTTTCTCTCTGTGCTAAACGTTAAAGACAAAAACTTTGCTTCTTTTGTCTCTTCTTTCCCTTCAATCTTTACTCATTCCCATACAGTAAGATATGATTGGGGAGCTTTCATATGTCACATTCATAAAAACCTTTTTCGCTAAATCGGTGACTCGTTGTAATTGCTATATATATTATCATCATTATTACTTGGAATCATCCTTTGCATGTAGGACCTCAATAACGTGCCTTGTCATTGAGGTTCTAGTATGAATGATAATGATATATCAGTCAAGTTATTGGTCAATCCAGGACCACTCACCTGTTTTTGAGGATTGGAGTAAGACGAGGCAGAAGATCCTTGATGGGAGGGGTCATCTTGTGCATTCCGATGACATTGACAATGCCCTTCAGAGCTCCAAGGATGCTACCCAATACCTCAGGGTACTCTTCTCCAAGATATTCATACAACACCACACCCAAATGACCCATCAGTTTCTCCTGCAAAGACAAATCAAAATCAATGCATTAGAGTAACAATCAAAATACCCTTTTGACCGTGCAACACAGACAATGCCCATGAAAGCTCCTTGGGTGTTATTTGGGTTATCAATGTCGCCAGAATTATTTTAATTTGATGAAATAATGAAACATATATCCTACCTGATGAATAGCTTCTCATAACAAAAGAGATGTATATAGTCAATCTACTACCTAATAAAGCTCAAACAGATCAGACAAAATTAAAGGTGAAGCTTACCTCTTGACAAGTTCTCATGACGATAGCAATCCTTGAGATGAGATCAGCAGCCTGTTGTCTGACCTTAGCTGCCTTGTTATTGAGACGCCATAGGATTGTACCACAGATCTGAGGCAGGTAAGCCTTCACCCGCTTGCCCAAGGCATTCACGATGGTTCCAAAACCATTCAGCATTACAGAGTCCTGGAGATTATTCAATAACAGAGAAATCAAATCAGGGAAAAAAATATACGGGGGCTCGGGGCAAATTCGCACCCGAAATGCCAAAAAGAGCCCTGGAAAACTAAAAAAGAGCCCCTGAAATTCTCATAGGCTCCAATGTAAACTGTAATACAATGTAGAAAATTTGGGTGAGTGAGCTCAAAATGTAGCCCCGGAAAAAAAAAAAAAATAATTTTTTCCCTGAATCAAATTATAATGAATTCCACACGACACAAAACATTTCAATGACGAAGGGACTTAAATCCATGAAACGCATGAATCAAAAAGACAGGACTAGAGAATATGTCCACAGTACATATTGAAATGAATATAAATTTACTTGTTTTATGACACTTTAACTATTTTAAGAATTTATGACATTTTAAAGGAGAATGCAACCCAGGCATCAGCGTGCATTTAGTGAATAGAGATGGACAAGATGGATAAACAGTGAAAGTTTGAGCAAAATTGGACAATCTGTTCAAGAGTTATGAATTTTGAAAGTTTTAAGCAAATCCCTATTATAGGGATCCTTGAGTTGGCAACTTTGCCAGCATCTGTGATGTCATCGCGGACAACTCTCCATTAATTTTATACACAGAATTTAACATTTTCTTCATTTTCAAGAAAAATAGAAATTCTTTTAATTTACTGTTTGTGTATGACATGGCTACATCAATTCTGCAAGCCTTTTGGGAAGAATTATGTTGATTCCTGACTCGAAATTTCATACAAATCAATTTTTTCTGAAAAATCATACACGAAATGAATGGAGAGTTGTCCACGATGACATCACAGATGCTGGCAAAGTTGCCAACTCAAGGATCCCTATAACAGGGATTTACTTAAACTTTCAAAATTCATAACTCTTGAACAGATTGTCCAATTTTGCTCAAACTTTCACTGTTTATCTGTCTTGTTCATCTCTATTCACTAAAAGCACACTGATGCCTGGGTTCCATTCTCCTTTAATACCACTATTTCATCTCCATTCTATGCTACATCTAATCATGCAAAGGGAGAGGATGTTTTAAATATGTGACGACAGATAAGTGAAATGAATTGTAGATGATGTTTACTTTGTCCATATGAAGCCCTACCTCTGTAGTCTGTTCCTGGAAGGCATAAAGGATACCATCAATCAACTGCTCTTCAAGCCTTGAATCGATATCAGATGCACCCAGGTTATCCATGACCTTCTCAATGGTTTCCATCACCATCTTCCTGTACTGTTCTGCTTCATCTTTGAGGTCATCCACCACTCTCACGATGATCTCCGAGGCTCCAACCTTGTTGGCGATCTCAACTGTCGTGTCCACCAACTATAGGAACATGACAAAAACAAAAGGCTAACAATTATTTTCCTGGTAGGGAACAAAACACACTGATGGACAAGGACTGAGAGAATGCACTGATTTCACACGAATGTGAAACAACAACAGAGTTTAAAACTCTTTTTTAGAACTGCTCCACTGAGGTATGCCATCCATTTAGTCAAAACTACTACCTTTGGAACTTTTATGATATACCGGTACTCACAAATTTTACAATCTCAATTACTACTTTTTCTTTCCAGTTTCCCTTTCAAATAATGTTTGCTGTACAAAACTAGAAATATCATTAAGGTGATGAATACCCCCACACCAATGTGTGTGCCAAATTTCCTGAGCATTGCTCAAAGAATGAGGAAGTAGTTCGATCCCCAATATTCCCCCCCCCCCCCCCCCAATTTACTGCCATATGACGTTACCATTGCAACACAGTTTCTGACACATTCAAAATATGTGTTTTGCACATCCCAAGACCAATGTTCATGCCAAATTTAAGGAGCATCACTCAAAAACTGAGGAAGTAGTTCGATCCGCAAGATTAGAAATGGACCGACCGACTGACCATACACTGATTCCTATATACCCCCTTCAAACTTTGTTTGGAGGGGGTATAAAAATACAAATTTGCAGAAATCAATAAAGGTAGGACAAATCATAAGGATTTACCTGTCTGTAGTTGCGCCTATCAAGGGCCATTCTGTGTTGCCAGAAATGCTTGAAGAATGATGGCAGGACTTCATCTCTGATGTAGTCTTCTTCTACACCATCCGTTGCACAACACTGCTTCACAACCTACACAGGGAATAAGAATGCAAGCCTGACAATGAGTCTCCAGAACAATGCTAAAATCAATATCACTGGCAGCAGTCTTATAGACAAATTCAGTTTCAGAACACTGTTTATGTCAGCCATAACTGGGGGCTTCCAAAAAACAAAGAAAAGATAATTCCATGGGTTATGCAATGAGTCAGGTGTATTGAGATGTTAGTGCATTTGTTAGGCATGCTTGAAGCCCCCCCAGACATTACACATTAGCATAAAAAAGCACCAATACTGAACAGGTCTATAGGTAAGTCCACTTCACACACAAAGAAAAGTTGGCTAAGTCAATGCTACATAAAAGTTACATGTTTTGCCTTCCTTATCTCATTAAACAAAGTCTTTGGAATTTTGGATCAGTTGAATATTACAACTCAAAATTCAGGGAAGTAAAAGAAAGTTTCTCGTTGAAATGAGGGATAAAATATTTTTCTAGATTTAATTTTAATCACCATGCACTTTCCTGTAAAACAACAGTAGCATGTCGGGAGTGTTAGGTATGACAGACATGAACGCTAAACAAGAACATCATATCATTATTATCCACTGAACATTGATTGCAATTTGGCCCAAATATTCCCATTATTTAAGTACTCATGACACAGCGTTCAACAGATTAGATGTAGGATTAGATTTACCTTCAAGACAATCTTCTTCATTTCCTCATCAGGAGACTGGAACTCACGGATGAGAATCAACATCACTTCCTTGGTATAGTAATTAGCATACTCAGGGTCCATTAACGGGATCAGGTAACCAATAGCTTTCAGGAAAGCGGCAAGACCCTAGAAAAGAGGTTGATATCATAACTATTTAATAGCACAAGAGGGGAAGATTAAATAAGGTTAAGGATAGCATCTCTTTAAAATTACCCTTTAAAATTTAATCAACTACAGATCAAAGATGTTTAGATCAATATCCTAGTTAGCATACTCAGGGTCCATCAACGGGATCAGGTAGCCAATGGCTTTCAGGAAAGCGGCAAGACCCTGGGGAAGAGGATATCAAAACTATTTAATAGCACAAGAGGGGAAGATTAAATAAGGCTAAGGGTAGCATCTCTTTAAAATTACCCTTTAAAATTTAATTAACTACAGATCAAAGATGTTTAGATCAATATCCTAGTTAGCATACTCAGGGTCCCCATCAACGGGATCAGGTAACCAATGGCTTTCAGGAAAGCGGCAAGACCCTAGAAAAGAGGTTGATATCATAACTATTTAATAGCACAAGAGGGAAAGATTAAATAAGGTTACGAGTAGCATCTCTTTAAAATTACCCTTCAAATAATTTAATTTACTATGGATCAAAGATGTTTAGATCAACTTGATTTCCTAATTAGCATACTCATGATCGATCAACAGGATGAAGTAACGAAAGGCTTACAAGATGGTGGTAAGACTCTGGGGAGGCTGATGATGCCAAAGTGTAGATTCAAACAAAGAGCAAATCATGAAAATAAGCTAGCAATTCACTATGACCCTCCCCTTCCCCCCCCCCCTCACTATTAAGGTGGCTTCACAGAAACTATCAACACTTTCTTTCTGAAACAGGAATGTGACTCCGTCACTATATCCACTGATGTTATTACCCTAATAAAAATAATATACTCATTGCACTTTTCCATAATCTGAATACATGTACATGAAATAAAAGGAGTTCAGATTTCATAGCTCTCAAGTTATCTTGGCAAGGAACAGTAATGGAAGATATGCAGATGGTCAGAATAAATTAAAAGTCAATCGACTCCCATTTCATACTTTAGACAACATGATGGCAAAGGATATAGAGGAAGCCCTTTTATTCCCCATTTCACTCTTTCTCCTCTCAACTGATCCCACAATAAACTTGATGTTGCTTACCTTTCCTCTGTGTTGCCTGATACCCTTCCAGAGAGGCTTGAGAACACTGTCAAAGGACTCAATACCATAGGGTGTAGCTGCTTCGGCCAAGGCGGCAAGGGCCAAAGCAGTGATTGTACGAACCTTTTGTTGTTCATCAACCAAACCTAAAAACAAATCAAAGGAAATAGTGAACCATCCAATATCAAATAGCTCTAACGCATTTTTTCCACAAATATTTTCTACACACACACACAGAAGGACTAATAAGTTAGCTGTTGATTTTGGATATGTGACAACAAAGCATTAAACCATTATGTGTACTCATCTGTATAACAAAGGCATTAATCCTCAATTATCACTATTTTTTTTTTGTTTACCAGTAATATTTTTGCTCAAATTGCTTCTTCCCAAGTCACCAGACAACATAGAAATACCAGTGACACTATAATGACTACAGCGTAAAATGGTTTTGTTAGCTTTCATATCCATCATCTTTTTGAAATATCAATGTAAATTGTTAATTCCTGGATGATACATAGATCTCACCTTTTATAAATCAATAAATTGTAGTTTCCTGAAAAAAACTACCAAGACACTATCATCATATCAAATAATGAGCATTAGACTGCATACTCACCATGTTCAATGATCTCTACTAAGTTCCTAAGATGAGGCAAGATAGCACATCCCATCAGGATAGCAATCTGCTGGACGATCTTGATACCAGTATGACGAGCCTGCCAAGACTTCTTACTCCGACACACAGCCTTGAGGAACGGCAGAAGGGAGGGGATACCCAGAGCCGAGGCAACGACAGCAAAGGCACGCGCCGTGGTGTTACGGACGTACTCGTCAAGGTTGTCGATATCAGGACGCATGGTGGAGATCATGGTAGCTAGACCAGCAGCCTTGGCCAAGTTGGAGATGATTTCACGACCTTCAACACGAGCATAGTAGTCCTCATCAATCAGCAGTGGCTCTATCACAACAAGGATCTGCATTCAAAGAGAAAGAACAGTATCTCAATTAACTCCTAATCCCTCAAGAATCAACCTGGACAATGGATGTATTTTATCAATCGATATGATTCTGCAGTATTTCCAAAAACTGCTTCAACACTAGAACAAAGAAAACATCAATTTTCTCTAAAAACATTATATTCCATAATGCTTCTACCATCAACTGTTGAAAAACCATCTACAAATTTGTAAAAAAAATTGGTATCTAGAATTTCAGAACCTCTAGATATATCCCCTCCCCTTCCAATAAAAACTGCCTCTTCCCACATAATTTCAAATTAACCCTTAAGTCTGCCTTGGCCACATATACTGGTCTCCATAGCGTTGCCTAATACAGGACTGTATAGTCGCATGCACACTCATGCATCCTTGAGCACCCCTATAATAAACATGGTACACAGTGGGCACAATAAGGGTTAAGAAAGCATCAGTGAAGCGCTTTTGTAACATCAAGAATTGAGTTCAAGTGAATGTCACATTTCTGCTAATGAATAAAATCAAAATACGTTACCTTGTGAACATACGGTCTGACCAAGTCATCTAGCTTGTACAGGATGCGATCAATGACCTTCACCAAGAGATGGCGCTCTTGATCCTCCAGGGTCGGTGACATGAGAAGTGGTAGGATCTGATTGAAGAGTGGACCGGCCCCAAAGTCCCGGGCCTTGTCTGTGATTTGACGCAAGGCAGCCTTTCTCATGGGTGGGGTACCGTTCTTGATCTTGAGGAGAAGCTTCATGATACGACGTTCTTTGGCTTCTTCTGGGCTCAGAGTGCTCTCATCAACATCATTCTGTAACACAACAAGAGCAATGCATTTTATTCATTTTTGTATTCAATTATCATATTGTATATGAATTTGAAATAAACGTTTGAATTCATTCATGACAATACTATAACCTATGATGTGGGTGATCAACACTGCCATCCAATGACAAAACGAAGCAACTCTGATTTTTTTTTTTTTTTTATAAAAAGACTTTTTCTTGATTTGGGATACTTTTTTGTAAGCTCTACATGATGATGAAGAAATTAAGGTCACATGACCCCCAATTTCTGAAATATAGACCTATCAAAAAGAAAGCAACTCCATATACTACCTCATGAAACAGTGACAGATTTTCTTCATTTACTAAGAAACTCATTCTACCGAGTTGCTTCCTTCTGCATGCATAGTTATTGGTAGTCTAAGACTTACGGTAAATACATAGCCCACGGAAGGCACAGATTCAACTGAATGCTGAAGTTGGCTAAGTATTTTACCACAGCCTAAAACAGTAAAATACTTATGATTATGGCTAAGAATCAATTTAATTTCCAACCCTGATTTCTACTGCAACCTGAAATGAATTCTACTATTTTTATTGTTTATAAGTACTTAGCTGAAACTCAACTAACTGCTCCTATTCATATCGTCGCCTGGCTGGCAGAAGGGCGTTAATGCGCGCGCACACTGTACCTTTCGCATAGCGCGCACTCGAGCTAACGCCACTCTGCCAGCCGGGGGGGGGGGGGGGGGGGGGGGTGATGAAATAAAAATCACGCACGCGCACAGGCTAATGCCCTTCTGCCAGCCAGGCGACGATATTTTCAGATGTTACAAAATAACTCATTAATGACTCACCAATAGTTTGCCAAAGTACTGTGTATCATCTGGTTTAAGAACTGGTAGGTTACCAGGAGGCTGGGCTAATCCTGCGTCTACCAGACCACCATCCTGCTGCATACTGAAACCACTCAGTCCTCCCATAGGGGTGGGTGTGGCAGTCAGCTTACGAGCAGGGGTGCGGATGGGTACGTAACCAGCGGGTGGAGTCAACACCTGTGACGAGAAGAGAGGTAAAACTATTTTGAAAAGCAAAAGAGTTCGATGACATGCTCCATCTTGGTTTGAAAATTATTCTGAAATGATTTACAACTATAGTAACAATGTGGTTACAATGAAATGGCAATGTTGCTCAACAGCTAATCAAAATCCAGTTACCATTGATGGCAAAGTTACTATGATAGCAAGTTTTAATGCAACAGCACCCTAAACCTAGGGGCCCATGTGTCCTGGGACCTGTTAGTGTCAAGCCCTGCCTTAGCACATAAGACAATCAAAACTGACAGTCCATATGCAACTTAGAGACAAATTTCAAAACAATTTTTATGAGAGTTGAACTTACTTTGTATCCTTCCGGGAAGAGCGTATCGAGTTCATCATCTGACAGAGGTCTGTTTCGCTCATCAATCTCTTTCTCCCATCGCCAAGCCTGTAGCTGCTCGGGAGTCATGACACGAAGAGCTACACAACACGCACAAAGAGACGAAATGTCATTACTATTAATCATTGTATAGAATTGCAACAAACTTAATTTTACATTACAAGGACATTGGGGGGGGGGGGGGTTCATGAAGATCGCACTTAAATAGTTTGCTAGAAGCCCAAAATAAACAAGAGCTTGAAATTTCATGTTTATCCACCGCTGCTCAAATGCTTTCATAATTATTAGTATATTCATGATGACCCACTGGTGTGAGCTGACGGTGTCTGGCTAGTTTCTGGGGTTTCATCCCATTATAATCGGTTTACATTCATACATCATTTCTAGATACTCACCTGAAGGTGTAGGTGTGTTCATGATTGCAGCCTTAGAACCTACAGGAGTGATCCCACTCTGCATCATGGGTGTAGCTGATGGTGTCTGGCTACCTCCGGGGGTTTCATCCCATCGTGAGCGGCGCTTGCTGGCTGGAGTAGGTGTCTCAGAAGGTGCTCCCTCTCCACCACGGTCTGTACGTGGTGTCTCAGCCCAGCCGCTACCATGACCAGGGGTTTCTGTTTCGACAAACGGAAATGAATGCGGTTAATTACTACATAAAGGAAAAACAATTCTTTTAACCCCTTCAATAAAACACACATTTAACAACAACACTTTAATCCTTATAAGACCCTTTACAACACAAATTTCTATGTGTTTCATAATCTGTATTGTTGTATTGGATGGGTTTAGACCATTTGTTAAAATCAAAGCAGTATTTAGTTTGAGAGTCTCATCTTCCACTTTTCTATTTCACCATTTACCACAAAACTATACGAAAAATTTGCATGACATATTATCAAGGCAAGCTAAGCTCAGAACAATTAATGAAGAGAACAACACCCACCTCTCTCTGTGCGTGGTGTTTCATCCCATCTGTTTCTCCTAGCACTGGGCGTGGCCCTCCCAGGGGTAGCATGACCCGGTGTGACATGGCCTGGTGTGGCATGCCCAGGGGTCACATGTCCTGGGGTTACATGACCAGGTGTAGCTTCCCAGATGCGGGTACTGGCAGAGGGTGTGGCACCAGGCGTGGCAGCACCGGGGGTTTCCCCTCCTTTGTGTCTACCAGGTGTCTCATCCCAACGACTGATAGATGGTGTCTGAGACTGCAAGAAAGAGATACATGGATCAGTAATTTTTGCATCTTTACAAAAAGAAGTTGAATCAATGTAATCACAGCAAGCATAGTATATCTGTAATCTTTCAGTCTGTCTAATTACTAGTTCAGTACACCTGCAGAGTTTCCCATGAAATACCTTGCTTACAAATAACAACTCTTGACCTAAACAAAAAGCCAACTCAAACCATCACTATCAAAGTGATTATTTTTAGAGCTATTTTCACGGGAGTTTTGAATTTGATCCCCCTATTCATCTTCCTCTTTAACCCAGGGCTCGCCTCATAAAAAGCTTCTATTGATTCAAATCGATCGCAACATTGAGATTGATCTCAACTCCTATCTCTTAAGTACACAGTTGAGATCAACCTCAAAGCTGCGATCGATTTGAATCAATCGCAACTCTTTGTAAGATGGGGCCCTGGAGTGACATTCATAAAACATTGAGGCATAGGGATCATACTATTTCCATGCACACTGCACAAAAACCATGTGGAAGCTGATTTTCGAAGTCTGGTCACATATCTGGATACATGAATTTTTATTACAATTAATTTCTATGTCCTACAAAGCTAAACCAAATTTTTGTGTCTTTTTAAAACTGTCTTTCTGACTGCCAGAAATCCAAAGTCAAATGAGAGAACATACCTCTGCTTGGTCCCATGTACTAGCCTTTTTCCTAGGAGCAATGCCTGGTGTGGTGCTAGGTGTCTCAGCACCTTCGTTACTTCCTTTAGCCATGTCCCATCTGCTACGTTTGGCTATAACAATCAAAGAAATTACACATATACTGTTAGAAAAAGTGGTACATTTAGTTTGCCTATCAAGACTCGACTAGGTTTTTTTCTGCTGATAACCTTTAAAAACAAACATGCTTCCAGTACATTCTGCCAAATACTTGTGTTTACCATAAGAAATCAAATTCATTTAATAACGCATTTTATAAAACATATTAAGTTAATTCTGTCAATTATGTTGTAGCTTTCTCCATGCTTAATTCTATTTATCACCAGTTGGATATCAATATAATTTCATTAATCGTCTTTTTGTTTATGATATTGCAATAACATTATTTTGTAACATAAGATTATTCTATGTGAAGAGTATAGAGACTTTTACAATTTATTACCTAAAAATTATTCTAATACAATAAAAATATCAAAGTGACAACTTATTACATATCTGATAAACAAAAGCCTCCTGACTTTCAATGGTTATGGTTATTAAGATTTGGATGTTCTTCCTACAAAATATACAGGAGTACTGATATATAGTCTGTTCAGAGCCAGAAGGGCATTAACTATGTTTTGAAGCATATGAGTTTACACCCTTCTGGCTCCAGACAGACGATATACTTCAGAGAATCTCTACAACCTGTGGAATCCTAACATTCTGTAAGAAAATTAAATACCAAGCCTGGTAACAGAAGATAAAACTGATTTTCATGATTTTTGCTTTTCCATCTAATGAGATTTTTCTTTTTTTCTTATTCATATCAGTGAAGTTCAATGCATACAATACATACAGTATACATGTTACCAGTCATCTCAATCTGCATTTTATACATGTATCTGAATAATAAAGGAACAATTTTTTTTAAAGAATTTTTCTCTGACCTGGTTTAGGTTTCTCTACTTCTTTGTTGATGAATAGTTCACCTGCCTTGCTCTTCTCTTGTATCTGATGCTTGTAGGCAGCCTGTCATCAAAGAAAATATCATCATCACAATAATAATAGTAATAATAATAATAATAATAATAATAATAATAATAATAATAATAATAATACATAGAATTTCTACATAATTTTCCATGTTGATTTTAAATGCTCAAGGTGCTTTTCCAAAAAAAAAAAAATCTTTTATGATCATATGTTGTTTCTCTTCATCCATATATTGTTTGCTGATCTCAGCATCTATGTGTTCAACAGAGTATGATTGTACACCAGCAGCATAACATTCTTTTGTTTTTCATCATCTTCTTCATCATCATCATCATCATCATCACCACCACAACCACCATCAGCATCACCATCATCAGCATCACCATCATCATCATCATCATCATCCCATCATCATCATCATCATCACCACCATCATCACCATCATCATCACCACAACCACCACCATCATCATCACCATCATCATCATCATCATCATCATCATCATCATCACCACCACAACCACCATCAGCATCACCATCATCATCACCATCACCATCATCCCATCATCATCATCATCCCATCATCATCATCAATATCACCATCACTATCATCATCACCATCATCATCACCACCACCACCATCACCACAACCACCACCACCATCACCACCATCATCATCATCATCATCATCATCACCATCATCATCATCACCATCACCATCATCATGACTTTAACTAACCTCTTCTTTACTCATCATCTGTTGTTTCCTGATCTCAGCGTAGGTTGCAAGGCTTGGATCTGGTGTCTTGCCGCCTGCGGTAAGTACATGGAAATGGTCACCATGGAAACAAGGAGATGGACAGAGAGGGATGAGAGAGGAGGAGAGGTGTAAATCAAGCCAAGCAAGAGGGGAAACAAAAAGGAGAAGAAACAGAAAATGTCTTGTTAGGAAAAGGGGAAATACTTCACAGTCAGGAATTTTCTTGTTTATGCATACACTTGCAAACTACTGGCCAAGTTACAGAGTTAGCAAAGGGAGTTTTGGACAATGAAAGCTGGAGAGGAAATTCCTTGTCTAGTTCTTGCTTCTGCAACTTCATGAATAAAATACAGTCAAATTTTGTCAAGTATGAAATCACAACTGTATCCATATTCTGTCATAAATAATTCATCCTTGCGCAAATTGAAAACTCTTTGCTAACTCTGCACATTGCACCACAAAAATAATTTCCAATTTTCTGGGGAACAACCACACCTCAAGTGCATCTACATGTACTTGTAATAATCAAGTATTTGAGATGTTCTTAGTAAAATTTCAGCATAAAAGTATAATACGAATCAAAAGACCACAACTATACGGTGGTCGTGCCAAGAGGCTGTTCATGTTCTTTGTATTTCAGCATGGGCCTATCAATATGTGCTTTGTTGAATGCTGGAATGGGAATCCTTTTTAGCCTTGAAAATATAAATACATTATCATTCTGTATGAATTTCAAATGGGTTCTAAACTGTGAAAGTTTAGGCTAAGTATTCCATGAGTCAAGAAAACAATCTCTGTCCAAAATGCTGGGTATCAATGAGAGTAAGAGGGTTTCAACAGCTCCATACTAAACCATGCATAGAGTAAGCACAGCGGCGATGGAGGCTAGGGCAGTAGGCAATTCTTAGGGTAACAACCCACTAGTCCCTTCGATCAAACTGTTCCTTACATCACCCTGCAAAACTCATCCTATGCACAGACATGGAAAACCTGTCCTTTGAAACCTTTTCTTTCCCAAAATATCAACTCATTGAATTGATTATCCCTGCTAGTCTTTAACTTCAAAACCTTACAATACCCGACACTTCAGATGTGGTTGGTACATGTGTATCACTCAAAGTAATATCAGATCAAAATGAGAAGGAACAGACAGGAAACATGGTAAGGTTGTTCCGACGGTTGTTTTTGTGTCTCTGTGTTGTTTCTCAAAAGTAGAGTTGATGGCAGCACCCTTCATGATGAATACAACAAATGCATAAGCGTGAGCGCAACATGATCTGCCTGGCTGGAAGAAGGGCATTAATTCAAGCGTGTGCTTGAGTTGACACCCTTCTGCCAGCCAGGCTTTTCATATCGCGCTTTTCTTCCAGCCAGGCGACGAGTTGTCAACATTTATTTACAGCAGTGCCGAATCTTCAAATATTTTTTGAGTCCTAGTACTGCACCAAGTTTTGGTGAGATAGCTCAGGGCCCTCTTGCATAAAGAGTTGCCTTTAAACGCAACTCAAAAAATTAAACGCAACTTGATTTTCAACCAATCAGAATCGAGTATTTGGGATTTGCGTTTATTTTTTTGCTGTAACTTACTACACAACCTTCCATGTCCCACATCTGTTCTCCCTTCATCAAACACCAATAATTCACATTCAAACACTGTCTTGTATATACCCGTTCCTGAAACTCATTCTTGTCATGAACCCAGATGAACCTTTTGCTCATCTTAGGTACACAAACCAAGAAACACCCAATGCTGTCTCTGGTGTTCAAACCTGTATACGTACTCTGGTGTCATCCCTCGTGTTCTTTCACCTTCCGACGTCTTCTCAATGGGGGTGTCAGGCTAAATGAAATCAATCTTTTGTAAGTCATTAGTACACACCAGTGGCTTAGCTACATCTTATCAACTACATATATGCACCAAGCCTACTGATCTTAAACATCACTACATTTGCAACACGGCATGAACACCTATGTTGGAAATACATTTAATCCATCTGACATATCAGTTAAATACATATACTTCAAAAAAAGTACTGCCATGTTGTTTGAAAACAGTTCAGCAAGTTTCGAACTAGCTGCTCCTTATTAAATGTCGCACGAAGTACATGAATACCATTTATTGCAAAGCCTATGGAGAAGCTACAAATTATCCAATTAATTGAATCAGGCAGATCTTTCTTCTGAGCTTTTTCCAAGTTTTTTCTTGTGGTGGTTTCATATGAGGCAGAAATTGCAATAAATCATTTCCTATTTCCTAAGAACTAAAGTAAGCATTCATCCATTTTTCTTTAAAAATCATGAGAAAGCTTTTATAAGAATTCAGAATCGAGCTAAATTTCTAACAGCAAACATGCTCATAACCATGTCTGTAGACTCTTTATTTTTTACACTGTACCCTTGGTATAATCATCAGATGACAGAAATGAGATGTGCTGTTTGGGAAAAAGGTGAGAGAGCAACATTAGTATGCGGTATCACAACCATAGACATGTGATACACACATAAAAGCAGTGAGTGATGGGATATCAATTCCCTTTCTAAACTCAGACTTGATCATTTCTTCTTTGCTTACAAACAACATCTTCCTTAACACTTGCATTACATAATTTCACAACTTTCACGAGAAAAAAAAAAGATACACCAAACTCATAGTCACTGCCATAGTCCTTAGACAAGCTACAGAGGCGATGACAAATTCTTTTCGTATATAGCATAAGTGATCTACTGACAGTGTACAAGATCGGAGAACATATTTTTCTTCTTTAAATTCAATTTCAATCCAAGTTTTGAAGACAAAAGTATATTCAATCTACACATCTGAGATATAAGCAAGTGCAATCTACTCTTTGATTTGAGGCTGATTTGGCATATGTGTTTTGTTTCATGTTGAATTTTTTTGTTTGTTTCATTTGGGGGTGGGGTTTTTTCTTGGGGGGGGGGTCTCTTTCTTTGATTCATGTTTCACTAATGGCCTGGATTCATCTCATAGCATCGAAATAATGTTTGATAATTGGAGCCTCTTCAATAAAGCAATTTGAGTGACAGAATGAACATAAACACATACATATATTCATTACTACTACTGCTACTAGATCGAAGGTAGATAGCATCCACATATTCCATCTTGGATACATTCACACCTGTGATAAAATGATCGCGTATTCAGCATCAAAAAGTACACTGCACTTAATCCTACAAGATACAAAACCCAAAATACATGCACATTCTTCACAATTCTTTGATGATAAAAGAAAGCAAAACACAAAAGGAAATATCACTGACACTGGGATGGTTGGAATGTAGAGTCTAATGGAATCGATAAGATATGAGATGAATGAAGGAACGAATGAGAATGAAACCCACCATCAGCGAAAGGATCGTTCCTTTCTGGAGACATTTTCTGTCGTAGTCTGAGTCGTCTGTATTCATCTTCCCTGTCCATGATACGAGGGATGCGATGCTCGGCCATGGGATCATAGTCCTACAAGAAAAGGGGAAAATATTATATGTTTACTCAATCATTACAACTGTTAACCATCATAGCATTGTGGAAATTTTGGGGGTTGGTTGACATTTTGGTCTGTTGGTTATTCTACCTACCTGACAAGAAGGGAATGTATGCTTGTAAACAAGCAACCAGGAAACTGACTGCTTAAAGTCCTCTCTGGGGACTTTGTAATGAGGATTAGTGCCTTACCAATGGCCACTAAGGCTTCTACTTAATTACTAGTCTGTTACTCCCAGTTTTGAGACCACAACTTGACCACTATGCCATCACATTATAAGTCTGGAGTAGATACAATAATTATATACATAGTTGTAATGCGTGTTCCATTTCTACAGAACACCACAAGAAAAATGAAATTTTTCAAAATAGCTTGCATGAACTTTCACAAAGTTTGCAAGCTGTCCAGATTTGCAAAAAAGGGATATGCTACACTTCACGCCAGAAAATTCTTGCCATTTCAAAAGCTTTCTTGTCTCAAGTTGTTTTTCATGTAATTTTATGCTCATAAAAAGACTTGGAGAAAATAAGTTTGGAACTGCAGCATTCAAGTATTTATTTTCCTAGCAAGGATCAAGTATTCACAATACCATCCTTGGCTTGGAAATATTGTACATGTTAACTACAATTACCTTTCCTGCTTTCTGAGCCTCAGAAAACAATGATGAGGGAGCTGTGTAAGAATTCTTCTGCATGAGTGTACTTGAGCCATAGTCATCATCATCCTGTTATGAAGATAAAATTTTGTGGAGTGTGATACACCATTTTTACTAACCATACAATATATTCCATTACATGTAATTACCTATTGTATGCGAACAGGGCCATTCAGGAAAGCAGTTCTTTAACTGACAATGCTACCCTGTGCAAATAAAACTGCAAATAAATAAATTCATAAATGGAAGGTGCTAGGTATCTCAGCACCATAGACATATAATAAATTTACTAGACGAAAAACAGCACGCGCGGATTTATCTCGACGCGACTGGCATTAGGCCCGCCTCTTTCGTATCATTTGAAGGGGTGATTAGCACCCATTATCGCCATGATATCGATAACACTGTTGCATTATTCATATCTTTTGCGCGTATCAATTTTATTGTGACACTTTGATTTAATGCGCATTTGTTGTGCATTTATTGTGCATTTCTTGCGCCTGTTTTAAGCTGATGGACGTGATGTTTTAAGACATGCACAAACGCACGCAGCTCCTAGGAATCATCTTACAAAATGAATTATTCATTTTTGATCATGAATATTGATGGATGCTTAGGTCGGCCTTCTAATGATTCTGGACAAAATGGCGGAGCTTTAGGGGCCTGCTCAGCACCTTTGTTACTTCTTTAACCGTGTCCCATCTGCTACATTTGGCTATAACAATCAAAGAAAGTACAGATATACTGTTAGAAAAGTGGAAATTTAAGTTTCCCTATGTTTGGCTGATTTTGTTGTTTCGTTTTGTTTTGTTTTGTTTCTTGGGGGGTTAGCGGGATCATATTTTTGTTTGTTTGGGGTTATTTGTTCACAACCTTCAAAAACAAATATAACAAACACATATCAAGAACATTCTGTTGTATACATCCCAAATTGTTCTTCTTTTCACTCTCTTTGTACCATTTTCATAGCAATCCAAATCCTCTTTATTCTTTCGTATCCTAAATGCAAGCAATGCTGATGAAATCGTAATGATAATGGGGTCAAATAGCCAACGTCTTTAAAGATCTTAAATTTAATTCCCACTCATTTATGTTCCTTGTCCTTTGTTTTTGTTTGTTTTTTTCTCTTTTAGAATTTTGTTTACTCTTAATTCCTGCAATGTTTTCACAATTTATTTTTATTACAATATTGTGTAAATATGCTCTTTTGTTGGAATTTATGAGTGTGAAATATAAAATCTTAAATCTAGAACTTGGACTAAAATTCCTGGCTAAAAGCTGGTCTTACCTCATCCGCTTCATTAGCAGGGATAGAGTAGACATAGCCATCATATTTTCCATGTGCCTTCCCACCGTCATAAATCTCATTGTCAAAGTGACCTGACTCTGCAAATCCTATTCTCTCTCCATTTTCATTCTCCTTGCCGGGCCCTTCATCGTTGACTTGGCTACGCAACGATGTGGTCCGGGACTGCAACTCCTCAATCTGGCGCTGAAAATCTAAAAGACAATCATTAAAAATTGTGAAGAATTTCACAGTCCACGAATGTGCTTTATTCAGGTAAATCAAGAAAGCACTAGCACATGCAAGTGGTATGATTCCCATATAGGTTACTTAACGCTTTCTCATCTTACTGCAGAACAGTTGATATATGAATGCAATGTTTTAAAGGCTCACTGTAATATGGAGAAAATACTGATAAAGTTAGACCACTAAAATTTTGATGCATGTACATCATGTACGTGTAGTTTAACCCATAGAGGTACAGTGTCACCTTTAGGAGACGCTTTTGCAGTATCTGTCGGTCCAGAATGTTGGGCAGTACATATCATACATGAGCAGAAAGAGAAAAATGCACTGACAAATTCTAGCCCATTCCCAATGCTGTATGGTGTGGTGTTCTCGAATTAGAGCAGTTTAAGTGTAACTAATCATTACACTCTTTAAATTGGCAATGCAGTGAATAATATATAATCACTATTTCTGTGTTCAAATTGGCAATTTCTGATTCAATTTTACAATTATATTTCATTTTGGTTTATGTTACATCCATATTTTTTTTTTTTCAAGCTAGTAAACGTGGAAAAAAATAATTTGTATTGCCAATTTGAGGATTGAAGATGATTAATTTAAACCTCAAGAAAGCTCTGTACTGCTATGGGTTAAAAACACCTAGAATGCAATAACCCTGCTGTATATATACATGTACATGTCCTCAAAATTCTGTAGATTTATGCTTTTACAGAGGGTCGGTAAACATACATGGTTGATAATACATTCAATGATCATAAAGTTTTGACAAAAAGTAAAATCGAGAGTTAGTCAGCTCACTGAGCTCAGACTTACATTGGCTGCACTCTCTGTGTCTGTTATTTTCTGATTCATCTTCCTTGTTTATAATTATAGCCCGGGTTTATAGGAACTCGCTATTTTTTTTTAATCTCCTTTTCTTTTGAAGAATGCTAACCTTTTCGAACTATTTTTCCATCTTAATTTCTATTTCCAGACCTCAGCTTGAGTTTGTTCTGCATGGACCATGGTCAGCTTTCCGCTAAAATTTTCTCTAACAAATGTTAGGTCCTGGATCATGTGGATCTGGTGTAGTACTACTACTAGTAATCACTTAGAATCTAGGCAAACCCGGAGAATAGGGGACCGGAACGCGCGTGCATATTCATTTGTGTGCAAGCAAATGCAGCCCAGTGGCAGCGGCGACAGGGACGATCTGCACAAGATTCAGTGATGAAACATTTGTGAGTTTGGGAACATTTCTGGCCAAAATCAAAATGATTTTCATCACATAGCCAAAAATCAAAGCCGAGAGGACAATGTAATATATTAGAACATAATCTACCTGATTAAAACATATTTTAAAGTCATTTTGAACTCGAGTATGAACTTGTCACATACCCTGACTCTCGGCTGTCTCTGCCGATCTCTGCACTGTACGAATTGCATGCGCGCGCGTTCCGGTCCCCTATTCTCCGGGTTTGCCAGAATCTAGCCTACTGACTTAGTCTACATGGTCTATGCATGTTACTATCTTCATACTATAGCTATAAGAGAATTCATCAAAACTTATCCGACAGATCAATCAAGTGTAATTTCTCTTTCACTCTCAACTCCTCTCTCACTCCCATTTCATTTTCAGCGCATCAGCATTTAGCATTAGAGCAGCACACAAAGTTGCCATGTACAAAGTCTACGGGCTGGCGCTGGTGCTCCAGCACTGCAGCAGCACTTATCTCAAACAAAATCATCGACTTCTAACTTGTTAACTTACAATAATACATAAATAGAATTTTAAAAAATAACAAGATTGTATATTGATCATTCCATTTATTTATTCTTTGTCACAAAATGTTGAGTTCATACAGACGGTATTTTCTCAAATGAACTTACCTTCACGAGTTGCGTATTCTGCGGCCGCCATGTTGAACTCGATTCATAGTACGTAATTACACACTTCTAGCTTTGCTTCTAGCTAGCTAGCTACGTACACACACACACACACACACGTACAGTACACACGTACACATACTTCCAAACGTAAGTAAACATAGCATTGCATGCACGAGAAATCGTTTTATGAAAGTGATCTTACAAGATTTTGAAATCTTATGAGCGCCACTTAATCCCGGTGCTTGCAGGTGCCCAGGGCAGGTGCGCAGAAAATTATCGTTTAAAGTGCTGCTTTTCCAAATTATTGATTGATAATGTTTCCACCAGGAACAGGGGCGTCGCTGGAACATTTTGAATGGGGGGGGGGGGAGGTGTAAGACCTAAATCTGCCTACAAATTTTTAGGTGGTGAACCTAAATTTGCCGACAGTTATGCTGCATTCTACGTCTCTGATACCCCCCCCCCCCCCGCCCCCGAAATTATTTTAAGCAATATCACAGATGAAGCTCTAGATATTTAAATAATGGAATCTTTTAGGGTCCGCGAAGCATTTTCAAATTTGGGGAGAAAGGCCCTCTTGCGAGATTTTGAAACACCAACACCCTGGGTTACGGTCTTCTCTTCTTCTTCTTCTTCTTCTTCTTCCTCCTCCTCTTCTTCTTCAATTTTGCGCGTGAGCGGAGGGAGCGTGTCAAAAATAACCACTTTTTTACCCTTTATACAGAAGAAGTGTTATTCATCAAAATACAATAACACTATGGGCATAATTATGAGACTCTAAATGTAAATGCCAAATATAGTGTAGAGGCCACTGATTGCCAACAAACAATGCCACCAATTACCGACGAGCAACGTCTATAAATTAAACCGTATTAAGCCCACTTGGCATGTTCAATGAGTGTGCCTCAAATCATATTTTCCTTCTTCTTTCCTACTCATTTCAGTCGATTTCAACCAGATTTGGTGACTTTTATTTGAGCGAGCGCAGCGAGCCAAGAAAAATATATATACTCCTTTCATTTTAGAAGTGATAATTCTTCATCAAAATACCTAATGGGTATACTATTTTAGGATAAGTGTAGGGAATACGAGACCGTAGGTAATACGAGACCACCAGAATAAAAAGTGTCCTGCCTGTCCAGGCTTTGGAAAAAATATTGTTATAGCGCATTATCATCACTGTTACCATTTCTGCTTACATACAACGTAGACATTGGGTCAACAAGTCCATATTCTCCGAGAAAAGTTACCAAATGTGCCAAGACTCTAATTTGTCATGGTCAAAATTTTAGACATAAACACTGGGTTTTCAAGGAATGTAGTGGTGTATTATAATAATAAAGAGGTGTGCTGTAAAAATGGTGTTATTAACAATATTATGAAGTTGGTTAACTACTGCGTAGGTCAATTGACCATTGTGCACAGTGTAGAGTACATATAGTGAACCTCAGTAAAGACATCCAATCAATAATGTGTGTAGGTAATACGAGACCACCAATGTGGCGGCTATTGTCATGCATGATTACTGTGTGTACTGTGCATTGATAAATCGTGTAAGCTTACTGTCATAGATTTTTATGTTTTGAAAACTGGCAAAAATATTAGATTATATTCAGAATATTGGCAATAAAGAAAATTCCTGCTAATTAAGTGATATTTTGGTGCAAGTTGAAAACGCTTTTGGAGTACTAATAATTGTTTCCTCTGGAAAACATCTCTCAATTAATTGTTTGTTTGTTTTTAAGGAACTTTTACTAGTATAAGAACAAAAAAAAAAAAACGATATTCAGGCAAATCCTTTAATTATTAATGATGTGTAAAATATGTATTAAATTCAACAAATTCAAATTTGCATCAGTGAAGAAAATGTGCACTTTTTTGCACTGCATTATGGTATTACTCAAGTTTGGTTGGATGTTTTTAAGATGTTTTAATGTCATTTTACAGTTGCCTTTCTTTCTGTAACTTTTAAAATTATGATTATAATTATAATTGCCAATTGTTCAGTACTGATGTACTAAAAATCATCAACAACAAAATGCTAAGTGCCGGAGACAAAAATACCGGCAACATGATGGTGTGAATGCCATGGCATTGATTGCCATTTAAATGGTAATCAATTTTCTCTCATCATAGGCGTAAATCCCGGGGAGGGGGGGGGGGTAGGAATGGGGATCCCCCCACTTTTCGAGAGGGGGGGATGGTGTGTACAAACATCCCCCCCCCCACACACACACACTTTTTAAGGAAGAAATGATATTCGAATGAATCAGTTAGTAAAACTTTTAATAATCTGTCATAAATTACCATCTTATTTTAAAATTTCTATTTGAAAATGCAATTGAAAACCAGAAAAGTGGTTATTTTTTTTGCTCGCTCGCTTCGCTCGCTCATCATATTGTAGAATATCTATTTGAAAATGCGATTAAAAACCAGAAAAGTGGTTATTTTTTGGCTCGCTCATCATATTTTAGAAGTTCTATTTGAAAATGCGATTAAAAACCAGAAAAGTGGTTATTTTTTGGCTTGCTCGCTCATCATATTTTAGAATTTCTATTTGAAAATATGATTTACAAGCAAAAAAGTCGTTATTTTTGGCTCGCTCGCTCTGCTCGCTCGCAAAATAAAAATGAGAACGTTTGTAAGGGGGTCTTTGCGGGTGGGTGAGGGTGTGTGTTTATACATGTGAGTTGTACAGAAAAAAAAATTGCCAAAAAAGTCGATCATCCCCCCCCCCCCCCCACTCCTCAAAGTGGATTTACTCCGGTGTCTCTCATTATAAATGTTATTTAGTTTTTGGTTAAAATTTCAACAGATTTTGGCTTCGATGAAACCCAAATATACTTTAAGAGAAACACTTCTTTATTGGCATTTGTATTTCCAATAAAAATGTATTTTACTCAACAACTCCCTGAGATTTAGGTTGAAAATGAAGCGGTCTCGTATTACCTTCACAGGTAGGCAATAAGAGACCATTTACCTCTGACGTCATTAAGCCTATTATCTAATTAATTAAACAAATTCAATTAGTCATTATTATGGTACCTATAGATAAACAAGACAGGTTACTGAAAACATTGGTAAAAACTTATTCGTGTGTGTCTGTATCCATGTTTATGCTAATTATGCAAATGAGCTTAAGGGTCTCGTATTCCCTACAGTTAACCTATACGATATCTAAATATATTTGGTCACCTCGCCTGCGGAATTCATTCGCTTTTCCAAACCATCCTGTATCTAAATATTATACGAGCGAGAACAGCGAGCAATATGTTAATCCTTTTGATGGTATACAGAAGTGATAATTCTTCATCGCCTATATAGACCAATTTCACCCCCGGTTTATGTATTTGGCCCTCTATCGGCGACGCCATTGCTGCGGTGGGCAAGTGCGCTGACCGCGATTGGCTCTGTGTACAAAATGAATGTAAGATATGAGATATGCCCTGATATTGTTCCATTTACTTTATTCTAGATCAATATAAAATAAAGCATGGATACATGGGTAGATGGGGTAAGACAATGGCCATATCTGACAGATGAAGGTATGATGTATTTGTGTACTTTCGATGGTTTTTCAACTTAGTTTTGTCAGTAAAAGTTCGATACAGCACAGAAGCCGTAGTAAACGGGAGCCCTCAATCTTACCCTGTTTACAAAATCATGTTTTCACTCATTAAATTGTACGCCAAAGTACATATTGATAATGTTTCTTGACTTCAAAGGCCTTTCTGTTGATGTTTTTACCCACTGGCGACGAATTCCTTCACATTGCTTACGGAAACCTGTGTAGGGAGTATAGGCTTCTCACACAAAAGGCTTCATGAGTCAAAAGCGAGTGAATTTCGCACTCAGTTAGCTTTCAATTTTTAAACTTTCTCCAATTCTTGTGGCATTTGAGCACTGCACAGCTGCGACCCGAACTTCCCTGATAATTTCTCATTGCAAATATTAAAAGAAATCTGCATATATAATATTGGTCAAAATAGACCAAAAAATCGAACGAATTTACATAACGCGCTATTGACTTGTGTTGGAATTCGTCGCCAGTGGGTATAAAACATCAACAGAAAGGACTTTGAAGTTAAGAAACATTATCATTATGTATAGTTTGGCGTACAATTTAATGAGTGTAACATGTAAACAAGGTAAAATTAGGGGCTCCCGTTTACTGCGGCAGTGCAGTACCGCTAGTGCGACAGTGCCAGCGGCACGGGCTTCCATGCTGCGAACGAACTTTTACTGACAAAACTAAGGGGAAAAGCAAGGAAAGTGCAAAAAAACATCATACCTTCATCTGTCAGATATGGCCATTGTCTTACCTCATCTACCCATGCTTTATTTTATTGATCTAAAATAAAGTAAATGGAACAATATCAGGGCATAATCTCATATCTTTCATTAATTTTGTACACAGAGCCAATCGCGGTCAGCGCGCTTGCACACCGCAGCTATCGCGTCGCCGACAGAGGGCCAAATACATAGGAAATCGGAGGTGGAATTACTTCTCTTTTCTTTTTTCATCCTTCCTCTTCTCTGTCTCTGTCTCTGTCTCTGTCTCTCTCTCTCTCTCTCTCTCTCTCTCTCTTTCCCGACAGCGATAGCGAATTTGCCGACAAGAATTTTGAGTGGGCGTGTCACACCCCCACACCCCCACACCCCCCCTCTAGCGATCGACGCCCCTGCCTGCCCCCCCCCCCCCTGTAGCGCCGTCCCTGCTTATCATATTTCAAAAAGGAACAGTTGAAAAGGGCAGTTTTGGTAATAGGAACAGTGAGGGCAGTGAGCCTTCTACCTGCCCCCCCCCCCCCCCCGGGAGCGTCGCCCCTTGTCACATGTTCTGTTACGATCACATGCGAATAACTTTACACCCAACTAACTTTTAATGCAAGTTTAAACCTTCAAGAAAAAGATACATGAAATCAGTAAAAAAAAAAAATTATACAAACAGCATAACATAATTATTTTAACATCAAAATACTCAAGTCAATAACAACATCAAAAAGTCTTAAAATATGAATAAAAAGAGAGAAAAAAAGAGAAAAAATAATAAAACAGTATATACATGTACACTGTACGTGGGAAGATGAATTTACATTGTGTTTGTGATAAAACGTATGAATTGGCTCAAATTTACCAATTCTTTGCCCTAGGCCCTTGCTTGGAGCAATATTTTTGAATTTGTAGGTGGATGGTAATAGTAATTTTTTATCAAGTTTTCTCTTTTCTCATAATATTCACATTCAAGTACACATTTTTCACACTTTTTTTTTTTTATCCAGAGGCATATTCAACCAGAAAACAAACAGGAAGTTTGCTAAAGTTTCTTCATCTGAATCTAGTAAATGTAATTCGAAGGTTGGGGGACAAAATATTCCAATATCTTTCATAACATAGGAGATGCGCTGCATCATGCAGCTAGTAGTAGCTAGCTGGCGCTATTGATATTTGTCTTCTGTTTCTGTTATGGCGGCGGTATCGTGTTGTAGTATTCTACTGCCTGGTTCGGATCGGAGAAAAGAAAAGGTGTGTCGCACGACTCAAGTTTAATGATTTAATCAACTTCCCTTATCTTTGGATTACTTTGGTGAGTTTACTATGTAGAAATCTTATAAAGATTGATACCCTAATAAGATTACTAGTATGCCTAAGGCGGTAATTATAACGTCATGTAAACAATGATGTCGTGCCAGTGATGTCTCTCCAATTTACGAAGATCGGAGGCGCAGCCTTCTTGAGCGGGGAATATCCCGGTTCGAGTATCCTTCAATGCCGGTATGTTGGCGGCCGCGGCAGCGGGCCAAATTGAAAAGATGTTGATTTTCATTAGATCTAGAGGTTGAGCTTAACTTGCTTAACAGATCGTAATTCATGAAAATAATTTGGATTGTAGGATTTATAGCCTTATCTTGAAATAAGTCCCCTCTCTTCTCGCGTGTGCGCTCGCATTGTGTACAAAGTCTAAGTCACTTGCACGAATGCCAGGTTATCATCAGATAACCTTGCACTGAATTAGGCATGTACAGTGGAAATTGCTGACAATAGGAAAGTAGTGTTCTCTGTCACATTTCTGGGACAGAGGAACAAGAGCAGTGATCAGAAAAAGATTTCTCAAAATTCATTTGATGAAGATAATTTAGATCCAATTGAAGGAATGGAATGAAAATAGGATATGTTATCATACTGGGTGTAAAAAGCAAACATTTTCCAAGAATTTGTTGATTATTTTAATGATTTCTATCTCCAACTATAGAGGGCAGCATTTCACATAAATTTGCACAGCTCACCATACCAATGGCTCCCTGAGTGAGTCTAAGTATGAGTCTGCTGGTGAGAGTGGAAAGACATTGAAAGAAGTCACCAGGGGGCCGTTTCCACTTCTTGGACATCCCTTTGAAACGTGTGTTGTAGAGTAAACACACGTTTCAATGGGATGTCCATGAACTTAGACTTATCGACGGTTTCATGAAACGCAGCCCAGCACGAAATAAACGGCAGTGAATGGGCTGGTGACTTATTTCACGATAATGGCGGATTTATTAGGCCTTAAATGATTACATGTATTGTATTGATATATGAGTCTGAGATGCAGCACTGCCAGCAGTGGCTGAGCTGTGGTAATGAATCGATGTCAATAAAAAGACTCGATAATGAATGAGGCTGCAGAGACAGAGAGCTGCAGTGTTGTAATGTTGTGCATTAAAGTGATTACACAATGGTAAAAAAAATTTTGATGTATGATCGAGAATAGAATCCTAAGAAGAATAACATTAAAAATTTGATGATTTTTAATCGAAATCAATGCATTTTTGGCTGATTTTCTCATAAAAAGTCAAGAGTTGACCAAAAAATTTGAGTATGATACTATGAGGTATGATGTAAAAGTGGTTACCCAGCTTCGCGCATTGCAGTTGTGCTGCGCACTAGACTGTACAATATAGGAATAACGCATTCCGCGGAGTTGTTTAGCGAGTATGCAGTGCATGAGAGGTTTCTTCTGAGCATGCGCACTCCACACGAGCCGGAAGGCGAGTGTGGAGTGTGCATGCGAAGAAGAAACCTCGAGTGCACTGCATATCGCTGAACAACGACGGGAAAATGCGTTATTCCTTTTATAAGATGGCTAAGTAATTTCGAACGCAATTAAGCACCTTATATGACAAAGAAATAATAAAATAGATCTAGGAATCTAAATCAAATATCAAAAATTTTGAAATTGCACTTACCCTTTGAAAATGGTCCAGAGTAGGATTTCTCCGAGATTATTCCAATTTGTGCTGAATGTTATATTCCAAATTTCTGTCGACTTCGAGTTTCGGGAGTTAATTTAAATGATGTTTTGTGATCACCACAAAAAGTTCAGAGTTCAGTTTACAAAGTTTCAAATCCAACACATGAACTCGAAAATGTTTAAACTCTCAAGAATTCAACACATTTACAACTATTTACAGCAGATTTGACAGCTATACTGCCTAGATCTAGTTGTTGATAGTCACATTACATCCGTGGAAGTGGAAAACGTTTCCACTCCCCGAACGACCGTGACTGGTGTCCCTCCTGACCATGATCGAGGATCTCGACTTTTGATGGCACAAGTTTTAAATCCTATGAAATAACATGAGTGGTGGCCTTGAAAATCTGGTTAATGAAGAATTTCACTGTAAAATGTAATATCGTTCTAACCCAAACGCAGTCGAAATCGTCGATACGTCCCAGGCGATCGATCAATTTGTGCATAAATTTATTTTCTTTTTCAACATATGATTGTGGATCCCGCGCTAATTAGTTTATAAAAAGCTCATTTTTCATTCATACGGTACGTGACCTCAGGCTCATTGAGCATAAAGCTGGTACGTAATCGAAATCTCGATTTTTTTAGACGCTGCGCATGCGTCAAAACCGTGGGTTAGACAATTTGGGTGCGCGAAATTCCCACGGGCGTGCAGGGATAGACACTTTTCGCGAATGATCACGTGGTACGCTTTGACCAATCAGCAAGCTGCAAATTATTTAGCCATCTTATAATATGTAATATACCTTGCCCGCATTTTGCTAGAATTGCGCGACTTTGATGTCACTGTGGGTACCCAGTTGAAACTGGGACACAGCTGAGGGGTCAAAAATATTCTGAAATCTTGCCACATTTGGGAGTTTTCTTGGCAATACGACTTTTAAAAAAAATTTAGACCGATGATTTTCTGCTGATTAAATCATGCTCTTTAAAATGAACTAACATTTTTTCAGCATTGGGTACGACCGTACCCCCTTTAAGTTAACGTTAGATCTGTGATGGTGTTGTGGCCCAGTGGATAAGTCTCCGGACTTTGAACTACAAGGTCCAGGGTTCGAACCCCTGCCGCGGCACTAATGTCCTTTGGCAAGATATGAATCTACATTTGCCACGTCTTTCGGATGGTGACGTTAAAAGTTAGTCCCAGACTTAATAATCATATTTGATTGATACACGTCTGTCAAAACCCAATTCGAGAGAGAGAGAGAGAGAGAGATGGGGTGAGCACAATTCACATACAATTTAACTTTCTAAAGAATTCAATATTTAATCCTTAATTTCTAAAATTGTATTAAAAAATATTCAGATTAATACATACCAAACGGAAAACAGAATTTTAGACTATGAATGGTCGGGTGCAAGATGAATACATATTGACACAGAATAGAATTCCAGACATATGACAATCATGGACATAACCCTAGGGCCCAGGGCCCCACAAATGTTGGGCTTAACTGTTGTCCCTATTGAATTCTAAGAAAGAAAAGGACTTGGCAGGTTGGCATGCTTTGACTTTGGTTTAGAAAAGGTATCATTTTTAAAAGTTTGTAGTGTAACACAGAAGTTTGTTTTGTTTGTTTTGTTTGTGTTTCTTCTTGCTGGCTGAGCACATGATCTTTTCTCAAGCCATTGTAAGAATTGGTCTCTTTCTTTTTTTTTCTCACCACTACAGTTTATTTCAATATGAGCAAGCTCTGACATAGGATTGTCATGGTCGAGTAACCTGAAGAGTGATCTGAAGTTGTCACTTTGGAAACGAATCCGTGGACGCCTTCATCCCTAAGCATTCCATCCCCATCAAGTTATTCTACTGATTGTTGAGATGGGGGAGGCTGCTGAGTATGACATTGTCAGCAAAATGCGGGAGATGGTTTCCAGAATGTTCTACAATTATGGTCTCTTCTGCTCCAACTATCCTGTAGCTCTTATCGTCTTTTCATCTGTCATAGCTGTATTATGCAGGTGAGATAACAGAAAAGGAGTTCAGAAAAGGAGAAGGGGCAACAATTGTTCCTCGTTGACCTTCTTACAGTAAATGAGTTCCACCCAAGTTAACAAAAAACTGTTTTAGCATAATTATTGATACAGTTATTGTCCTGCTAAAGAAAAAAGAAAGCAGAATTGTTCCATGTAGATTACAAAACCAGGAAATGTTAGAAGTTAGAACTTTGTATCCTTACTGCGGTATTTAATAAATTCATGATCTAACTTCCAACATCAGTCATCAACATTTCCTTTTATTGAATAGTTGTTACATACATGTACATGAAGTAACGTGTGTATGCACTTCAACAGAAAGAAATCCCCTGGTTTTAGCTGTTAGACAACTCGCATTAATTGGGCATTCAGTGAATTCTTTCTGAATGTGGATCAGGGAAAAAATTATTTTTTTTTTTTTTTCCGGGGCTACTTTCTGAGCTCACTTGCCCAAATTTTCTACATTGTGTTACAGTTTGCATTGGACCCTATGAGAATTTCAGAGGCTCTTTTTTAGTTTTCCAGGGCTTTTTTTTTTGGCGTTTCGGGGGCGAATTCGCCCCGAGCCCTCGTGTATTTTTTTTCCCTGATGTGGATAGAAGTCATTTACTGTATCACAGTCATTAGAGGCAGTTGTATTATGTCCTCCTTTGTTTTCCAGTTGATTTCCGTGGATTTGAAGACAGAAATACAGGGAAACCATGAAGAAGTTCAAACCTCTGTCTGATGTAAATGTTAAAGGTTGTGGATCCCTTTTGCATCCC
The DNA here is from genome assembly GCA_029962745.1 of Echinometra lucunter. NCBI lineage: Eukaryota > Metazoa > Echinodermata > Echinoidea > Camarodonta > Echinometridae > Echinometra > Echinometra lucunter. The sequence continues at coordinate 26,105,345 of CM057167.1, read as the reverse complement.
CCAAAATCAACTTGCCTTCTAAGCTTGTCATATTGGTAGATGATTTAAAAGATCTTCCCTCAAAATATCAAAACTGTAGACTTCTTGTTAATGGGGAAAAAGTGAAGATAAATTTGAATTGAATCAACAATGTGCCTTCATGCAAATTATATGAAGGGACATGTTTTCTAATTCAGTGATGAATATGTCCGGGAATATCCCAGCGAACATACATGTACATACAGTGTTATGCGCAACATACACACCACAGTACCCCTACATACACCCTTATACACACACTGATCCAGACACATTTCCTGGTGCGGATACTCGTCTGTTCAACATATGAATTCAAATGGTTGTAATGGTTCAAATGGATTGGGAATAGTTTTTCATTTCTTACGAAAAAAGTTGTGAAGCCTAAAGTTTGACTATGTTTCATACACTTTATCAGTACGGTGACTGGTGTACTGCACGACCCTCGTAGGTTTCATGGGGTTTCCAAAAACTTGCATATGGGATCCCCTGCCTTTAAAGATTACCTCTGTTTACTAATACAGTATGATAATTCTGAATAATCCATGTTGTTTCTTGTAATGTTTAATCATTATGAGTTCTTCTTTATTTACTTCTGTGCAGTCTTCCATGCTTTTTCGCTGTTCCCCTGACTCTGACGGCACCCTATCAGTACACCACACCCCTGAAGGGCTTTCCGGATGCAGCGAGAAAGTTTTACACCAAACAGATACCTGATAATAAAACTGCTATCGACCACAGCAAAAGACCACAATGGGTGAGCATTCAGACCAACATTTTTTTGTCAAAAGCTAAATGATGTGTTGGCTTTCCAATTTAACGACAAAGATCATCTAAATATAGTTGAAATATCTTCAATTATGTTGTTCTCTGTTTCTCTCTCTCTCTCTCTCTCTCTTAAGGCCCCGTCACATATTAGCGAATCGAGCCAACGAATGCCTAACGTATTCGAAAATTTGGACATGCGTTTGTGTTTGTTGCCATTCGTTCATGACACGTTTGATGTACGTGGTATTCGTTAGTTGTTCGTAGGTGTTCACAGAGATACGCTGGAACCGATTTTCTATTTTGGATATGTTCAAAAATTTAGAACCCTATTGTGGCCAAGAATTTGAGCGTATTTGAGCGTATCTGGACTTTTCTAAAAAATAGTTGTTCGCTAGGCATTCGTTAGCTCTATTCGCTAATATGTGACGGGGCCTTTATGTTTTGCTTTTCTTAGCAGTATCCCTTTGAAACAGAAATGTATTATGTATAATAAAGGGAAGTGAGGGGGAGGGGGAGGGGGAGGGGAGGGGAAGGGGGAGGGGAGGGGAAGGGAAGAGGCATGCTCATATTAAAGTGTTTCGCATACATGTCAGTGTACATTTTGTTTCACATGTTAGTACAGTTCTAATTCTCTTGCCTTTGTGCTTGTAGCTAAAATGTACAATATTGACAAGGAAATGGATGACCTTAAACCGGTTTGATAACATTCATTCTTTCCCTTCTGAATGAGACAGTAATAGAGTGGACTTTGGCAGTGGCTTGCACTCATTCAGTTGAAATGTATTTACTTTTGGTCTAGTGTTATTTATATTCAAATATTGATTCTTACTACTGATACTCTATGTCCGGATGCATTCACTGAAATGACCAGCATATGCAGTTTATCTTTGTAACTAGAAGTTGGTTTCAAATGAAAAGAAAAGCCCTTCATGTGTCCTTACTGTTTAGTTAGGCAAAATATAGTACATGTATGATGTCTTTCACTGGAAATTTACCTTGTCAGTGTTGCCTCCAAAATAGTTTATTACATGAGAAGTATGATGAGAATATTTTACTGTGAAGTGTACTTTGATTGACTGATTTTGTATAATGGTAGGTAAAATGGGAAGTTTGAATCATTGGTTAGTGATTTGACTTTGTATGTTGGTGCTTCAAAATTCATATTCCAAGTAATTGATGATAAATAATGATATCATGGTTTTATGCAGCAATTGATATGCTAATGTTTATTTTTCATTTGTTCTGTTTGCTAAATCATCTTTGAGAAGCTATTCTTTTCTTTTTTCTCTTAAAGAGATGCAGTATTTAGAAAGGGTTTTATGATAAGAGCTGATCATACCAATCTTTATTCTTTTTAAACATATAATTGCAGTATCATCCTCGGTGTTTCTAATCAAACATTTTAATTTATCATTCCAGTTTTCCAGACCACCGGTAGGCTACGTATTGCAGGTAGTTGTGAATGCTTCCGTATCACCATGGCAACCAGGATTGACCTACGGAGATGATGTGAGAGGTCCGCTGTCAAAAGCTTTCGAACTGGACAAAGAAATCAAGAGTTTTAGCACTAAATCAAAGTAAGTCTGAACTCACAATGAATTAAAATTTAGTGACTTTTTCAAGCTTGTTTGTAAACATTTGCATTATAATTATTATGGTAAATTTACTATGAATTGTGATAATTTGATGACTTTTAGAGAACTTGGTGTATTTCTAAATGTGTTCTCTTTTTTCTTTTTTTTAATAGTGTGTTACTACGGTCATCGTGCCTCTATGTATCTGATGTTGTTGATCATGTGAGGGGCGTCATGCCTGAGCATAGCTGCCTTGTAGTATCTCCAGCCAATGTTTGGAAAGGCAGCTTTGATCTCTTCCAGGAAGATCCCTATCCAGGTCGATCTGTATTCATGGGAAACTTCTATGATAAACCTGCATTACACGGTAAAGTCTACAGTCTACATTTCTGATTTATCCATGTTTATTTTTCTATGACTGCTGTTTTCCTTCTTTGTGTACTTTTTTCTTCTTTCCTATCTCCTGATCCATCGTTATCATCTTTCTTCTTTTTCTTCTGATTATCTCCCTTCTCTATGGATATTTTTTTCCTGATTCATACCCTGTATGTTAAAGACATTGGTTAACACTGTTATGATTTTAAAAAATCTTGTTTTGTTACTTGAAAATGGGATAAACATAAGGGTTATAGTGTAAAAATACCAGTCTGAAAGTTTCAAAGTATGATATCCACAGGAAGTATTTTTAAATATCAAAAATGTGAACCAATGTTTGAAAAATATACGAGGGTTGGTTGCACAGAATAGACATAAGGAGTGCGCATGCGAGTATAACTCACCTTACCGTACTGTGTGTATTGGTGTATCACGCGGCGGGAGGCACATAACGGCATTTTCAAATTCAAGCAAAGTGGTCCTCTTAGTGATTGTCTCGTGAGACGAAGGATAATAAAATCGCTGTTTGCGTCTTACTTACACTTTTTCATTCCAAATTTTGGTTGGTTTCAGGGTTTTTGAGTACAAATACAAGAACTCATACACATGTTTCATCTTAGTTTGAGAATTTTTTAAATCAGCTACTCACAAAGTTAGCCAATGCCTTTAAATATAAAAGAAAGAAAGTCCTGAAAGATTTTTCTACCAGAATGCTAAACTCATCCAAAGTGAGCCCAAAAGTTGAAAAAACTCATACAAACAGCCATTCTCTGTCCCAAACGAATTATGGAAAGCATATATCACTATTTTAAAGTCTTACCAGCAGGGTTCTCACTAGAAAAAAATCCACACATGGTTCCCCCCCTGCGCAAAGCGCGTAATTTTCGGAAGTTTTACGGAATAACACCTAAAGTTAGGTGTGGCAGCAGTATATGCTATAGCAAAAGGATGAAAAATACTTCTTGGTAAGCAGGAGTTGTCTACTAATGGCATTATAGTAAAAATACATTGCCAAAAAGCAAAACAATCTGTGGCATTTATCATTATTGTTAGGAATATATACTCCAATATTTTTTTACCCTTGTTGCCACGCATGATGCAGCAATTTCACACATGGTTCTTCCTTGTCTGAAATCCTTTACGCATTGGTATTGGAACCATGGGTGTTATGTACTGATGAGAACCATGCTTACCAGTACTTCTAATTAACCCATGAAGCTATGTTGCCATAGACTCTGTACAGGAACTACCCTGTTCCTGTATGCAGTGGTTTTATACACTAGATATATGCACTTTACAAAATCTAGTAGTGCACTGAGAAAAACATTGCAACGTACAACTTAATGTGGCACACCTTTTAAACTGATATCATTGCTTGGTTTCAGATCTCCTGTTAGGTGTGCAAGCCAAATACACGGGATTACAGAAATACAACATTCATTCTGTATCTCAGCAGATCTCGTTTGCTGTCACTGTGGTATTCCATACCTATAATGATAGGTAAGATCATGAAAGTTATTCATTTGCTCTAAGTTCAATAATGACTATGTTATAATTCAAAATCTGGGGTATGTTTCACAAAGACTAAGATTGACTAAAATTGCATTAACTATGGCTGGCCATTCATGCCACTGTTTTGTTTCACCATGGATCTTTCAAAGGATTTGCAAATCATGGTCACAAATCTGCAGAATTGACAAATTTTTATAGTTCATTGATGAAGAAAACAAAAAATGTGAATTCTGCAAATGTGTGACCATGATTTGCATATCCCTCGAAGGACCGATGGTGAAAGCCAACATTGGCATGAATGGCCTGCCATAGGTAAGAGTGAATCGAGTCAATCTTAGTCTTTGTGAAACAACCCCCAGAACTTACTGTTAAGGCACTTTCAGATATGATGCGACTTCATGCTGCCACTTTGTGTGCACACATTTTTTGTGTTCAGATATGATGCGACTTTGTGTCTCCACTTATGCTAATTACCGTGAATTAACACATCAACTCTCAAATAAGAGAGCATTTTGTCAGAACTTGCGCAAACAATCTCATGGCAACAATTTTTGCGCTAACTTTTTAGGACTTTGATTGGTGCACATTTTTTTGTCGCCCTATACCCCACAGAGCTGTACACAAAAAATGTGTGCACACAAAGTGGTGCCACAAAGTCACCTCTTATCTAAAAGCACCTTTAAGCTTCGCAGATGGGACCAAACCTCAGCACAGTCTCATTCTACCATCAGACAATGATGGGTGTATACCATCAAAACGTAGTGGGATCCAATTAACAGTAAATTCACATTTTGAATTATAACCGAGTCATTAATGACTTGTGAGGTTTACAAAGTACGAAAGATGTACATTTTGTCTGAATTTCTATTTGTACACGTTGTTTTCTATACTTGTTGATTTGCATCTCATTTACATTTCACCTTCATGACCCTCACTGAAAAGTTTAAAATGACTGTTTATCCAAGCTAATTGGCAAGTTGTTAACTTCTCAACAGACTTTTTACCAATTTATCTTCATTAACCCATTCGTGACAGGAATTATTTAAAGCCTAATTTGATCAGCTTTTATTCTTCAAATTGGCAACACCAACATTTTTATTTTATTGCTACATTTTATTTATAAAATGTCATGTATCAGAAATGAATATATATTGACAGAAATTATGATGATAAGTCAAAAAGTTGCCAATTTGCAGGGGAAAATGGTGATTTTAAACTTTCTATCACATTGCCAATTTAAGGATTTTAATGCTTATTTTCCTTTAAAAAATTTTCAGCATCAAGCAATGAATACTGATGCAACCAAAATGGGCACAGTTTGTGTAGAATTTTTTGCTCTTTCTGCTCATGTATTTGGTATGATTTTTAGGGCTTTGCATTAAAAGAGATCAGGCCAAACCACAAAATGTGGACCTCTGCCACGAATGGGTTAAAGATACATGACTTCTTGTAAGAGAAATGTAGCAATAAAAAAAAGAAAAATACTGGTGTTGTCAGTTTGAATAAAAAAGGTGATCAAATTAGGCTATGAATGATTCTTGTCATTAATGGGTCTGATAATGTGTATTAATTAACTTTAAAAGATTCTGAGCTGTGTGTGTTGATGTATCTGTTTCAGTGATATACTTTCATTATTTATTTGTCTAATGTTCTAGTTTTTTGTTGTAGGGCCCCGTTTATAAGCACATCTTTGCTTTTTAGGGGTCCTAACCTTCAATATGTTGTAATTCATTTGTAATTTGTAAACTTGTAAATTGTTTTTAATGAAGTGTTGAAATAAATTGAAATGAATTGAAATTGAATTGAACCTGTGGCCCTACATGCAATCACTGATGTGATATTGTGTAAATATGAAGCCCTGAAAAATGCACTTGAAAAGCATCATCATGTGCTTCACAAAAAGTGAAAATATACAAGTGACCGGAAATGCCAGACCCTTTTTTACCCCAGGTTGCAAATGGCAGTATTCAGTTATAGATACATGTATAGATACATGTATCTTGATAATAACATCTTATATTTCAAAACCTTTATATTCCTGGCTGTTTATTTAGCCTTCTGAACCTCTTTATACAACACAGACATCAAAATTCAACAATTTATTAAATCAAGCCTCCAGTAAGTTACTGGATCCTTGTAACGAAGACTAGTGTCTACTTGTCTACATGCAGTATAGCTGCATGTATAAGCCTAGCCACTGGATGTTTATCTTGTTTATATTGACTCATATTTCATGATCAGACACTTCATAGATAAATATTCAGTGATAACCAAAATATCTACATGTATACAGGGTTCTCACTAGAAAAAATTCCACACACGGTTCCCACTCTGTGCAAAGCGTGGAAGTTTCGGAAGTTTTATGGAATAACACCTAAAATTAGGTGTGGCAGCAGTATGTGCTATAGTAAAAGGATGAAAAATACTTCTTGGTAAGCAGGAGTTGTCTACTAATGGCATAAAAGTAAACATACATTGCCAAGAAACAAAGCAATCTGTTGCATTTATCATTATTGTTAGGAATATGTACTCTAATATTTTTTTTACCCTTGTTGCCACGCATGGTGCAGCAATTTCACATATGGTTCTCCCTCGTCTGAAACCCTTTAGGCGTGGTATTGGAACCATGGGTGTTATGTACTGGCGAGAACCATGCATGTACACTGTATGTAAAAGATAAATGAGGTACATGTATGATTATCAGTAGACTAGCGATGTATTTTTTTTTTTTAAGTGATATTCAATAAAGTGATATCAAATCTTGTATGATTATCAGTAGACTAGCGATGTATTTTTTTAAAAGTGATATTCAATAAAGTGATATCAAATCATGTATGATTATCAGTAGACTAGCGATGTATTTTTTTAAAAGTGATATTCAATAAAGTGATATCAAATCATGTATGATTATCAGTAGACTAGCGATGTATTTTTTTAAAAGTGATATTCAATAAAGTGATATCAAATCATGTATGATTATCAGTAGACTAGCGATGTATTTTTTTAAAAGTGATATTCAATAAAGTGATATCAAATCATGTATGATTATCAGTAGACTAGCGATGTATTTTTTTTAAAGTGATATTCAATAAAGTGATATCAAATCATGTATGATTATCAGTAGACTAGCGATGTATTTTATTTTACAGTGATATTCAATAAAGTGATATCAAATCATGTATGATTATCAGTAGACTAGCGATGTATTTTATTTTACAGTGATATTCAATAAAGTGATATCAAATCATGTATGATTATCAGTAGACTAGCGATGTATTTTATTTACAGTGATATTCAATAAAGTGATATCAAATCATGTATGATTATCAGTAGACTAGCGATGTATTTTATTTTACAGTGATATTCAATAAAGTGATATCAAATCATGTATGATTATCAGTAGACTAGCGATGTATTTTATTTTACAGTGATATTCAATAAAGTGATATCAAATCATGTATGATTATCAGTAGACTAGCGATGTATTTTATTTTAAAGCCTCTGTTAGTAGTTGGTCTCCATACTAAATATTTTTCACTGTCTTGATTGTTTAAAAAGGATCTTCCTGAACAGGCCCCAGTTAAACTTTTACATTTGGAGTTTGAGAGTTGAAATTTAATGTTCCAATTAAATGAACTTCTTCCTAGTGTTCAGGGCTATGAATAGTTTTCATATTGCCATGGTGTGTTTTTTTCCCCTAGAACTCCTCTAATTATTGTAGATGAAGAGCAAATAAGAACAATTCCAAACTTCTAAGTACTATTAACTCTTTTCTTATGCATGATGCTGGATACATGTATCTTTCCTTCTGATATTAATCCAAGCATGGCTCTCATGACTCTTTGCTTATTTGAAATATCTGTTGTATTTTTATTCAGAAGAGCTGTAATGGGGTTTCTTTGCACATGGCTGAACAGTTAATTATCTGCACGATTTGTGATTTGCATGGTAGAGTGGTTATATTCGTAAGATCTCCCTATTGGCATTGGTATACATGTCTGTGCCTGGGATCTCTGGGATGTGACAAACAACTCTAGACAAGGCAGTATCCCAGCATAACAGAAATTATCCTAGCATTCATTGCTTTTTCACTTTGTATTGTTTTATTGCTTTTTATCTTTGTTTTATTTTATTGTGTTTTTTTTTTTGTGTGTGTGTGTTTTTTTTTATAAATATGATCATGATGGACATATGGCATCTGACCTGGGTGTGCAAGGTATTGCATCATAGAATAAAGCGACCAGGGGCGGTATTTTGAAAATTGTTTTATCTTTTATCTTTTCTTCACTGTGTTAATTGTCATAACAAATTTTAAAGACGTACTTATGACTGATTTGAACTGCGCAAATGACCAGCACGCAAGACAAAAGTGCGCGATGTGAGCCAATGGCGCACGCTGTTTCTGATTGTTATGGCAATTAAAATAAGATAAAAGATAAAACAATTTTCAGAATATTGGCCCAGAGCATGGGGAAAAACTTTGTTGTTATTTGTTTTTGTTTGCAGATCTCCTTAAGTCTGCTGTATGTGAAGAACTACATTTTCCAAATTATAACTTTTGGCCAGAATGTTTGTTTTTTGTAGAAAAGATTTTAATCTTTCTTCAAGTTAATTTCAGTATTTTAAAAGCAAAAAAAAAAAAAAAAAGTATTTTATATTCTCAAACATTTCTATCTAAAATAGAAACATTTGTATAATTTAAGTGATCATTCTAATAGTCCATGACACTTTAATACTAATTTTGCATCATGTCATATCAAATGTTAATGATTACCTATAAAAACTAGCAGATAAATTAAATCTTACAGCTCACATTCTACATGCCAGTAAGTGTATGAATCTCTACTATTTATAGATATTACAGTGTTGTATTCAGGAAGTGGGTCGTGGCTTATAGATGATTTAGATTATAAAAGCTATTAGTTTATGATTGATGGAAACAGCAATAAAAGCACAATGAGCGTGATTTTTTTCTAACCTTCTATTTTTGGTTGTGACTGTAATAAACGTGCTATGTGAGGAACTCTGTATTTCTAAAGCAAATTTGCTCTCACTGCAAGTGCTAACAGAGTCTGCATACTGTAGAAATTTGTAAAGAAATTATTGTTGCTATGTTCACTTGAGTTTATTGGTAGCAAACCTGCCTTGCTTTTAGGAAGCGATATTGAAATTTAAGATTTACACATGGAATCTTTTTCATGTGTATAGCCATAAAAAGTGTAATTGAGTTAAGGTCTGTTGCAAATGTACATGTATGAGTTATGGAAGATATTAGATTTCATAAGAAATTCCAGTCTAGTCTTCAGACAGAATTGATTTTAAAAGTAAAGAGCTGTTGAACATTTAAAGAACAAAACAATTTTGCTTCAATACCAATTAATATTTTCTTTAACTACGAGCATTTACTGGAGTGTTTGAATTTATGTCGCTGCCTTTTTTGTTCTAATCATACCCGGTTGTACTGAGTTCGTGTAGTATGAAGATTCTTAGGGATTTATTTTTAAAGATTTTTTTCAACTTTTATCCAAATAAATCTGATTATCTGTGTTTGATTGTTTTAATTATGTAATAGCCTTTGTGATGCATCATTACAATGTTATTTTGTTATGTTCCCAGCAATTCAGTCGTTTGACTGCTACTGTGAATGTTTTCTTTTTTCAGTATCTCATTGTTTTTATCCAAATAAACCATTCAATTCAATTCGGTTCAAATCTTTTAACAGAGCTGTACCATGTAGACTGAAGTATATTTTAATTCATGTAATAGTATGTTTCAACTGGTAAGCATTCTATGAACACTATTTTGATTTTAAAAAAAATACAAAGAAGGAAAATCTACATTAAATTACAATAATGATATAATCAGTTGGTTTTTTTTTTAATTTCATTTTTTGTGGACAAAAAATAATGTTGCCATCATGGTCTAATACATTATACTGTATGTACATTTATACATGTATCTTGACATGTATCTTGATTTGTATTGTGAATCCCTTATGACCCTTGAAATCCCTTTAACCCATTCGTGACAGGAATTATTTAAAGCCTAATTTGATCAGCTTTTATTCTTCAAATTGGCAACACCAACATTTTTATTTTATTGCTACATTTTTCTTACAAAACATCATGTATCTGAAATGAATATAAATTGAGAGAAATTACGATGAGAAGTCAAAAAGTTGCCAATTTGCAGGGGAAAACAGTGATTTTAAACTTTCTATCACATTGCCAATTTAAGGATTTTAATGCTTATTTTCCTTTAAAAAAATTTCAGCATCAAACAACGAATATTGACACAACCAAAATGGGCACAGTTTGTGTAGAATTTTTTGCTCTTTCTGCTCATGTATTTGGTATGATTTTTAGGGCTTTGCATCAAAAGATATTAGGCTAAACCACAAAATATGGACCTCTGTCACGAATGGGTTAAATGTATCTTGATTTGTATTGTGAATCCCTTATGACCCTTGAAATCCCTGGGATCATAGTACACAAACAATGTACAGAATTATCTGTTCATTGACTCTGTTTAGTCTGCTTCAGTCTTTTTATCAGTTCATAGCACTTATTTTATTGTTTGTAATTATGTCTCATGTTAGTCATCAACTTATCATTTATTTGCAGTAAATGTATTGAGACCTCTTATCTAACCCTAAAAAGACTAGGTTGTTTTGGAAGTATTGAGAAGGGGGGGGGGCTTAATATTTTGCAAAAGAACACAAGTCTGTCTTTATTTGTATCTTTTCATTTGATAGAGTCAGTTTGTAGTTCAAATTATAAGTATAAATAAAACATTTTGAGTAATAATCAAGTCCATATAATTTAGGGCCTGGAGATAAAATTTCTTTCCAAGAAGTTCTTTATAAACCTTAAAACATTACTATGAAAAAAAAAATGTGAAATTGATTTCAATTCTTATGTATTCTATTGTTTAACAAATTTCTTGTGTATTTCTTTATCGTTTTTTTTACTATAACTTTTTTTGGGGTTTAATTTGCTGTTTCAGGCTGTTATCTGGACCACTATTCAGTTAGAATAGATGATAATAACTTACAGAAGAAATTGTGGGTCATAAAATGAGGAAATGCAATTCCCCAATCATTATGTACAGAAAACTCAGATATTTTCTGTTTTCAGGCTAACATGAGGTCACAAAAGGTCACGTGACTTGGTAATGGTAAAACCGATTTTCATAAACTTGGTGTCAAAAGATGTGCAAGACTTGAAAAAAAAAATCAGAAAGTAGCATGGCATAAAACTCAATGGGTAATATTGCACAGAGAAAGTTGTATCTGGGTGGGGGGTGGCCATTATCCCCCCCCCCATCTATTTGGGTGATGTTCGTTATTCCGAAGGTTCATTATTCCAAAGATTTGTTATTCCAAAGATTTGTTATTCTGAAACACGCAAATTGCGTATACCTAGATGTTCGTTAGTCCAAAAATGAAAAATGGTTCGTTAATCCGAACATTTGTGGCGTTATTCCAAAGGTTCGTTATTCCGAAGGTACGTTAGTCTGAAAATGAAATGAGGCTCGTTATTCCGAAGGTTCGTTAATCCGAAAATGAAATAAGGTTCGTTATTCTGAAGGTTTGATAGTTCAAAAGTGAAATAAGGTTCATTAGTCCGAAAATAACTAATGAACCAAGGAACCTTATTTCATTTTTGGACTAACGAACCTAATAACGAACCTTCGGAATAACGAGTTGTTACTGTCTATTTAGAGTTTAAAAGATTACATTGTGTGATAATACATGTATGTTACAAGAAATTCTGTCTTCATCATATAATTTTCCTGTTATTATTTTTATTATTGTTGTTGTTGTTGTTGTCTCTTGTATGCTCGCTGCTTCCATCTTGTTACTTCTCATTTGTCCCCCATGCACTCCTTTATGAAAATATCTGTTTTATCTTGATAGTTTTATCGAGGAACTGAAGTCTCATCTTGAAGAAAGATTTAACATGGGATCACCCCCTCTAGATTGGAATACTGGAGAGTTTCTTATCTTACACATCTACTACAAGGTATGTTCTAGCAGCAAATTAGCATTGCCATTTTTTGTGTGCTATGGGGGTGATCTATCATGCTTAATGAAAGACGGAGATAAGCAATGTAAAGCAATGAATGTAGATTTTGCTTTGGAACTCTGATATCTGAAAATTAATTGATCAAATTGGAACTGATATTGGTAAATCTCTATTTTTGTCCTTAGTGCAATACCATTTTTCATACTTATTAATTCCATTAATTTATGTCCTAGGCATAGGAGGGTTGGGTTGTTAAGATGAGAGCAATATGCATTTGTTCCAGGGAAAAAAATACACAGGGCTCAGGGCGAATTCGCCCCCGAAACACCAAAAAGAGCCCTGGAAAACTAAAAAAGAGCCCCTGAAATTCTCATATGGTCCAATGTAAACTGTAATACAATGTAGAAAATTTGGGAGGGTGGGCTCAAAAAGTAGCCCTGGAAAAAAAAAATTAATTTTTTACTGATTTGTTCAGATGGGAGAGCTATAGAGAGTGTTAATCAGAGTAGACAGTTGGAATTTGATTCCACTGCAATATATGTATTTTAGTAGTGAATTACTAAATATCAAGCTATAAAATTTGTTTTTCTCTTTCAGAGTCTGATCAATTCTCATGATCTTGTTCCTGTTGCTATTATCTATGCCTTGCTGATGTTCTATATTTACTTCTCAGTTCGTAAGTACCATAAGTATTTATACAGTTAAGCAGCAACAAAGTTATTAGTTCTTTCAATGAATATCTTGATTGCTTTGTTTTTAGGAGGGGTTTTTTTGTATTTTTTTGTTTTTTGTTTTTTGGGTTTTTTTTTAGTTTTATCTTGAATAAAATTGTTATTGGAAGAAATTGCTGGACTCCTTTACTCTGTATTATTCATTTTGTCTGATTTTAGCAGAGAAACTCCGTCATTTGGTTTTATACTGCTGTACTTGGAGACCCAATGTATACAAATGAACAAATGTGAAAGTGCAACACAAGCCTTTCTACCGTGTATGCATAGGTGCAAACAAATGTGTATATTATATGTATGTATTAGAAACTCATTCTAAGGAGGATTGTGAATGGCAAATGGCTTTAAAGAGAAGCTTTCTCATTCTTTTCATGTCAGTTGGGAAGAATTATCATAGTAAACATGTCCCCTAGAAAGGATTGCTCTTCAAAATCCCTCGTATTGGAAATATGACAAGAAAATGCTGAATAGTGTGGGGGGAACATTCATGGCAGATTTGTGTTAGGTCCCATATATATATATATTCATGTCTTCATGCAGTGCACGTACCTTCTGGGGAACGTAAGTCATTTTTTAATCAATTTTTTAATCTCCAAATCTCGCTCTAGACAACTGTGTTTAAACCTAATGAACTCTGAAGTCTCCTAGTTGCTTTGGAACAGTTTCTTTCACATTGTGATTGCATGACCAGCTTCAGTTTGTCTTTAAACAACAGTTAAAAGAGAACTATTGAACCTGCTTGAAAGATCCTACATGGACAGTTTGTTATGCATTGGCAGTATTTGTTGGGGATCATTAGGGGTCTATTTGGGTACTGTTGTATATTAGGGATCTGAATTTTTACTACTTAGTTCTTCCAGGGAAAAAAATACACGGGGGCTCGGGGCGAATTCGCCCCCGAAACGCCAGAGAGAGCCCTGGAGAACTAAAAAAGAGCCCCTGAAATACTCATAGGGTCCAATGTAAACTGTAATACAATGTAGAAAATTCGGGCAGGTGGGCTCAAAAAGTAGCCCCGGAAAAAAAATTATTAATTTTTTCCCTGAGTTCTTCCAGCATAGAGAGAACAGTGTATATGAAGCAGGAAAACTCAAACTCAGTTATAGTAGAAAGTGTGACATTTATTCAGGTGATGAACAACTCGAACATAAGGATGATAAACAAAAACCTAGAGTAAGTCTGATGGCGACTCTACTCTGTTGATGCAAAATACTCTCTGAAATTAACTGTGAAAATACTCTGATTAAAACTCTGCTTGGAGTCCTGAAGTGAACCCCTTTTATAATGGGTAAACCCTCTATTGGGAGTTGGTCAACCTTGAGCTCTTGACCAAAGGCCTAATGTACATTGCAACTTTTACTCAGTCAGTACTGGGGAGTGGGTCAGTTATCTGGAAGGAGTGATGTAGTGAATACGAAGACCATAAAGTGACAGGCAGTGCATCATAGCTTTAGTTGGAAGATGTATGAGTAATATATGTACTTTCTGAAGAAGAGTGAAGTTTGTAATCATTTAACTTCCTATTTTACTTCCTGTAGAAGTATTGATTAAGAATTGATAAATTATAGAAAATATGAAATTGGTCTTATTATCACCTAACAGTACATTCTGGTGTGTGCCAGTTCCTGACAATGTGAAATTCAAATAATTTTTGTTCTGTTCATTTCCCGTCCATCCCCATCTCTTCCATGTGTTAAATTCAGAATGAATATTTACAGATAATGTTATTCATTACTTAATTGATGCATTGAATTGTTTCTCTTGCAGGTAAGATAGAGATGGTGAAGTCTAAATGGGGTTTAGCATTGAGTGCTACAGTGATGTTGGTACTATCTTGTACAATGTCAGCTGGCCTGTGTATCCAGTATGGTGTTGAACCGACATTAAATGAAGGGTAAGAAATCATGCATGTATACATTTTATTTTGTTATTCTCTCAAGTACGTCTTATTTACCTAGGGTAACCTAGCCAGTGATTAACCTATAGCAGTACAGAGCTTTCTTGAGGTCTAAATTAATCATCTTCAATCCTCAAATTGGCAATACAAATTAATTTTTTCCACGTTTACATAGCTTGAAAAAAATAAATATGGATATAACATAAACCAAAATGAAATATAATTGTAAAATTGAATAAGAAATTGCCAATTTGAACACAGAAATAGTGATTATATATTAATCACTGCATTGCCAATTTAAAGAGTTTAATGATTAGTTACACTTAAACTGCTCTAATTCGAGAACGCCACACCATACAGCAATGGGAATGGGCTCAAATTTGTCAGTGCATTTTTCCCATATGTACTGCCCAACATTCTGGACCAACATATACTGCAAAAGCGTCTCCTAAAGGTGACGCTGTACCTCTATGGGTTAAAACACCTATCCTTTGGGGCCCTGCCTTCATAGTGCATCCAAACTGCCTCCAAATTATCAGACTTAGATTGAAAGTATACTCTTCCAGGAAATACAAACAAAAATAAAAGTTGACCTTGCTGACCTTACACACCACTCTCGTGCTTTAACCCATTCGTGACAGGAATTATTTAAATCCTAATTTGATCAGCTTTTATTCTTCAAATTGGCAACACCAACATTTTTCTTTTATTGCTACATTTTTCTTATAAAACATGTATCTGAAATAAATATAAATTGACAGAATGTATGACGAGAAGTCATAAAATTGCCAATTTGCAGGGGAAAACCGTAATTTTAGCATTTTCATCGCATTGCCAATTTAAGGATATTGATGCAACAAAAATGGGCACAGTAAGTGTAGATTTTTTTGCTCTTTTGCTCATGTATTTGGTATGATTTTTAGGGCTTTGCATCAAAAGTTATTAAACCAAACCACATAATGTGGACCCTCTGTCATGAATGGGTTAAGTGAAAATCATACTGTGTTACTTTTTGGTGGTTTTCTGGTGTCAGGTCACATATTGTGAATTCGAGGTATGAAACTGCTCTGTTATCCATTTTGTTCTGATTTGGATCATATCAAGTAGTTTTTTCTTTACAAAATTTGTTCTTTTCAGAGAGGTGTTTCCATACATCATCATCTTGATAGGACTGGAAAATATTCTAGTTTTGATCAAATCTGTGACATCTACACCTATGGATCTACCAGTAGAGCTTCGAATAGCACAAGGTATGAAGTGATTGACAAAGAGAGACAGATAGATAGATAGTTAGATAGACAGAGAGATAGATAGATAGATTGATAGATAGATAGGTAGATAGATAGATAGGAAGAGAGAGAGGCAGATAGACAGACAGACAGACAGACTGGTGAATATTCTAGTTTTGATCAAATCTGTGACATCAACATGTACACCGATGGATCTACCAGTAGAGCTTGGAATAGCACAATGTAAGTGATAGACAGAGAGATAGATAGATAGAAAAATGGATAGATAGATAGATGGATGGATAGATGGATAGATAGATGGATGGATAGATGGATAGATAGATAGATGGATGGATAGATGGATAGATAGATGGATGGATAGATGGGTAGATAGATAGATAGATGGATAGATAGATGGATGGATAGATGGGTAGATAGATAGATAGATGGATGGATAGATGGGTAGATAGATAGATAGATGGATAGATAGATGGATGGATAGATGGATAGATGGATAGATAGATGGATGGATAGATGGGTAGATAGATAGATAGATGGATGGATAGATGGATAGATAGATAGATGGATGGATAGATAAGGAGAGAGAGGCAGACAGAGTGGAGAATAGCTCGGGATAAGCAGTAATGACAGTAGTGACAGACTAGAAAATATTATCACTCTTATCAAGTCTGTCACATCTCTGTACTTAGATAGTTTTCTAGAATAACCCAAGGTAAGGAGATGCATTATCAATAGAAAGATCAGACAGAAGTACAAAACTTAAGAGAGAATCCTTTAGCATCCTGCACTGTCATAAATCATTGTAGATTTGAAGAAAGGAATGTACAGTTATCATTTTGATGAAATTAAATTGACTGCATAACATCATAACAATATCATGAAATACCTTTAGAGATGGAAAATCACACTAGAGTCAATTTTCATTCTTCTCTGTTTCCAGGTTTAAGCAAAGAAGGTTGGTCTATCACCAAGAACATGTGGACTGAGATCCTGATTGTTTTGATTGGACTCTTTACATTCGTATCAGCTGTACAGGTGAGTCAGTATAACACCTCTTTCATGTTTTATTCGCATAGTTACTTGCTATGAATGATATCGTGCAGTTTGGTGTTGGTGACAATAATTGGGCACTTCAAAAACCTTTCAGAAGTCAAATATAGTATTGTCTTTTGATAATGAGAAGCAGTTGCTACTGTGGAGATTTTTGATGATGACACTGATTTAAGAGCATTAGTAGTGATGGGCATGGGGGAGAAGAGGAGGAGAGGAAGGAGAAGATGAAAAAGTGATGATGGTCATGATGATGATAACAGTTTCATTATGTATGTGAAGAAGAAGATGTCGCTGATGAAGATAATGATGATGGTGACCATTGCGATGACGATGAAACTAGTGATGAAGATAAGTAAGGAGATGATCATGATCATCACTCTGATAAAGGTGATGATGATGGTAAATTCAAACCTGCTTTAGCGACCATCTGTATAGAAGGACCACCCGTCTATGAAAACCACAATTTTTGTTTCCCTTGAATAGTTTTTCCTATTGAAATGTTTATTTAATGAACCTGTCCATAAAGTCCACCTGTTCAGATAGACTATGTTTCTTGTCTCCCTTGGGTGGTCTTTATATACAGGTTTCACTGTATAATGCAGAGCTGCCAATTAGTAGGATTTTATCCTATTTAGTAGGATTTTTAAGAGGAATATGACACTGGATAGGATTTTTGAAACTTGTAAGAATGATTATTTATACTGTTGGATGTTTCAAAATTTGAAACAAATAGGATTTTGGGCTTGAAAATAGGATAAAAAGAAATAAAGAATAGGATTTTTTCCCAATTGGGGTTGGCAGCTCTGATAATGACCAATGTGGTGATAAAACTAATGATAAAGCTGGTGAAGATAATGAAGATGATGAAGATGATGGTGATGATCATGATCACAATGTGACAATGATAGTGTTTTGTTGTTGTTGTTGTTGTAATGCTTTTTAGCCTTTATTCAGATTTTCCGACAATACAATATTTTTCAACATTGTAATAAACATATATAATCAATCAAGAGAGAAATATTATTTTTCATTCATTGTTAACCAAAATACATATATAAAAAAAAAAATACAATGCAAAATCTGCAATCTGAACAAAGATTTCAATATAGTTAAAAGAATAGGTGAAGGTGCTGCTTTGTAACACTTAGAATACATAAGTTTTCATTATATAAAAAGGTGAAAGGTGTTGGTGCTTCCTGATCCCTGAGAAATCAATTAACAAATATTTTTTATATATAATAACATGGTGCATTGGTTTTAATTTCTAGATTTCATTATTATATATGGTGTAATGACCATTGTGATGATGATACTAGTGATGACACTATTGAAGATGATGATGATGGATGATTGTCATGATGGTAATGTAAATAAAAGTTATGATCATGATGATGTTATGATGTCTCCGTAAAGATGCTCAGTCATGGGCTTTCATGGGGAATTTGACACCATGGGTGCTTACCCAGTAACGGGTGTTGTCGATCACTATGAGTTTTATGACCAACAGACCTTATGTAATGCTCTGTACATTCCACCCTTTGCCCCATATGGCAAAGTCATTATCTCACTTTCCCTGGCCTGAGAATGCCTGTACCAGGCCGAAGAATGTTTATGGTGGGACAGCTTGTTTTGCTGTGCTCCAGAAATGTAGCTCTATTACAGGTATTTCCAGTGCTTTTCACAAAGTCTGGTGTCAGCAAATTATGATCCACTCCCCATGAAAGTCCATGACTGAATGTCTTTAACATCCTTTTTTTCATTTATCTCTCCAGGAGTTTTGTCTTCTAGCCCTGGTGGCTATGTTCTCAGATTTCTTCCTTCAGATGATGTTCTTTGTCTCCATCTTGGCTCTCGACTTCAGGAGACTAGAGGTGTGTATCAGTTATGATGGGGGGGGGGGGGGGGTGGCATGGGGGCTTGCAGTAAATTCACCTCATTTCATTTGTTATTTGGAACCATGCTTCTCTGGGACACTGCTGATTTAACATGATTAAGAATATTTAATTAATCATTTAAATATTATATTTTCCTGAAGATGCTATTCATGAAGTAAATTATTCAGTGAAAATGAGATGATAAAAATATATTTAAGGCCTTGGTCTAGTTTATGTCTGATATTCATTATGGTTTTTTTTTTTTCATCCAGATCTCAGACCTGTATAAATCAGGGATGATGCAGACCCTCCAGGACTCCCCTGAAGGGGCGCGACCATCTCGCACCCATCACCGGTCCTTCCTTTCACCATTCTGGGGTCGACCCATTGAGGAACCCACACCTAGACCAAGGATCCCCCGTAGGCTCCGGGTCTTTAACTTCTTGGCTAGCGTAAGGATCATACAGAAGATTATTAAGGTGAGAAAGTAATTAACTCGTCATTTTCATTTTAGAAATGAGAGTTTAACTTGTTATTCATTTCTGTTCTAAAACAAAAGGTACTAGGACAAGGTTTAATCATGAAAACCTGGGAAATGAACCTACATGTATGTGGATTCATAATGAGTGTTGATGTACGTTGTAGGGCTGTTACCGAACCGCCGAACCGAACGGAAGTTCGCCGAACATGGCACTTCCGAACAGAACAGAACCGAACTCAAAGGCCAAGTTCGGAAGTTCGGCAGTTTTTAATACAGGATCATTGATTCAGCCCTTCGTGAAGTTCTTGTCCTGAATTCATTATGCTAAATGGGAGATACACCTTTGCTTTATTAAAAAATTAATACATACATTTATTGGTGGGATTTCTTTTAATTCATCTTCTAAAAGTTTTTCTTAAATAAAAGATAGAAAAACACTTTATACAGCTTGTGTCTCATTTTTCCTTTGATTCTGATAAATTTCATAATATTTGGCACCAAGAATTCTAGTTGTTTTCCCCCAAAATCATGTTAAAAGCTTCAAAATATGCCCAAAGATACTCACGATTGTAATCGATCGTAATAAGGTTGTAATCGATTAACAATCATGATCGATCATAATACTAAATGAATATTTTGTAAAAATTGAAAAATAGAAGAACACTCCTTTATTGATAATTTCTGTTAATATTTTCGTTCTTTTCCTTTTTTTTCGATTTTTTTTTAAATTTTCTCTTTTTTGCTATTAATCATTATATGAAAATTATCTTTCCCTTTCATTCAGAAAATAAAATAAATAACAAAGAATCATGCAATAAATGCAGTAACTATTTATTGTCATACGAAATATATTTGTAAGAAACAGTGACTTCCAAGTGCAGTAAAGATAGAGAGGGTTCTGGTGGTCATTTGTTATCGATGCTCACCCTCTTATTTTTTTATACTGTATTTGCCGAACCCCGAACCGAACCAAAATTCGGAAATAAAAGTGCCGAACTCTGCCGATCCGAACCGAACCCGAACATGGTGCTAAATTTACAGCCCTAGTACATTGATTGTCTATATCTTTGAAGAATAGATTCAATGTGTACTCATTGGTGATGTAATGATTCCTGAGCTATTTTTTTTAATGTTGGTTATCATAGTATGCTGTTGAATGTATATCCTGCCTTTTCCATTTAATTTTTGTACTCAGCTTTCTATCCAAATATATTTAAGTACAATTGTATTGATTCATTACTTAAGGCACTTGTGCTTTTTGTTTTGAAACATGACCTGGGGGGTGTTTCACAAAGAGTTCATTTGGACTACGAGTCACATGTAAGCACCAATGTACATCCGGTATTTAACATGTAATCTCAATGATAATCTTTGCAGTAGCACGTGTCCCCTGAGCATGATCTGACCAATGCATTGATGCATAATATACAGCTTGCAACTAGGAATTTAAGCTCAACTTTAAGTCCAACTTTAAGTCCAACTTTTACTCTTTGTGAAACACCCCCCAGCTCTAGTAACTGAGCTGTTGTCCCCTCCTCCGAGGCATTCTGTGTTATATCTCTTTATTTGTTTCATTTTCTGCAGTTCACCCTAGCCCTGTGGATCATAGTGACCTGTCTCTTCATCTACAAAGCCGGTATCATCAATTTCTTTCTGGTGAGCAACAGCTACGGAAGTCCCCTGGATCCTGCTGCCCCTTCTACATCCCCTACCCCTCTAGACCCCAAACAGCCCCCTCTACCTCCTCTCAGTGACCCCCACCGGACACGAGACAAACCTAGAAAGGTGCCTGATCCTGACCAGTTTGACAAAGTTGATGACCGGTCTCTCCCTGTTCCACAAGCCGGGGATTCCCCAAAATCTGTGGCAGAGAAAGGGGCAGACCAAGTTAAGACCAAGAAAGACGGTGGTGTTGGTGACAGTGACAGGAGTGGTTCATCGGTATCGGATTTGAAGCCTTGCCATGGCAGCGATTGCAGCGATAAGCTGTCCTTTTGGGTGAGACAGAGAGGCTTGTGGAAGCTCTCTGCATGGCACTGGCCAGCTCTCTTCAACATGTATAACATGAGCTTAGCAGACAGGTGAGAAATAATTTTATTCATTCTGTAGCAGTATCTTCATTAGCTGTGTATTGTCAGTCGTTGTAACTGCCCATCCGGATGAAACGAGCTGTAACGATATTTGCCATGTTTATCGTGGTAGCTTCATTGATGTTTTCTCAGAGGGCTTTGCTTATGAAAATAAAAGGAAAAAGATTTTTAGCTTTAGAATATATTGACATTTACCATAAAGTGCTTCGAAAGGAGTGGGGAAAAGGGACTACCGTAGCTCAGTGTTTCCTTCCTCTCTCTATTTTGGCTCCCTCTTTGTAGAGTTTTTTTTTCCAATGAAGAGACCATCCATTATGAAGGCATGTTGATGATAATTAGTCCTGAAAATTATCAAAATCTTTTATTAGAAAGCCAATAGAGTGTAACGCATTTGAACTAACAGGAAAATCATCAGTCGTTTTACAGCTTTGATGTAAAAATCAGATCACCTGGGTCCCTTTTCATAAAACTTGTTATCAGTAACAACTGCCACATTTCTGTGACAAATTTGCTCTCAGCCAGTCAGATGCAAGGATTTCAGTAGCTTATAACAGTTATTGCAACTTGTTATTGATAACTAGTTTTATGAAATGGGGCCCTGAAGTGCCTGTTAAATGGACGATAGATTGAAAATTCTAAATGTTGCATCATTCAACTTTCATGCACACCCAGATATGTGAGCATTCTTCCTCCCATCAAGCTGAACATTCATATCAGTCCTGAGGAAGCTGTAGCTTTGAGAAAAGATTCAGAGACGAAGAGATACGGATCATCACCTGGTGTGGGTCAGATCATTGGGAGCTATGAAGGACTTCATGAAGCTGACAGGTGAACAACTAGTCTCTTTCTGATTGTTCAAATTTCTCTCTTTTTCTGTCTGTCTGTTTCTATCTGTCACTCCATATCTTTCCTTCTCTGTCTTTGTCTATTTCTTTCTCTTTCTCTTTCTGCTTCAATTGTTTATTTGCTTTGCTATTGACAGTTTTGTTTATTGTTTAGTTTGTTCTATTTGTAATTGTTCATCTTTCTTTCTGTCATTGTTTATTGCAGCCTATTTGTCACCTATGTTAATTGGTACTAAATATTCATTAAGTGAGTACTTGAGTATTTTTTGCTATATTCTGAATCTACATCTAGGGGTCATAGTATCTAGATTCTTTTTTAATGCATTTTATCAAAATGGTTTCATTTCAGATGTGAAGATACAGTCGTGTAATCGTTGTGTCGAAATTCTATTGCCTTGATCTAAACCATCTTGTTTATTGATAGATGGGACTATTACGTGACCATGATGCTGGGAATAATAAGTGGTGCATCGTCCGTCATCCTCATCATGCTGCTGTGTAAGTGTGCTACCCTGGTCCGTAGTCGTCAGGCGAGGTACAAACCAGGACGAAGAGCTGATATCATCAAGAGAGTCCAGGGACCTTGTGAGACTGTACCTCTACATCTCACTGGGCATGAACAGGTAGACAGTTCTTCCATCTCTTGTCAGGGCTTATTGTCCAAGCTGCTGAATGCTTTGTAGTCACAGGGAAATCAGATGGTGATCAGTTTGCAAACTCTTTAACCCATTCGTGACAGAGGTCCACATTTTGTGGTTTGGCCTAATATCTTATGATGCAAATCCCTAAAAATCATACCAAATACATGAGCAGAAAGAGCAAAAAATTCTACACAAACTGTGCCCATTTTGGTTGCGTCAACATTTGTTGTTTGATGCTGAAAATTTTTTAAAGGAAAATAAGCATTGAAATCTTTAAATTGGCAATGTGATAGAAAGTTTAAAATCACTGTTTTCCCCTGCAAATTGGCAACTTTTTGACTTCTCATAATTTCTGTCAATTTATATTCATTTCAGATACATGACGTTTTATAAGAAAAATGTAGCAATAAAATAAAAATGTTGGTGTTGCCAATTTGAAGAATAAAAGCTGATCAAATTAGGCTTTAAATAATTCCTGTCAAAATGGGTTAATCCATGATCATGAAATGACATGTATATGTAAAGTTGCCCAAAGAAAACTGATTATCAAGTAATGCAAGAATGGAGAATATTTGGTTCTGCAAAACCAGCAAAATAAATATTACAATGGTTGGTTAAATGGTTTGTTAATTACTGCCCTACTTTGGCAAAAGGAAGCAAGTGACAAAAGTTACATTTTCTGTAAAAGAGCAAACTGTATCTGTCATTTACACAGATGTCAGTGCAGTACCATGGTGTCTTGCCTAACATATCTTTTAGCAGGATGAGTGTTCATGCATACAATTTGACCTCCTTATATTTGTGGCAATAAACTTCCTCCCCCCCCCCCCCCAGTAACTAATAGTTCTGTACATTTCTTTTATGTATTGATGGTTCAGGAGGTGGAGTGTTTTGTAACTGGAGGAAGATGGGTCGTTAGTGCATGCATCCAGGGTGATATCCGCATCTGGGATCCTTATGAAGGCAAATGTGAACACTTCATCCCTAGAACGAGGTAAGTTACACAGATCTACATCTCGTTTCTGTGGTAACCCAACAGGAGGTAAGAATGTTTTGTAACTGGAGGAAGATGAGCCATTAGTATATGCATCCAGGTCATCTGGGATCCTTATGATGTTAAATGTTAACACTTATCCCAAGAACAAGGTAAGAGGGTATTTGGCTTTCTTTCTACTGCCCCCACATAGTCAAGTACATGAAGATGGATTGTTTAGTAATTAGAGAAGGCCAGAATTTTAATATGCATGCGTCTTATTTTGTGCTTTTGGTATAACTATGATGAGTGAGAGAATGTCTTATTCTCTGCTCAGATGTGTTACAATTATTTTATCAACAACTGTTGCATCTACCTTAACCTGTGGAATACTGAGTCAGAAATGCATGGGGCTTTACTTTTAAAGAAATTATGTAACATCATTATCGAATTGCATCCATCCGGGAAAAACTCACCTAACTTGGTGAAAGTAGTATTAGATTTACGTAAGTGTTCAACTATTTGGTGTTTCTTTGAATGACAGATATCGCTTGAACGGCTCAAGTAGCAGCCTACCTCCACAACCAACCTCCCCTACACAGCCGTTGAAGACTCCCAATAATTGCAGCGTCCCATCTAGTCCATTCAGTCCGCTTGACATAGAGCATCAGACTACAGAGGGCGCTGCACCAAACAGTGCAAAGAACGTCAATACTCACTTCAGCACGGATGTCATCATGCCACGACCTGGAAGCTCCAAAGACCTATCATCACACTTCAATGTAGCACATGAAGGTGGCATGCCACGTCCCGGTAGCTCAAAAGATCTCGCCGGGATGCACTTCCCCATGGACGGGCAGTATGTGAACAGTGAACAGGTGTATTCCACTGGAAGGCATCCCTCACAGTCATCCAGCAGGAGCTCTGGGGTGGCTAGCTCTGAGGATGACCCCTACCTTCAACAGCATCAGCTCACCAAGTCAAGAACTCACAGCACAGTATCTGCTGACTTCTCACAGGTGGACATGTTTGGTAGTCCTCCTGAGAGGGAGGGTGGAGTAGATCCACCACCAGCAGGAGGGGGACATTACACACCCCTGGGATCAGGTGGTGATGGTACAGGTGTATCTTCTACAGTATGGTGCTTAGCATGTAAGGATGAGCTTGTAGCTGCAGGATGTAGTGATGGAAATGTAGAGGTAAGTTCAGCTTGCTTACAGTTCCTAGTACATTTTAGACTTGCATTAGCTTAATCCGTTGCCTACGCATACCGAGAGGTCCCAGTAATAAGTCTATGGGAGTTTGAGAATTCAGTAATCCAAGGGTTATAAATAACAGTTCGTGAGAATACATAGTCTCAAATCCTCAGTAAAGTCTTTAGATAGGTGGAATTCTATAATTTAATTTCAGTGTTGACCTTTAATGGTTATTGACATATGGCAGTTGTGTTCCTACATCGATATCATTATTCTTTGTCTTCAAAATCTGATCATGTCATCTTAATCATGTCTCAGATTATTTTGGACAGTTTGTCCTCTCTGAATGTTTACTTCTACTTTTAAGGAGTTTAAAAGTGCAGAACAATGTCTTTGACTTAAACTATGATATGATATAACAGTAATGATGATCACTTTTGATTTATTTAGCTCATAATAATTAGCACTTAAAAATTAATTTTTAAAAAAAGTTTGCTTAGTACATAAACATAATTATCTGAGAGGGCAAATAACACTACGAAATGCACACTGACAGTGACATAATTATATTAACAAGAAATATTAAACTACTGTAGGAAAAGGTATGGTAAGGGTAGATTCCACAGAGCTGGAGCTGAAACTACAAAGGAATGGTTTTCATAACAATAACATGTAGATGTATATTGAAACTGTATTTGTATTTCTTCCCATCATCAGTTATGGAGCAATGAGAATGGTCAGCTATTAGCTTGTTCCCCTTACACTGGTGATCAGTGTCAGCCTGGTGTTACAGGGGTTTGCTTCAGTCGTAATCTACTGGTTATAGCTAGACTGAGCGGTAGCCTGGATTTCATGCAGATATCAGGCTTTCATAATGTAGGAGGTAAGACCTCTCTCTTTGTAATAGCATTGTGAAGTATATCATTTGCATTTCTGCTATGGAAGAAAGGATCTTGAGGAGAACAAAAAGAGCCATGATACAGAAAATATGAAGCGTGAAACTGTGCGATAGACAGAATACAAGTGAGCTCATGGAAAGTTTGGGTCTGGAAGAACATGGTGGAAGTGATCAAGAGAAGTGGGTTGAGATGGATGGGTCATGTGTTGAGAAGCAAAGATGATGATGAACCTCTGAAAGAGTGTGGGATCTGGAAAAGGATGACATGAGGGGAAAGGGAAGACCAAGGACTGTGGGGGGGGGGAACAGGAGGGTTGGGCTAAAAGAGGAGGATGCTTAAAGATGCTAAGCTGTGGGCTTTCATGGGGGATTTTACACCATGGGTGCTTACCCAGTAACAGGTGTTGTCCATCACTATGAGTTTTATGACCAACAGACCTCATGCAATGCTCTGTATATTCCACCCTTTGCCCCATATGGCAAAGTCATTATCTCACTTTCCCTGGCCCGAGAATACCCGAAGCAGGCCGAAGAATGTTTATGGTGGGACAGCTTGTTTTGCTGTGCTCCAGAAATGTAGCTCTATTACAGGTATTTCCAGTGCTTTTCACAAAGTCTGGTGTCAGCAAATTATGATCCACTCCCCATGAAAGCCCATGACTGAATGTCTTTATGATATTGACAAGAGGATGGAGGGATCACTATCATAGCGCAAGGGTCAGTGACCCCTTGTTAGAGGGAAGAGCCTGACTGTAATAAACAATGATGATGATGATTATATACCTCATAAAACTTGTATGATATATTTTTCCCTCAAGTTACAGTGAGCTATGACAGCTACTATCAATATCCCCCAGTGGTTCACTTGAGTTTGCTGAAGACAGTGCAGGCTCATCAGCAACCAATTAATACAATACAAGCTAATGAAGTGCAACTCGTTACTGCTAGTCAAGATTATACATTAAAGGTAAGCTTGTGATATAGGAGTGAAGATATATGTTGTGTCTGTTAGGTGTGATCAGATATGAGGTGACATTGTGGTGCCACAAAATCCCTGCAACATTTAGTGTACAAGTCAGTGGGGTATGAGGCGACAAAACAAAATGTCGCCGAGGCAGGACACATTTTTTTTCGCTGCCTGCTGCAAAGAAATGCACAGCAATCAAATTCCTAAAAAGTTAGTGCAAAATATGATGTCATGAGTTTGACTGCGCAAGTTTTGACAAAGTTCTCATTTATTTGAGAGTTGACGCGGTAATGCGCGTTCATTAACCCATAGCAGTACAGAGCTTTCTTGAGGTCTAAATTAATCATCTTCAGTCCTCAGATTGGCAACAAGAATTATTTTTTCCATGCTTACATAGCTTGAAAAAAGTAATCATGGATATAACATGAACCAAAATGAATTATAATTGTAAAATTTTATCAGAAATTGCCAATTTGTACACAGAAATAGTGATTATGTATTATTCACTGCATCGCTAATTTGTGTAATGATTAGTTACAATTAAACTGCTCTAATTCGAGAACACCACACCATACGGCATTGGGAATGGGCTCTAATTTTTCTGTGCATTTTTCTCTTTCTGCTCACATATGATATGTACAGCCCAGTATTCTGGACCAACAGATACTGCAAAAGTGTCTCCTAAAGGAGACGCTGTACCTCTATGGATTAAAATAAGCGGCGCCACAATGTCGCACCATATCTAAACACTAAAAATGTTGCAGGGGATATGTTGCCTCATATCTGAACACCCCTGTATTTTCATTATTGGTCAGTATTCTTACATAGGGGATACAAGAATCACCCTTCTTTCTGCTTACTCTATGTACATATCAGGGGAAAAAAATACACAGGGGCTCGGGGCGAATTTGCCCCCGAAACACCAAAAAGAGCCCTGGAAAACTATAAAAAAAAAAGGGCCCCTGAAATTCTCATATAGTCCAATGTAAACTGTAATACAATGTACAAAATTCAGGAGAGTGGGCTCAAAAAGTAGCCCCGGAAAAAAAATAATTAATTTTTTCCCTGGTTCATATTCATGTTTTTTCATAAAAGTCAGTATGAATTTCAAAATGTTCAACATCCATTTGATGAATTATTTTCACCATGGTGGAAAAAATAACTAGACTGTCACCTTTCCTGATGAGTGTTAACTTTGTTCTTGTAGGATGGATTAACAGTCAACTCTTTGTTTTAAGTTTTCTTTTGGAATTTTTTTAGATCGTTGGACATTTGATTAGAGATCGCCTTTTTCCACAAAATGATCAGGATCACACTTTTCTTTACTCATTATTTCACCTTTTCTAATTCTTTGCATGGTATTAAAGTGTCTAGACAATGTAATGTAAGTCTGTGTACAGTGGAAACTCAATAAAAAGAGCTCAGATATTAAAGGGATTACACAATGGTAAAATTTTTTATGCCTCCGGCAACCACCTACGGTGGGCGGAGGCATTATGTTTTCGGGTCGTCCGTCCGTCCATCCGTCCGTCCGTACATCCTGTTTTCGTTCTCGCGATAACTTAAGAACCGTTTGACGGATCAACTTCAGACTTGGCTCGTGCATGCATATGGGAGGGACAATGATCTGATTAGATTTTGGAGTCTCAAGGTCCAAGGTCAAGGTCATAGAGGTAATAATACACATAAAAATGGCTCGTTCTCGCGATAACTTAAGAACCATTTGACAGATTGGCTTCAAACTTGGCTCATGTATGCACATGGAAGGGACAATGATCTGATTAGATTTTGGGGTCACAAGGTCAAAGGTCAAAGGTCATAGAGGTCATTATGTACATAGAAATGGTTCGTTTTCACCACAACTCAACAACCATTTGACCGATCAACCTCAAACTTAGCACTTGTATGCATATGGGAGAGACAATGATCTGATTAGATTTTGGGGTCTCAAGGTCAAAGGTCAAGGTCATAGAGGTAATAATACACATAAAAATGGTTCGTTCTCGCGATAACTTAAGAACCATTTGACAGATTGGCTTCAAACTTGGCTCATGTATGCACATGGAAGGGACAATGATCTGATTAGATTTTGGGGTCACAAGGTCAAAGGTCAAAGCTCTTAGAGGTCATTATGTACATAGAAATGGTTCGTTTTCACAATAACTCAACAACCATTTGACCGATCAACCTCAAACTTAGCACATGTATGCATATGGGAGAGACAGTGATCTGATTAGATTTGAGGGTCACAAGGTCAAAGGTCAAGGTCAAAGATGTCATTGTATAAATGAAAATAAATCAACATGAAGTGCCATTTATTTCTGATTTGGTAATGGCGGAGGCATAAAGTTCGACCACGCGTGGTCGAAGATTCATCTAGTTTTGATATATGATCGAGAATAGAATTCTGAGAATTAAAAATTTGATGATTTTCAATCGAAATCAATGCATTTGGCTAATTTTCTCATAAAAAGTTCTGAGCTGACCAAAAAAATTGAGTATGAGGTATGACATAAAGTGGGTACCCAGCTTCGCGCATTGCAGTTGTGCTGCACGCTAGACTGTACAACATGTATTATACCTTGCGCGCATTTTGTTAGAAGTGCGCGACAAGGTACCCACTTTGACGTCATTTTGACGTCAAAGCGGGTACCCAGTTGAAACTGGGTCACAGCTGAGGGGTCAAAAATATCCTGGAATCTTACCACATGTGGGGGTTTCCTTGGCAACAGGACTTTTAAAAAAAACTTTAGGCAGATGATTTTCTGCTAATAAAATCATGCTCCTTTAAATGAACTAACATTGTTTCAGCATTGGGTACCCCCTTTAAGTGATTCCTGATATCACAGGGTAATTTAGCTTGTCCTAGGTATTTATGTTCTCTTGTTTTTGAAACCTGATATAACAAGGTAAATTTCATGGTCCTGACGTCCCCGTTCTAGTGAGTTTCCACTGTATAACATTTATTTTTCTTTTTACTTGTGCAGGTGTATTCATTAGATGACCTGAATTGTAGATATACTCTGAGAGGACACGCTGGCAGTGTCACGTCGCTTTATGTAGATAAGGTAAGAAGTTCTCATTGTTAGCAGTGATGCCAACTGTTCCTTTTTTGCACTATTTTGTACTTTTTCTTTTTTTTTCAAGGGAAAATACACACATGTATTGTAGGTTTCAAATACTGTTTTTCCTGAACTTTAGTATCTGTACAGTTCTGTGGCTGTTAAGTAGGATATATATTTTTTCCACCCATAATACTTCTTTTCAGACATAAAAATAATGCAAAACTTTTTTTTTTTTAAAGGTTGGCATCTCCTTGTTTGGAAAATTCTGCCCTATATATATATTTGTAAGTTTGCAAACTATTAAAAAGGACACCTGAATAATGATGTGTATATATTGTAGTGCTGTAACATCACGGTTATTTTCAATTCCGTTTAACGGGGAGTCAAAACCAAACGGTTTTCGGATAAACGAAAACATCACACCTTTGCCAAAGTTGCCGCCTATTGAAAGTAGTGCTGTCAGCCGGTCCGGGATCGGGATTAAATCCCAGTGGCCTCAGGCCCCGAGACGGTTCCAGTATCAATCGATTGAGACCGCATCCCGGCAGAAAAAATAAATAAACAACTTATTTATTTAGGTTGTAAACTTTAGTAATTGTACTTACAAAATACCGTGCGAGAGAGCTCACGTATGGATCTATTTGGCTTTCACTGCGATTGTATTACGCAATAATTCGCTGCGCCGTATTCGTGTTCGTTTTCTACACATAGCTGAAGACACCAGCGAACGTACACGGTGTAACGGTCAATGAACGTTTTTCTAGTGCTGTGGTAACGGCACTACGAAATTGTTGCTTATTTCAGTTGTCAGTGAAAAGTTGCAAAAATGAAATCTCATAGACTAGTACAGCATTTTCTCTCGCGGAACTATTCTTTTATACATGCTGAAGGTATCAATCATTTTTAATTCTCAATTTAAAGAGTATGTACTTTTGCTGCACATCGAAAGTACATGTACCGATAGGACATATCAATGATTAATGAAGCGATCTCTATGGGCGATTCCCGTTCTTCAAATTGGCTTCGAAAGCTCTGCTCATGGTACTTTTTGCGGAATGCACATATTTTCGTGTTGGAGGGCGATCGCGAGCCAGTAAACAAGTGCGCGTTACGTTACTTACATCCGAGTGTATCGCTTGTGCAGGGGCAATGAGAGGCGCGCATACGTGTTTGAAATACAGTACGGAGGTACGGTGCTGCATCACCCCCGTGCGCGCCACGATGTACGAGTGACGTGAGGGACCAATCTTTCGGTGAGCTTATGGTTAGCTGACGTAGTTTAAGAACTTTGCGTTAAGAAAGATCACTAGTAAAGACACAGCATCGTATGTCTTGGAGTTGATTTATGATGACAATTAGGTCAGAAAAACTTGAAATATTACAAGTAGCTACACAAACAATGTGTAATCCCTGGCTGACAGTAAATCTCCGTTTATCCGAAACCGTCGAATTGAAAACGGTTAGTGGCATGGGCGGTCGTTTACCGGATGGATAAACGTTTGACTACAGCACTAATATCTTGAACTGATAACTGCTCTTATTCATATGTTTTAGCATACAAATGACTGGAAGTTTATACAATAAGTAATTTGAACCCTTTCATTACAGAGGGGCTACAATTTGTGGTTTGGCCTAGTAACTTTTGATGTGGAGCCCTGAAAACATACCATGTACATGAACAGAAATGGTACATAATTCTTCTCATACTGATCCCATTTTGGTTGTTTTAGTATTTGTTGTTTGATGCTGAAATGAAAATAAGCACTAAAATTCTCAAAATGGCAACACAGTGGAAAGTTCAGGATCATTGTTTTTGCATGCAAGTTGGCAACTTTTAACTTCTTAACATACTTTATATCAATTCGTATTCATTTCAGATACATGACTTTTTATTTTAAAAATGTAGCAGTAAAAGAGAAATATTCATGTTCTCAATTTGAAGAAGAAATGCTGATCAAATAATGTTTCTAATTATTTGTGATTAAGTTAAAAACTTTCTTTCTAAATAAGGTTGCCTTAATAAGTTATTCACCCCATATTCATCGCTTTATAGTGCATGCCACTTTTAATCCTCTGATGAATTTGGATACTGAAGGTTATGCCTTGATGAATGATTTGGTCTTCTAATCAGATTTGATTCATTATACCAATATATTTTTGCTCAGATGTAATACCAACTTATTCTACCATTCTAATTCTTCTCATCTTCAGGATCCATTCAGCAACATGGCTAGCGGCTCAACAGATGGTCTAGTGAGACTTTGGGACACGTCGCGGGGCGACATGTTAAAGGCTTTGAAGGGAGCTAATAGCACAGTACTGAGTATAACATGTACACCACAGCATGTATTGTGTGTTAGCTTGGACAGTAAGCTGTGTGTATGGACAAGATTGCAAGGATGGATGCTCCATGTTATACAACTAGTAAGTGTACAGTTGTGGACATGGGGGGGGGGGTGCATTTTTCACAAAGCTGTGCATAAAGTTGTGGAGGTGTTGTGGATCAGTGGATAAGTCTCCGGACTTTGAACCACAGGGTCCGGGGTTCAAATCCCACCGCAGCACTCGCGTCCTTTGGCAAGACGTTTATCTACATTTGTCACTCTCCACCCAGGTGTAGTAAATGGGTACCCGGTAGGAAGAAATTCCTTGAATGCTCGAGCGCCTGATCACGGCAGCCGTGCTAAAGCCGGGGTAATGATATGCAGCGCTTAGAAACATTTGTATTAAGCGCTATATAAGTGTTGCATATTATTATTATTATTATAAAGTTAGGCATGAGTTTAAAGGTAGTCTCAACCTTTTGCAAAATCTGTGAAAATCCATACAACTTGGCATGAGTTTAGGACATGCCCTTGTTTTAACAAAGTGTGACTGTATTTCCCGTACCGGTAATCTTAATTGAATTATTGGCAAAAACCGTTCTTCACATAAAATGTTTTGTTAATAATAATAATAATGATAATCTACAACTTAAGCTTATGATAATTAATATGATTGAGAATCCCATTAGGCTTCCCATATTCAAGTCATTCTCAAAGTAATGCTAACTTTGCGGCGCAGCTTCATGAAACATCCCAAGAATCTTGTTTTAATAACCTCTTTAATAATATTATTTGATAGTAGGGTCTCTGGAAAATTGGTTTTACCAGATTAAATCATAATTCATTGATTGAAAAGGTGCTGTGGATTAGCCTTTGTGTAGGCACCTATAGTTGCACTACAATATATAAAATTTGTGTGGTATTGATACTACACACAGATACTACACATGATCTTCTCCAAAAGGCCAAGAAGTGATTGTAAAGCTTTATGAAAAGTCTCATCAACATCTATATTGAAAAATTCTATAGTTTATAAGAATATGGATTATGTAACTTAGGAACTGGCTTCTCATTTCTCTTTTTCAAAGTATTGCATTATTAAGTGTTAATATCTAATTTCTGTTTGTTTTTTTGGTTTTTGTTTTCTTCTGTAGGATGGTGGATGCAGTTGTAGTGTAGCTACCTTGAATGATAAACTCATGATCACTGGTGCTCAGGTAAGAAGGCTTGTCTTGCATCATCCTTTAAAGCCAGAGCGAACTGGCACCCTTGTATGGGATTTTGAAATAGCGCCCTCTCAGTCCTAAACTACTGATTTTGTCCCCTTCTTGCTCACAGCATGCTCTATTCTGATCAATGAGGGCTTTATTTTTTGAGTAACATCTCTTAAAATGTACCGGTATTTGTTTTCATACTAAGGAAATTCACAAGAAGCCACAAAGGATAATGTTTCTAAGAGTCTCTGGTTTTGAGTAGCCGTAAGTTGGCGCTGTTGTAAATACATCATAATAAGGGTCAGTTCACTGTTGCTTTAAAGGTTATTTACAGTTGTAGTAGACCCTCAAAAATCTGTTTGTTAGATTTCTTTACATATGCTAATGAGAAGCAAGATATTAGTCAAACTAAGATGCTATGAACTTTTTATGCCTCCACAAGTCAAAGGTGGTATCAGAGGCATTATTTCCTCCTCAGTTTGAATCTGAAACAAAAAATACTTTTACCTTGGGGCAGCTCCAGTGCCAGCACATGTATAAAACCAGTAGGAGTTCTGTTTTTACGTGACAAGTGTTACAAAGTGCTGTGATCAATGTGGTTGGAATGGCCAGCGTGCAGGGGTTCCTTAGCTAGCATAGGGCAGAGTATAGCTGTTGTATTGCGTCCATTTCAAATAATTACACTAAAATTCACCAGGAATCATGAATGGAGTATCGCATCATCTCTCATGTGTACCTTATTATGCTAGGTAGACAATTTAGACTTTATTCATCAGTTTTGTGTCAATATTCTTTTTGCTACCAACTGCACTTGAACTTTAGGTTCAATTAATATATATCATGTGAGGTGCGTACTGACCCTAACCCTGAAGAATATTTATAGGAGGATGCTTGAGCCAAGAAATTAGTCTCAAAACCACAGTGATTTCTTTGACAAGTTATCTTTTAAATCAGTATATCAATTTTTCTGAGTATGATTGTTTTTTAAATTACAATTGTCTTTGAAACATATTTATTTTTCATGTTTTGGTAAACATGTTTTCATGCTGCTTACTGACGTAGGTTATCTTGCTCCGTTAGCTACAAAAACCTGAATTAGTTTGAAATTCATTATTTGTTAAACATATTTTGATATAGACTTAGGTCTTCTATATAACCACTACTGCATAGATAGCATATATATGTCATTTCATTTTCTTCTTACTTTTCAGGGATACCTAGTTGTGTGGGACATAGTGAATGGTGAACCGATACGAGAGCTCAACCTTGGTGACAAACATATCAGGGTGAAAAATATTCTCCCCATTGAGAACTCACCTACAATTGTATGTGACTTCGGCAGTGAGCTGAGACTTATACAGTTCCCACCAAGCCTTGAGAAGATAGACTGAAGAAGTGAAAGAAAGAAAATAGAAGAAGAAAGTGGAGAGATCATTGCCAACTCAGGTTCTGTTCTGGCTGTGGTAAGATCCTCTGAGAATTAGAGGGAAAAGGAAAGGAGCATCGTTAGCTGTTGCAATGTCAAGGTCTACTGAGACTCATGCAGGCCTTGCGAAGATAGACTGAAGAAATGAAAAGAAGAATTGGAAGTGGAGGATAGTGAAAGAGAGCTTGCCAACCCCGGCTCTATCCAGCTTTAGCACCATTGATCTGGGGTAAAAATGGAAGAGTCAGAAAAAAGGGATGTGGTCAAGCCATTCTGCCCCTACCTGATCCTGATGAGATCAACTGAAGAAATGAAGAGCAGGGTAGAAATTTTCATAAGCTTTGCCAATTCTGTTCATGTCTTGGTCTGCAAGGATGAACAGCAAAGATGGACAGGTTAGGAGGATGCTTCTACACCTGCCTAGGATAGACAGAAGAGGTAAAAGGAAGATGTAGCAAAAGAAGATTTAAATTTGTATTCGTTTAGAAGATAGAATGTAGAAGTAGAAGTTGGCAGAGAAAAGATCGAGGGGAGAATGAACGGTATTTAAATCTAGCTGGAGGAGGTTATGACAAAGAAATGAAAAGAATAATATTTTACATGCTGGAATTAATGATTTTTTTCTTCTGTATGTTCTGTTTGAAGATTTTAATGAAGAAGTATGGAATAGGAAAGAAAAGTGTGACATGGAAAAAGGATAGTTTATGTGAACTAAATGTTCATCCATTGTTTTTATGAAGTGTAACACGAGACTGAGATGAGAATGACAAGAGGAGAGATGTAATCAGTGATCCTTCTGAAAACATGAAATCTGTGTTTTTCTAGAAAACATGAATGGAAAGAAGGGGATATCAGAACTATGTTAAACTAAATAAAGCAAGTCAATTATACTAAAATATCTGATTGTGTATTAACTCTTCCTGTAAACATCTCATCGCTGGCGGAAAGACATTAACAGGTGTTTGTGCACAATGATATACATCCCTCCAGCTGGCACTACGCGAAAATAGTGTCGTGTGCATGTTAATGTCCTCATACCAGCCAGGTGATGATTGCCATAAAATTAAATAATAGCTTTAAAGAGATTAGAATCAACTTCAGTTATAGTATAACTGCCAAAAATTCTGAATCTACTCATACCCCATCAGGCTGCTATGAAGTAAAGATCAATTATTTTTAGCAAAGTATTATATTTTGTTCCCACCCTTTTATGATGGTGCTGCTTTTGTATTGCATAAAAGTATATACCGGATACACCAAAAATGTTCAGCACTTTGTGTTTTTGTATTACTTTATGATTTAGAAGAATGTAGTCAGCTTCTACTTCCAAACCCACTAAACAGTGGCACTCATGGTGCTTCAACATTAGCGTAGTTTTGTATTCTAATCACAGTTTCAAGGACTGACTATTGACCGATCTGAAAATCGATTTGTGGGCAGCGCCATTACTTTGGTGTCCCCATAGGATGTATCACTATGAACAAGGCAGACAAAGAAAGCGGACAAAATAAACAACCTCTCATTCTACCCTTCACAATGGTTCTGGTAGTCAAAAGAACATCCCTTCACAGCTATTATGTTTAATCATGTAGTTCCAGGTGAATATGCATGTGACACCTATTCCACATATTTTAGACAATAGCAGTGAAGGGATGTTCTTTTGACTACCAGGACCATTGTGAAGGGTAGAATGAGGGGTTGTTTATTTTGTCCGCTTTCTTTGTCCGTCATGTTCATAGGATGTATGTAAATCTTTAAGTGCTGTATTGTTGTATGTAACTCTAAGGTGGGACACAGCAGTAATGGCTGATTATCTGCTGCCCTTGATGATAAGCAGGATCGGTCTACAGACTGAATGAAACATTGCATTGTAATTTGTATTGCAGATGGTTTTGATGCGATGTGGTATTACAAATGCTACTGTCAAAGTCCTTATGGAAATGCATAAATTACTTCCTCAAAGGTAAAAAGGCTACACCTGTGTTGACAGAGACAACATTTGGTAAAATGCCTTCTTGAAAGGTAAAAGAACTGAGGGAGATTCTAACTCAAACTTTCATTACAAAGCCATGTGGATGCTACATTTTGAGAACGATCTGTTGTGCTGTATGTGGTTGCTCTGTCCTTCACAAAGGTGACTTGCTCAGAAACTCGAGGAGTATCAGTCACATACAGTATCCAACAGAAGTGAGTACACCCTTTACAAAATGTTGAAATTCAAATGTAAATTCTTACATTACAACTATGATAGAGAAGAATAAAATTCTGTGACTGGTGTATTGATAGGAATTATCTCTTCCATAACAGTAATGTAATAGCTGAAGGATTTTGTTTAAATTTGTGGCAACAAAAGTTAAGCACACCCTCAAGGGTGTACTCACTTTTGTTGGATATTGTACATGTACATGTATAACAAAGTTGTAGAAATTTGACAGTAAATGTCATTTACGTTACATACTTTTCTTTTAGAGGCTGCATTCAGTAAATATGATGTAGAAAAAGTTTGTTTTTTTTTAAACTGGCAGTGATATAGGGAGTCTTTTGCTTAATCTGTGATTTGGAGTTGATGAAAAGCTTTAAAAGACTCAATTGCAATTTAGAATGGTATTCTGTGATGACAAGTTCAAAACTAATTGTCGAATGTTCCTTTTGAACATTAACCAATGTTAGGAATTTTACACTGAATGAAAGATATGGTGTAGAACATAATGTTATTTTAGTATTGACAATATGGAATGATATTGGATGGAGAAAAGCAATTGATTGAATGCTTTGTATTCATTCCAGTGCAATAAAGTCACATATACCCTAAATATTTAAAAGTTCATTTCTTTCATATCTGTGTAATATTGTCAGAGAAGGACTTATTTATCAAAATGTAACAGAATTGTCATTCAGTTGTGTATGCAGTAACCTGAATATCACTCTGTCCTGACTTTGCTTGTCTAAATTATTACTAATTTTTAAAGCTAATTTGTATGTATTATGATTTGGTTAAATGAATGTATTTAAATATATGCTTATAAGGAACAGGTGCCATGTTAAGGATGTTTTCTTGCCCTTAAGCTTGGTTTTGAAGTTCACTCTTAGTGTAAGTGAAGTTATACAATGAGTTTGAAATAGATACAGGATTTTATTTTGTAGCACAGCTAATTTCTCTCAGTGATAGATCATAAATGGAAGTTTTGATTCATAACTGGTACAATGAGAGAAAAATAAGATGAATATTTTTGTATAAACTACCGGTAGACCACTGAGTCTATTTCATTTCTATCTATGTTTGACTGATAAAACTTGCCATATATCTGCTTTTTTGTCTTTTGACATACAACATAACATGATATGTTTTCAAACTTTATGCACCTTTTCATTGGAAATCTTAGCTTTTTTTCAGTAAGTGCACAGTGCACATGTACAAGTATACACAAGATTTATTATGGTACTTGTATGACAGTATGCAATTAGGTAAAAAAAAAAAAAAAATGTTTTTAATAGATTTTTTTTTTGTTTATTGCAAGCTAAAACTGTTCAGTGAGGGGAGGGAGGGTATATGCAAGTAATTTGAACTGAAGCCTGAAAAATATGTCCTATTTCATAATTTGTTCCTTCCAACATTTCTCCTTAGTGCAAGAAGGTTGTTGATTTTGATTGGGAGGGGCAAAGTATTCTGTATAATGGGGGTGATAGAAGGGCAGTACAAGTTTATGTTTTCTTGATATATATTGTGTGAGATCATTAATGAAATGATAATCAGTAGTGCTACTTTCTTTTCTACTCTATGATATGCAAATTCTTGATGTGCCTTTCAGGGGAACTTGTGATGCATTTTACATTGATTTCTTACATGTATATTTTGGCATTGTGTCTAAGTGAATATAATTTTACATGTGTTTCATATCTTTCTGTATTTTTTTTTCTCTCTCTCTCTCTCTCTGTCTCATCTCTCTTCTCTCTCCTCATCTTTTCATTTGCTCTCCCCGTCTCTTTCTTTCTCTCTCTCACACACACATTCCCCCACCCTTTCTCTCCCCCCCCCCTCTCATGCTTGCTTTTTCTCACCCCTTCTGTCATTCTATCCCCATCTCATTCTGTCTCCCTTAAAGGCATTGGCTAACTTTGTGAGTAGCTGATTTAAAAAATTCTCAAACTAAGATGAAAGATGTGTATGAGTACTTGTATTTGTACTCAAAACCCCTGAAACCAACCATAATTTAGAATGAAAAAGTGAAAGTTAGACACAAACGGTGATGTTATTATCCTTCGTCTCACGAGACAATCACTAAGAGGACCACTTTGCTTGAATTTGAAAATGCCGTTATGTGCTTCCCGCCGATATGCCAATACACACAGTACGGTAAGGTGAGTCATACGCGCATGCGCGCTCCTTATGTCTATTCTGTGCAACCGACCATCGTACATTTTTCAAACATTGGTTCACATTTTTTATATTTTAAAATAATTCCTGTGGATATTATACTCTGAAACTTTCAGACTGGTATTTTTACACTATAACCCTTATGTTTATCCCATTTTCAAGTAACAAAACAAGATTTTTTAAAATCATAACAATGTTAACCAATGTCTTTAACCTGTATTCCTCTTTCTCTCCCTCTCTTTCTCTCTCTTTGTCTCTGTGTCCCAGTGTCTCTCTGTATCTCTGTCTGTCTGTCTCTCTCTGTTTCTGTCTCTCTTCTCTCTCTCCCAGGCTCTACCTTTCTCTTCATCTTCTGTCACTATTGTCTCACTTTCTTTCATTTTCTTCTTATCTACCTATTGCTGCAACATGCACAATGTTTTTACTTTTGAAGCCTTGTTCTTTGTTTATGTCGATAACTGTTGCAAAAATGTCATATTCCTTGTGGTGAGATGCGGAAGGGAATTCCCCTTGTTTGGAATATGAGGTTACATCCGTCTGTCTGTCAGGAGATTAGTGGGTAGCTCGCTCTATTCATCAGTTTGTTTTGTAGATAAACCAATGAATGATAAGCTGCAGGAGACTTAAAGGGTAAGTCCACCCTAGAAGGTTCACTGTTTCAATAAAAGGAGATAAATTTGAACAGCATTAAAAAAAAAGAAATGAGCAAAATCGGTCAAAGAATAAGAAAATTACACTCATTTACAATTTCTAGTAAATTACTCTCGGCTCTGCAAATTGGCAACACTGATGACATCATATGCGAGCAGGTCTCCATTCACTTTGTACATGAAATTTCACATTTTCTCAATTTTCTTGGAAGTTACACACTTTCTCACCCCATAGTCAAAGTATGTTATGTAAAAAGCAATTCTTCTGAAGATACATTGATTATGGGGGTTAGAAAATGTGTAACTTCCAAGAAAATTGAGAAAATGTGAAATTTCATGTACAAATTGAATGGAGACCTGCTCACATATGATGTCATCAGTGTTGCCAATTTGCAGAGCTGAGAGTAGTTTACTAGAAAATGTAAATGAGTGTAATTTTCATATTCTTTGACCGATTTTGCTCATTCAAATTTATCTCTTTTTATTGAAACACTGAAACTTCTAGGGTGGACTTACCCTTTAAGAAAGATGCTTTTAATCTTGTTTACATATGAGGAGGAAAACTGCAGGGAATTTTTAAGCACATTTTTAGTCTACAGAATGAATGACAATGACGCAACAAAGGATTGCACAAGCTCTCTTTTACTTGTGTGTTACATAATGTGCTTTAAAAACTCCTGTGGAAAAACCCTTGCAGTTTCCCCTCTTCATATTTGAATGGGCCTATATTGTCCTTATCTCATAGTGTATGAATTGGGCAGTTATAAACTCTTTCAAAAATATTGCGGGGGGGGGGGGGGGGGCTATTAAAATTTTCATACCATGACGCCAGCTTCTACGCAATCTGATTGTAATTTCTTATATACCAGAAATATTTCTCTTAGATGGATTCATTGAATTGTAGCAGATGTGAAGGTGAGAAAATGTATAATTGGTGCAAATAATCTGTAGAGACTGATTTGATAGAGAGTATCAAAGGGGTATTGGAATGGATGTGGTGATATTCTTGCTATTTGATGATGAACTGAATGGATTATTTATAAAAAGAGAACCAAAATCAGATTTATAGTATTCCTGGTTATTTTTCTTGTCTGAGTGTGTTTGATGGTCAGTCCGTGCAGGTGCATTGCATCTTTAGATTGATAAGAAGTTGAAAAGAAAACTGGATTTTAAAGAAAGTAAACACTGGTACTTGAAAATGTTTACTGATGTTAGTATTTGTGCTAAGTGCAGTGGTGATGCTGATGACCATAACCATGATGATGTTGAGGATGGAGATGAAGAGGAAAAAGATAATTGATGATGGTGGTGGTTTCTGTGATAATGATGGTAATGGTGATAAGGAGGTAGGGAGAATAATATGACGGTATTGATGAGGGGAGAAGGGTAATGAAGAAGATTATAATGGTAAATCAAACTATGATTATGATAATTATGATGATGGTGTCGATGATGATAGTGATGATGATGGTGTTGATGGTGATGATGACGGTGGTGAGGATGATGATGATTATGGTGATGGTGGTGATGGTGGTGGTGATGATGATGGTGGTGGTGGTAATGATGATGGTGGTGGTGGTGGTGGTAATGGTGGTGATGGTGATGATGATGGTGGTGAGGATGATGATGATTATGGTGATGGTGGTGATGGTGGTGGTGATGATGATGGTGGTGGTGGTAATGATGATGGTGGTGGTGGTGGTGATGGTGGTGATGGTGATGATGATGGTGTTGATGGTGATGATGATGGTGGTGAGGATGATGATGATTATGGTGATGGTGGTGATGGTGGTGGTGATGATGGTGGTGGTGGTGGTGATGGTGGTGATGGTGATGATGATGGTGGTGATGATGGTAATGATGATGGTGGTGGTGATAATGGTGATGATGATGGTGGTGGTGGTGGTGGTGGTGGTGGTGATGATGAGGATGCATGATGATGATAATTGATGATTCTTTTTTTTCTCTCTGTCTCATTAGATGCCACTTTTCCAGAAATAAATGCTCAAGCATTGTTCACTGAGTAGCTAACCAATCATAGAAAATCTTTTTGTGTGTTTTTGGTTGTACTTTTCTGTGGTATTTTGGGTGGGTTTTTTGTTTGTTTGTTTGTTTGTTTGTTTGTTTGTTTGTTTTTTAATTTATATATACTGGGGGTGGTGGGGGAGCCGTGCTTTTAGCTACCTGAAATTATTATTAAGATGCCCTTATAACATCAGAAAGGCTTTAATTCATGTGTGAAAAATATGCGTAAAATTTGGTTTGAAGTATTCAGCACTCGGCATACAGTTTGTTGGTGATCACAAAGCTGCCGTTAACGACACTGCGCCTTATCAATTATCCTGTCCTGATTTCATTGCTGCATGATATTAATAGTTTCTTTGTGAATGGACAATCGACTGCAAAGAAAAAGGCAACTAAAATAGTTTGATATTAAAAAGAACTGAAAGAATTTACATTTTCAAAGTGGAAATCATCATATCTATTGCACTGTAGGCATATTCAGTATCAACGAATATTTCACCAGGACTCCTGGATATTGCAGACGATAAATATAATTTCTGCACATGATTTATTTCTACAAAAATCCATTAAAATAATGTTAATAACATTTCTTTTCATCTTCATGAAAGATAAACGGGCCTGGAAATCTACAGGAATTATAATACAAAAATATGCATTAAGGTTTAGCCGTAATTGGATTAAATTTACTTCACAGGACTTTTTTGATCAGTCACCTTCATAACATAGTTACATTTGATAAAGTCATGAAGACGAAAAAGGGGGAAATAATAAATTAATAAGAAACAAGAGTGGCAAACTTTGTGACGGTCCCTGAAGACATTTCTTTTTATCGCTAAATGTTTATGTAGTTTTCATTTGTAATTTCCTCTTGTTTTCATTTTGTTAATTAATTTTGTTAAGCGCTGTGATACATGTTTACTCATTGTTAGAGCGCTAATTGTATTATATGATTGTAGTATTGTAAAATAGTGAAGAGCTGAAGGAAGATAGATTGACGAGAGAGGGGGAGGGAGAGATATATCCGGGGAGAGAGACAGACACAGAGAGAGAAAGAGAGAGAGAGAGAGAGAGAGAGAGAGAGAGAGAGAGAGAGAGAGAGAGCCGAGGAGAGGGAGAGAGGGGGAGAGATGCGGGGAGCAAGCGGAGAACGGAAAGAGAGATAGAGACCGATGAAGGAGGGTGAAGGGGCAATGTGAAATTTCGCCCCTACCTCTTTGACAGATTTAATCCGAAATGATTTTAGATTTAAGAAAATCATTTACTAGTCAGTGCTAAGTGCCTTCCAAAGGGCTATAGTTTCCTGTATGTCATGAAAAGACC
Organism: Echinometra lucunter; assembly: GCA_029962745.1. Taxonomy (NCBI): domain Eukaryota; kingdom Metazoa; phylum Echinodermata; class Echinoidea; order Camarodonta; family Echinometridae; genus Echinometra; species Echinometra lucunter. Next base: position 26,061,782 of record CM057167.1, on the reverse strand, counting down.
AAGGTTTGGATACCCAGTGTATACTGCAGAGAGGGGGAGATGTTGATGTTTCTTACTGACTGTCATGTACTTGCACAGATTAATTATGAGTCATCGACATAGAATCTCCTCTAGCTCTTGAGTCTTCTCCACCCTGCCCATCATCATCTGGGTCATAGTATGCATTAAATGGATTCATAATAGAGACTCAAGATCAGTGGGTCATAGTATGCATTAAATGGATTCATAATAGAGTCCCTTAAGATTGAGTGGTGTATCTTAAAGTGAAAATAAAAGCAGCGGGGTAAATTAAATGGACATTTACTCAGGGGCGGATACAGCGTTTTCGGTAGACAAAAAGGGGGCATAATTCCAGCCTGCCATGGTTCTCCCCCTCAGTTTCAATGGCTCCCCTTGTTGTTTCCCGCCTCTTTCCATCCCCCTCTAGATCACTTCCCTTTTTTTTTTTTTTTTTTCTTTTTTTTTTCTTTCTATCTTTCTATCTATCTATCTATCTATCTATCTATCTTTCTTTCTTCGGCTTTCTTTCTAATGTTTCACTCTCTCTCATAATAGCTCGCTCACATTCATGATTTAAGTCGAAGAAATTTAGAGCGTGTAATAAGTATATCAATGGTGCATGCTTTGTCATTAATTGGGGCAACATTAGTTCGGTTCATATCAGTTCAAATACATTTATTTCCAATTATTCAAATAAACAGCAAAATTATGAAACAACAAATTGACATGCATGATATTAATAACACAATATGACGTAATATAAATCATCGTAATTACATAAATAATTGGAGGACACATCTCTAAAAGCAAAAGCTTGGGTCGAGGGTGCCCTCGGACATAATAGATATGTATAATTATGAAAAAGTTAAAATAAAACATGACAAAAGAAGAGGCAACAAAAAAAGCACTCACAAAAACACACACGCACACACACACCTCACACACACACACGCACACCCACACGCACATAGCAAAAAAACATCCTAAACCGCTGGGCTTGAGAAAGAGCGAAAGAAGAAAAAAAAAAAGGCGAAATCGAATAGAGAAAGAGTAGAAGGTGCAAAAGAAAAGGAGTATAACATACAAGAGAACTTCACAAAAAAAAAAAAAAAACGGAAAGATGAAATCCCAAGGAAGGTGGGGGGATGTGAAATGAAATTCAATTATTTATACGATGAAATAAGATGTTTCTTCATCCTTCTTGAGAAACTGGCAAGAGATGCATGCAGGGTATTTTATAGTATTGGATATCGTTCCGTAACTTAGGTCCCGAGTATCGGATATTGCTTTGGATTAGTAAAGTCCTGTGTTTAGGTAAATGGATGTGATTTGCATGTCTGGTTTCCTATTTATGAATACTTGAATTAAGTTGAAAAAAAGTTACAAAATTCCTCAGATCTGTACATAAATGAGCTTTGCTGGTGTTTATTAATATCGGTAAGTTGTTAAATTGTTTAAACTAATGGTCGACATGGCCATGTAATTATACGAATAATTTTCTTTTGCAGTGTGATCAACTTGTGTAGTTTGGAGGTTGGAGAGTTCCCCCATGCAGGCAAGGTTGCAATATGAAAGGTATGGTAGGCTAGGATAAGAGAGCAGGACATAGAGCATACGGAGGATGTTGTTATATAGGTAAAATGTAACCTCTTCGTGCAAAAAAATAATTATGTTGGTACGTTGGGGTCCGCCCGCGAGGCCGAAGACCCGCGAGACCGAAGGCCCGCGAGGCCCCCCTCCCCCCTCTGATAACAGGCACCTGTTACGCCGCTGCAACGAGGCGCCTTAAACCACTCGATCGCGGCACCTGATGAAGGAAAATAAGATACAAAAAAGTCGGTCTCGCGGGCCTTCGGTGAAGTGGGCTGTCACCGGTACGTTTGGTATAAAAAAGGGGGAGCGCCCAGGCCCCTGGGAGCCGGGGGTGCTGGGGGTGCATTGTTGCAGCATCGCAATGAACCCCCCCCCCCCCCCGCGCGGGGGCTATCGGTGCTAAGGGTGCTGCAGCACCCCCTGATTTTTATGACGGGTATATTATACATTATTATATCACCAATCAGAATAAGTCATTTTCCCATCCCATCTTCATCTACTTCATATTCTTTACAAATAGAAATAAATAAAAAGTTTTTGACCAGCCAGCACTCTTATTCCAGCAGTGAGATGCTCGAATATCATAATATCTGGTCAGCGAGGTTTCCAACTATCCTGGAATTCTACATGTTATTTTGTGCTTTTTCTTCTGAATTTCCCTGGTGTACATAAGAAATTGACATTTAAAGGATTGGAAATGGGAAAAAACAACAACCAAATAACGCATAAAAAGGAAATAAAAAGTAAAAACAACAAAACTGTGCCTACTTATTCAGGGTACAATGCATCAAAGATCATTTGGGGGAGTTCCATTTCGTTTGCCCCTGCATAATATGGCCTCATCACTACAGTCCTATACTCCCTGAACTGATTTTATAAGCCGCTTGTACTTTTTTTCAGTTTTTGTGATCAATCTCTGAATGACTGTGAATTTTTGAAATACCAATGTAATCTTAACATTGCAATTTATTTTATTCTATTGTATATCGTATACATTCCCCATTTTCTTTGTTATTCCCTATACTTACATGACTTAAATCCCCTCTTTTTGGATGGGGCTTTACTTTTCGATATACGTTGACTCTTTTCTGCAGAGCGCTCCTTTTTTTCAGAGGGGTGCTGCCTCTGAGCCACGTGTTAGGTTACGGCACCTGTAAGCATGCAAGCAGCGTTTTAGTATTCAGGGAACATGAAGGGGGGGGGGGGGGGAATTAAGACCTTAATTTGCCGACAGTTATGCTGCTCTCTAAGTCTAATCTAAGTAACCCCCACCCCCTCCCCACGCAAAACACAAGAAATTATTTTCAAACAATATCGCAGATGTAGGCCTATATTTATCTTTTTATTTTGATGGAATATTTCACGGCCGAAGCGGTTTTTTTTTAATAATCATTTTTAATTTTTTTTAATTCTTATCTTTATTTCTTTTGGGGGAGGGGGAGAGTGACGCTTCTTCCTTGATTATGAACCACCCTGTTTTAAATTTTGCGAGCGATCGAGCTGAAAATAGCCACTTCTTGAAACTTAGTGTTATTTTGTCATCACAATATGGGCCTATAAGATATATAAAAGCGGAGCGAGCGAGCCCACAATAGCCAATCTTGTTTTGAAGAAGTGTTATTTTATAATCAAAATATACACTGTATCTGAATGACAAAGTCACCTTGCTGCCATACAACTTTATTTGGTACCTGATCCAATATTGTTCGCTATTCCGCTAAAACAATCCTAGCTATATGAAAAGCGAGCAAAGCGAGTGAGAAAAAAAACAACATATTTTAACGATAGATTTTGACATCGAAATGCACTAAACATCATTTAGAAATAAAAGTACATTCGGTCACCTCACTTGCCGGATTTTTTTTTCTTTCCAAAACCATTCTGTATCTGAATATCATACGAACGCTGCGAGCGAGGAAAATTATACACTTTGTAGAAGTGATAATTCGTCATCAAAATACATTAAATGGGCCTCTAAATTCGGTAATCTCGCTTGCCGAATTCGTTTGCTTTCCCAAATCACCCTGTATAATATAGTGAAGTAAGAGTTTCTTCCGAACGCTGAAGAACTGGATACATTCCAAGAATTCATAGATCATACAGAAATTCTTTCAAATTTTGCACCAGTGCACCGTTGCAAGACCTTTTACAAATGTTGCTTTTGCGCACATTCTGTCAAGTATCAAAGCATACGAAGTTTAAAAAGAATCTGGTAAATAATGCTGTAGGGAGAAAAGAACACGTCGGCTATCTGAAATAAGTGCAATGCGAGGAGATCGCGAGCTTATACTAACATGACCGCAACAGACCTTCATTAAAATTTCTTGTCCTCCAAGCGCATGTAATCATTCAGGATCTATTTCCTCTCCTTCGTTTCCTTTCCTTTTCTCTCTTTTCACAGCCCCGCCCCCCCCCCCACCCCCGCGAGTGCCCGAATTGTTACATTCGCTACTTGTTTGTTTCATTATCTATGTTCATTTACATTGTTACTCACTGGCGTACTGGAGGGGGGGGGGGGGGCTTAGCCCCCAAATAAATTTCAACCATGGTTTATTTTCAGTTTTATATTAGTGATATCACGTGAATTTCATTATTTCTCCCTAGACTCCCTTTCTACTAAAATTAAGTAACGCATTCACAATTTCCCAAATAGCATGCATAGCAAGGGAGAAAACACGCATAATATCAATACTCATGTGTTTTATGATATAACACTTGGTTTTATCTGTTTGTCTGACAATGGATTCAAACTTTTATGATGAATATTTTTAGATTTGCCAAAACTAGACACGGGCTTTAAGTTTGTAGTCCCAAATAGTGTTCTTTTACAGAGTTGCAAACCATCAATATTGCAAAATGCTCCTTTACCATGGGAGTGCACCCGCGTAGCCAAGGGGCGGTCGCCCCCTCCAAAACGCCAACAAAAAAGAAAGAAGAAAGAAAAAAATAGAAGGAAAAAAGCGGGAGTGAGAAAAGAAAAAGGTAATAGAACGTCAGAAGAGCGGGAGCAGATAAGGAACAATTCAAAGAAACGCCCCCCTAAAATCAAATCTAGCTAATATACGCCACTGTGGGAGAGAAACCATGGTACCCCACCGCATCACACCCTCTCCATGCTCGTCCCTTTTATTTCATAGCGTCTTTGCCTGTATTATTTTTTTGTGCTGGCATTTGTTTTGAAACTTGCGAAAATTATTTGGGCTGCATGTTTTCATAATCATGTTTCCAAGTTCATGAAAAAAAAAAAAAAAAATCCTTTTCCGGTCGGTAGAATCATGACACGCTATTGATGTTTCATATTGCATGTATTCTACTTCTAATGTTTATTTTTCATGATATTTACTTCTTTTGTTGGAAATGAGAAAAAATGAAAATTGAACTGAATTGAAGTCGGAATTTCCTTTTCAGGTTTTGCAGATTGCACATTTTTAAGTAGAAAAATGAAAAAGCTACCCCCGGCTCGGTCGCTACACTCCCCCAGGATTGGTCGCTTAGCTCCTCGCAAAGACTGATAAGCGGCCCCCCAAATATTTTGGCTCATTACCACTGATGGTTTGTTATTCCGTAATACAAAATATATATATTTTTTCTCATTTCCCCCTTCTCTTCTTAGTTTTTCTTCTTATAGTTTTGTTTTGTTTAGTTTTGCTTACAGGATTTTTTTTTCTCTCTCTCTCTTTTCACAGCCCCGCCCCCCCCCCCCCCGCGATTCTTTTTTTCCTGAACCTTTGGGGCTTCACGAGTACGTATGCATGCAGCGCATGCGCAGGCTGCGCTGCGCTGCTTCATATTTATCTCTGGACTATTTTTGCTTGCAAGCTTGCCAGCTGTCTGTCATCACAGAGCTGAGCTAAAAATGAGCTAGCTACGCTGAGGAAAAGAGGAAAACATGCAAAACATGGTGGTTTCCGAAGTTTCTTCCGTGCAGGTACATAGACATAGTCATATCGATAGATAAAACCAGGATAACACTAGCTATTATGTTTGGAACAGATGTCAGAAGGTAGATCTACTAGAAGTCTAACTGAGTAGTTAACTAACAGTCACGTGTATTACGTGGTGCATGCACTGAGCTAGCTGTGTGCATTGGCTGCGCGCTAGCTCGACTTGAGACTTGCAGTATACCCAGTTGTTAGGTGTCCGGACAGGTTGTGTATCCGGACAGTCGATTTTAACCAGCCAATTGAAAAAGTTCACAAGCAAATCTCTTAAATGTTTTAGCACAGAATGTTAGACAATATTATAGAGAACAAATATTGATGATGATTCGCACAAATCAATGCATAGTTTATGTTTAATCCAAAGACAAAAAAGAAGGCTTCATTTTTGTTACCCGTCCGGACACCCAACCCCCATCCTACTTGTATGTCGATTGTCCGGACAAGACGGCAATTTCAAGAATTTTACAAACAGCATTAGCCTACATAAATTGATTGAATTGTCTTCTTTATTTTTCTTATTTTTCTGTACATTTTGGTAAAGGTAAAGAGCCTAAGAAGTGAAGGGCATGACATAATCTAGACCGAAGAATTCTGTCTCTTAATTCTTTGGTCTAGACATAATCAGTATTGATCCCGTAATAACTTTAAAAATTTATCTCCATCAACAGATATGATTGATCAACTCTAACTGCCAATAGGCAAGGGAGGCAGTAATGGTGAGAATCAGAAGGGCCAGAGCTAAGGAGAGATTGCTGTGAAATTCTATATAATGGGGGGGGGGGGGGGGGGGTAAACGTGTCTCCTGATTAAGCTCTGTATGAGCAAACGTTTGGATATCTGACAGTGATGTCGTGAAATTCTGAAATAAAATTAATAAACAGGAGATCTTCAAGTTTTTCTCTTAATCAGAATATTTCATATAATAATGTATCACGATTTATACAAATTACAAACCTAACGTTAGCCTTATTAATGTTTAAAGTCCATAGAAACAACCCGTCATTCTACCCTTCACAATGGTTCTGGTAGTCAAAATAACATCCCTTCACTGCTATTGTTTAAAATATGTGGAACAGGTGTCACATGCATATTCACCTGGAACTACATGATTAAACATAATAGCTGTGAAGGGATGTTCTTTTGACTACCAGAACCATTGTGAAGGGTAGAATGAGAGGTTGTTTATTTTGTCCGCTTTCATTGTCCGCCATGTTCATAGTGCATGTTCGTCTCTTTTGCAGGAACTTCTACCAAAGGGATATGAATACCAGTTTCCTGAGAGTCCCATATATTCCAGTGTGTCTGACTTCAAAGCTGTGATACGGACAACCATTGAAAATGAAGACAAAGCTGAACAATGGCGAAAAGATTTTCAGGAAATTTGTAAAATGACATGGAGATTGCTGTCAGGAAAGGTTGCTAAAGGGAAGGTGAATGTGTACAAACGGTACTTTCGATGTCATCACAATACCATGCCTCGTTCTGAGAGTGCTGACAAGAGGATGGCCTCCAAGAACACAAACTGCCCAGCTACAATGATCATCACTGTAAAGAGGACACAGTTCAAGAAGAAGAAGTCACGGTATGCTTAAAATTCAATGTCTACATGCACAACAGACAGACATGACACTAATAATGAAGAACTCACTTTTCCAGTACTGTTGAAGATATTTGTATTTTCACAGAACGACACCCCCCCCCCCCCCCCCCCATATTCCAAATCTGTTTTTGATATGAACAATTCTTGACATTGCAGAATGACATTTGCATTGTCATTTTTAAATTCACATTTCTCTGGCATCTAGATTTTTGACATTTTAACAAATTATTTCTTATTTTCCAGATGATATTTTCCATTTTGACTGAAGATGGTATCTGAAATCAAATTGTAGGTGTACTAATTTGTGCATGTATATGCAAATTTGCATTGCGGAATGAGGCACACGGAAGTGTTTTTTTTTTCATGACAATATTTTGCAAAAACTCTGAACTTGGTAGACCTACATGTATTTGTTTTTTACATTTTTGATTTCAAAGTTCATTTAGTTAGCTTGTTCACATACTTAAAAAAGCACTTTCATCTTTGGGGAGGGGGGGGGGGGGGGGGGTGTCTTCCTGGAAACCGTGTCCTCTGGGGGATTTATTGTCCTCCGGGGAGTTTTCAGGTGGGAATCATCCGCGGGTACATGTATGTGTCCTGAAATGGAGTCTTTTATTGCAATACAACATACAACATTGCTTCAGTGTGATAATCTTGCATATTTTTTTTTTCTGGCAGTGCTACTGATCCTGATCCCTACCTTCCGGAATACCCATGTCAGATCGAAATCAACAGCAACCATAACCACCTCATCCATACTGCAGACAGTTTGCGGGAACGTGATGTGTCAGAAGAAACAAAGATGAAATTACAAGAACTCTTCGAAAAAGGCCATTCACCAGCATCAGCTCTAGAATCAATCAAGACAGACTTGCGAATCTCTGAAGGCAGCAACTATGTCTTTGCTGCTGCTGATAGGGCAATATGTCCTGATATTGGATATTGTTTCAGGTGATGTACATTAATTTCTATTTTCCATAACTTAGGGGAGGGGGTATCTGCCACTGAAACCTGTACAGCATCCTTGTAGAAGAAAATGTGTAAAAAGTATATCATTTTCACAATCCTGCATGTGATGTGCATAAAAAAAGAGGGGGGGAACCCATTTCAATATTTTTTCCTGTTAAAGGAGAATGGAACCCAGGCATCAGTGTGCTTTTAGTGAAAAGAGATGAACAAGAAAGATAAACAGTGAAAGTTTCAGCAAAATCAGACAATCTGTTCAAGAGTTATGCATTTCGAAAGTTTAAGTAAATCCCTGTTATAGGGATCCTTGAGTTTGCAACTTTGCCAGCATCTGTGATGTCATCGTGGACAACTCTCCATTCATTTTACGTATGATTTTTCAAAAAAATTGATTTATATGAAATTTTGAGTCGGGAATCAAAATAATTTCTTCCCAAAATGCTTGCAGAATTGATATAGCCATGTCATACTCAAACAGTAAATCAAAAGAATTTCTATTTTTCTTGAAAATGAAGAAAATGTCAAATTATGCACACAAAGTGAATGGAGAGTTGTCCACTATGACATCACAGATGCTGGCAAAGTTGGCAACTCAAGGATCCCTATAATAGGGATTTGCTTAAACTTTCAAAATTCATAACTCTTGAACCGATTGTCCGATTTTGCTCAAACTTTCACTGTTTATCTGTCTTGTCCATCTCTATTCACTAAAAGCATGCTGATGCCTGGGTTGCATTCTCCTTTAAGGATATCCAAAAATAGTTGAACTGTTCTTCATGTATAGGGTATAAAAAAGCAATGTAACATTTTCCTCCCTTTTTAGGGTATTAAAAAAAAAAAAATTGCAAATGTTCTCCCTGTTTAGGGTATCAAAATCAGATAATCTTTATCCCCCTTTTAGGGTGCTTTTCACAGGGTCATCATCCATGACGATTCTGTGCAGGGTTCAATGGCAGACCTCCCCCCCCCCCCCCCACCCCTTCCCCTGGGACTTGTGATTGATATGTGACTCCTGCCCTATTGAGTCATGCTTTAAACTGACTCTGCATCACTGTGTCCAATTTTGTCATCATACCTAATGCTATCTGATGCTCAGCTCTCATATGAATATCTTTGTTTTCTTCAAGCCCTCAGAGGTGAAGGAAGACTAAGTGATCAAGATGAACATACATGTTTTTTTGTGAGTGATAAAACTTAATATTAATGCAAGTAACACCTCAAATTTTCCTCAGTAGAAACACATCATGTAGTAGGCATTCTTGGATGGTAGATGTCCCATAGGGAGGTGAATATTATCTCAAGGTCAAAGGTCACCAGCAGGGGTCAACAAACTTTTGGGAAAAGGTGTTCAGTTTCACCTTCAAATTTTCATTAGGCCTACAGTCCATCCATAGTAACTTCGCAAGCATGGGCAAGACACAGTATGGCTGTCGCCTTGTTTAAAAGTATAATTATTATAAAAAGTAAAAAAGAATATAATTTTAGCTTATGATAGTTGATAATGCATTGTCTTGCTGCTGTTAAATTTGTTGGTGAACTGACATTTAAAACTAGATTATACTTGATCATTTTCAGGCTATATTACAAGATGTTTTCGAGGTCATATGGTGCTCCAAGCAGTGAAAAACAACAACAGGAGCTCCAGAACAAATTCCTCGGACGACGCAAGAGAGGTAGACAGAACGCAGCAACTTTAGAAGCTGAGAATCCAGCCACATGCATTACAGAACAGATAATGCAGGCAGCATCCGATATTTGCCAGAGGGTAGAAAACAACCCATCTCTTGTGCCTTCTGCGAAGAAATTTGTTGCAATGACAGGGAATCTACATACAGATAGTACTTTAGACTCGGCTCTTGCTTATTTTGGCCGGTACACTTCCCGCAATCTGAAGGGAACCAAAACAAATCTAAAGATGTTGCATGGTGCTACAATTGGTGTGCCGCCTACAGCTGTTGCACACAGGGTATCCAAATTAGGTGGTAGGAAGTGCATTAAAACAAGCAGAAAACCAAAACATTCAAACTGTCCATTAAAGGAAAAAGATTTGACATGTTTACAGTGTTGGAAGTGTTGAGCTAAATAGACCATAGAAAGCTAAGCACAATTTGGCAGAATGTGTTAAAAAGAATCAGAGTTTGGGGAAAACCCATAGGGCAATTTACAGTAAATAATTTAGATGTATTGATTTGTTCTTTCATTGCACAAAACAAGTATCGCTAGACTTGCACATATGAAATTTTGTTGGTATTGTTGAAATACAAGAACAGTTTTTTTTTCGCTTAAAACACGTCTGTGCTGAGATTTGAAACAGTGTAAATTGTAAACCTAGAATTAGTGACTTAAAAAGGAGTATGGTAGACTCAAATGTTGTCTGAGTGGGAATTAAAACTGAACGTGCATAAAACTACATATTTTTTAAAAACCCATTTAGTCGCGCCTTGTAAAGCAAAGAGAGATATAGGTATCACCATTCGTCGTGGGGGGGGGGGGGGGCAGTCAAGTTTGAATATTGGTCTATTGGACCAAGGTCAAAAGGCCAATGAAATTTCCATACTAAGAACTGTAGTGTGTTATACAAAGAGTTACCTTTTATACCTTTTCTTGACTCAAGAATTTTAACAGGTTATCTCCCAATTAAACTGGTGAATAATTCAACCCCCAAGAGTTTTGCAATGCCAAACAATGTTATATAGCCCCTTTAAGTGTCAAATTTGAGCCAACAAGTGTATAAGTGGAAACTTCACTTGTGAACTTCAGTCCATTAATAAAAAATAGCAACTTACAATTAAAAACTTATATGGCACTTTAATTTCTTGAATCGTTTAACTTGAATCTGTGGGTGTACATTGTTTATATGTGTGTTTGTGTGTATGGGTGCATGTGAGTTTGCATTGGTATAATGAGGGGGTTGTTTTGGGCATTCAAACACCCCTTTGACAAAAGAAGGGTGTTTTCGATGTTCAAAAGACCCACTTTTAATACAGTGTATTAATTTGTATTAAAGGGAAATTAATACAGTGTTACCCTGAAAGTAGGTTGGTCTTAAAAGAAATTATAGAAACAGGTCAATGAAAGTTTGAAGGAAATCTGATAGAAAATAAGCAAGTTGTGATTTTTAAAGTTGTAATCAATCAGACATAAATTAGGCATGCAAGCTGATATTTGCTCTCTCTAAAAAATTTTGTTAGCCCATAAGAACATACATATGATATTATGAGTATTGGAAATATGCTTTTAGACAATCCCTTAATGGGATTGATCTATATTTCGGCATCAAGTTACCTAGAAAATTGAAATTTGAAATATTTTGTACAGAGCAAATTGGATATGAGCTCACATGTAGCGTCACAGAATTGCCAATTTATAGTGATGGATCACAACTCTAAAAATCCATAACTTCCTTATCAGATTTTCCTTTTACATATCTGTTCCTGTCATTTTTCAGCTTTGATTAAGACCTACTTATTTTCAGGGTAGACTTTCCCTTTAAAACACCCCTTCTTAGCATTGTACTGATAACCCTTATAAGCTTTTCAGAGAATTTTAGGATAAACAACATCCCCCCCCCCCTTAAAAAAAATCCTGGATATAACACTGTGGGTGAGGGTGTGCAAACGAGTGTGTGTGTGCGTTCTAGTGTGTTGTGTGTCTTAAACTCCATAGCAAAACACAAAAAACGCCAGGCAACACACACAACCCCCCACCACACACAACACACACGCACACACACCAACGTACCCTTAAAGACAGAGTCGAGTTTAAAACCTATAACTTTTGTCAGCCAGAAGTGAAGGCTTCCAAAAGAGGAATAAAATGTGATTCAGTTGGTTATGTAATGAACCAGGTGTGTTACTATGTCAGAGAATAAATTGTTTATTCATATAGGCATACGTATACTTGAAGCCTCCAGCTAATGTGGTTGAAATACACATAAGCATTAAAAAAAAGTTCCTCATGCCTTGTGTACACATTTACATTATGAAAAGGAGCGCTGTGGCGAAGTCCACGCGCATGTGCAGTCTTATTCCCAAGCCGCAACCTGTGAATATTCATATTGTGGTGTTTGCCCCACAGATTCAGGGGGAAAAAAAAATCGCCCCCCCCGCTGATGCCCAAGTTGTTACATGCATGTAGGCCTATTATTCGCTATTTGTTTGTTTCGTTATCTATGCTCATTTAACTTACTCATCATATTTCCAGTTTATTCACCTGTATACCATATATTCTTACTTTTATATATTCTAACTTTAGAATTAAAACATTATTATAATCATGACAATGCTTTCTTATTCTGTAATACAAATATACCGTGTTTTCCCCCTTCTCTTCTTTACTTTCCTTCTTAGTTTTGCCATTTTTTTAGTTTTGCCTAGAATTCTGTTTTTTAAAATAATATTCACTTGTCAAATAATAAAATAAGAAAACAGTGGAAGAAGGAAGGAAAGAAAGAAAACTGAAACGGTATATATTGTAAAAAAAAGTGTATAAGATGTAATTATACAAGGCACGATGTATTTATTTTTTTTATTACAGTGATTTCTGTTGACACTTTACTCTCTTATTCCATACATGCAATCTTTTTAATTGTAATTTTGTCGCACTTTGTGAAAATGAAAATAATCCAACGTGTGTGGATTTAAATCTGTAAACAAACGTTGAAACCCATTTGTCTGCATTTTCTCTCTCTCTCTCACTCTCTCTTTCTCTCTCTCTCTCTCTCTGTCTCTGTCTCTGTCTCTGTCTCTGTCTGTCTCTCTCTCTCTCTCTCTCTCTCTCTGAAAAATCCTTCTGAATATACGAATAAAATTATGAGCTGCCCATTCCCTATCTTTCTCTTCTTCTATTTTCCCTATATCCCAACATCAACACTCGTCATCCCCCTCAATTCCCAGAGCTCGCATCACGAATGAATGAAAACATTCAACGTTTCATCGCAACAATGCCGAGGGATCATAAAGCTGCCGTTCACCACATCAGAATGCAGCATTCCTTCCGTACGGAACGGACGTACCGATCCAAGCAGCTGACCCGACAGAGGCCGCAGGGTTTCGACGAGGAATGCATTACATGCCATTTTTAGCTGCTCAGGAATTCGTGACTAAGGAAACGTTGCTAGTCGTTTTTCTGTCGCCGCACAAATGGATAAACTTTGTCAAATCACCTGAAAATCTCCATGTTGTGTTTGGGATCAAATTTTGCAATTGTTTTTCACGGTTATTCAGCAAATAATCTGGAGCTGAGCCATTCGTAAGCCCATTGAAAGGGCTTTGTTTTAGACTGTTCGAGTAAGACATTTTGCCGGTAAGTGCCTGCTTGTATAGCACTGTCAATAGGCATTGCATTGAAGCCATTGTCAGTGAACGCACACTGCACAGCAGCACTGCTAATTTAGCTCATATTTCATTTGCAAGTCATTTGGATCACTGTGTTAATCATGATTGCAACTCCTATCAGTACAGCCTACAGGGCAATAATTGATTGATTTAATGTTAGGTTCTTGCACTGCAGTTTCACTAAAACTTTCAGAGAGAATTGACTGTTAACCATGTTAACTGTTAACGTTAAACTTAAGAAAGAAAACTGAAATTTTGAAAATAATCTTGTTGTAAAACTTAAAGTTAAATCACAGTATCAGGCAGGGATGGAGTCGAGGCCGGCCTCGAGGCCAAATTTTGCCGGCCTTGGCCTTGGCCTCGGTCTGAGTCACGTGTACAAAGTCTATGGGAGAAATTTTTATCCAGCGGCCTCGTGACTCGGACCTACCGGCCTCGACTCCATCACTGGTATCAGGATTATTGATAAAATTGAGTTGATTCATTCATGACATTGCCCTTTCTCATCAGTAGATTTGTAACTTAGTTATACCCAGTTGTTGGGTGTCTGGACAGGTTGTGTATCCGGACAGTCGATTTTAAACAGCCATTTGAAACAGTTTACAAGCAATATTTCTTAAGGCAGTGTATACAGCCACACGCGTGTGTCTTTACCTTACGGCCACACGCGTGTGGTTGTATCCCCAGCATCGATATGAGGATACAGCCACACTTGTCTGAATTCCCACTTGAAGTCTGTGCCGCGACAGCTATCGCTAGTGTGCACTGCACTGCACAAGCGATGTGTATTCATGCGATGGTATGTGTTGCGACTTGCAAAACTTGGATCGTCACGAAGGTTTTATCTCTCGATTTCACTTATCATACAAACAATATTTTCACTTCATTCTCACCTGGTCAGCAAGCAGGTGACAATATAGTACAATATTGTTTGTATTTCAGTGAATTCAAGAGAGAAAACCTTCGTGACGATCCAAGTTTTGGGGTTTGGCAACACACTGTCGCATGAATTTACACATCGCTTGTGCAGTACATACATGTACACACTAGCGATAGCTGTAGCGGCGCAGAGTATTTTAGGTGGGAATTCAGTTGAGTGTGACTGTATCCTCATGTTGATGCTGTGGATACAACCACACGCGTGTGGCCGTAAGGTAAAGACACACGCGTGTGGCTTTATACACTGCCATTTCTTAAATTCTTGAACACAAGTGTTAGACAATATAGAGAATAAAAATTGATGATGATTAGCACTATTCAATGGATAGTTTTTGTTTAATTCAGAGACAAAAAAGACATGAAAGAAGGCTTTATTTTGTTACGTGTCCGGACACCCGACCCCCCATCCTACATGTAACGTTACACAGCCACAGGAACTGCAGAGGAGGCAGTGTATACATGTAGAATCTACGGTAAATCTATGTATGGTAGCTCTACTACTCATCAACCAGCTTTTTTGAAACCGACCACCTTCGCGCAATGCTTTCCTGCGCATGAAATGAAAAAGCACACGTGGAACTTGACGCAATACCCCAGTAATCAAACAGGCTGTCGTAACCAAAGTCCAAGAGAAATTAGGATGAAATAACAGATTTTAATTATTTTTTCAAAAACTTTGATAATGAAAATTACGTGCTTAATCAATACAGAGGACGGGCGGTCGGTTTAAATAATGAGCTCACACAGGCGCCGAGTGAAAACATCACGTTTGTCACTGAGATTTCTGTGCGTATCGTACGAGTCAACAATCTGAACATGAGATGTTAATCTGCTGTATTTTCTGCACAAGTGAGACGAAATTAAGGGAAAAGCAACAAATATTTTCTGAGATACAACGTAACCAATTAAAGGCAGTCGATGAGTAGTAGGTCCAAGACCGTCCAACCATACAGCCACACGCATGTGTCTTTACCTTACAGCCACACGCTTGTGGTTGTACTTGAAATGTATCCACAGCATCAACATGAAGATACAGCCATACTCGCCTGATGCACTTGTACTTTGTGCCGCGACAGCTATTGCTAGTGTATGCACTACACAAGCAATGTGTATTCATGCGATGGTATATGTTGCAACTTGCAAAACTTTGATCGTCACGAAGGTTTTATCTCTCGATTTCACTTACTATTCAAACAATATTTTCACTTCATTCTCGCCTGACTGACAAGCAGGTGACAATAACTGTATCATGTCAGTGAATTTGAAGAGATAAAATCTTCGTGACGATCCAAGTTTTGGGGTTTTGAAATACACCATCGCATGAATGTACACATCGTTGTGCAGTGCATACATGTCATGTACACAAGCGATAGCTGTCGCGGCACAAGTGGTAATTCAGGCGAGTGTGGCTGTATCCTCGTGTTGATGCTGTAGATACAGCCACATGCGTGTGGCTATATACACTGCCATTTTATTACATGTATGTACATGTACATGTATGATGGGGGGACCATAGTTCGCGCACATTTTAATTTTCTGAAGAAACCAATTTTCAATCCATAATTTCTCAAATTTTACCAAAAATTATTTCATTTAATTGACACCAAAGACAAAGCAAGGTTTTAGACTACAAGTGGGCGGAAGAAGAAGACTAATTTACGAAGAATTCCGGAGATATCACGATCGCAAAATTCGATGTCGTGTGCACTGGACCTGGAAAAGTTTTACAGAGATAACGAGACCTAACTTCGCGCCCGCCAGTTTACAAATAATTAATACAAAATAGAGATCCATAAAAGGTAAGATAATTGCATCATCAGCAAGACAAAATGCCATAGAATAATTTGATATCACATTTTACTTACAATTTTGATGAAAGAGGAATTCTAGACCCTTGTCGGCAGGTTCAGTTTTTTTCGGAACGGAGGCAAAACGCCGCAAAATTTGCCGATTTTTCTTTAATAATTTCACAATTCCTTCCCAAATTTCAAAGAAAAGTTAATCGTAAGGTAAATATTTAGGCTGCTCTTTCCGTTGGTGCCATCAGATTTTCACAATCTTTTCTTTTTGAGATATGACCCTGTGCGCGAACTTTGGACCTGCGCGAAGTTAGGTCACCCTGCCATACTGTATGTACATTTGTAGGATGGGGGGGGGGGGGAATCATGTGCCTGGACTCTTATAAAAAATGAAGCCCTCTCTTTTGATTCAACAGAAACTATTCATAAAATAGCACTAATCATCAATATTTGTTCTCTATAATATTGTCTAACACACATGTTAGAAATTTCAAGAAATACATGTATTGCTTGTAAACTTCTTTAAATGGCTGCTTTTAATTGACCATCCAGTTGGTGCAACAGGCTTTGATGAGAAGCAGCATAGAAGTAGAAGTAGACTGTCTGGATACACAACGTGTCCGGATACACAACGTGTCCGGACACACAACATCTGGGTACATGTACAGTCATGGTTCTCGCCAGTACATAACACCCATGGTTCCAGTACCATGCGTAAAGGGTTTCAGACAAGGAAGAACCATGTGTGAAATTGCTGCACCATGCGTGGCAACAAGGGTAAAAAAATATTGGAGTATATATTCCTAGCAATAATGATAAATGTCACAGATTGTTTTGCTTTTTGGCAATGTATTTTTATTTTTATGCCGTTAAAAGACAACTCCTGCTCTACCAAGGAGTATTTTTCATCCTTTTACTATAGCATATACTGTCGCCACACCTAACTTTAGGTGTTATTCCGTAAAACTTTTGAAACTTCCACGCTTTGCGCAGAGTGGGAACCGTGTGTGGATTTTTTCTAGCGAGAACCCTGTGTACAGTGTATAATGGATATTGTAGTTATCTAAAATCAAAGTGAAAAATAAATTAGTAAAATGCATTTCAGTTAATGCCTGGTCCCCGTGTGAAAACAAGATACGGCGATAGAGCTCTTTCTGTCGCTGCTCCCCAATTGTGGAATAGCCTTCCTGCCTTCATTCAAAACGCCCCATCGCTACATACTTTCAAAACAGTGTTAAAGTCCCACTTATTTAAATCTGTATAGGTCGAATTGATTTGCCTCTTGTAATTTAAATTTAATCGTGGTGCTGCTGTCCCAGCTTTCCATTTGGTATAAGGATAGAACTTCACTTAATGGCTGCGGGGACAGCAGCAACACAGCGCCTAGAAACATAGTATTAGGCGCGTTGTAAATGTGCTCTATTATTATTATTATTATTATTTCATTTTAAGGAATGGTTTTATCAAACTTTTAATTTTTCATACTAGTTGATGACTGATTTTATATTTCAAAACATTGTTATTTCTAACTACATGATCATGTACATGTAAGTTGTGTACTTGAAAATATTTGATGTTATTAATTTATTTGTACGATGACAGAATTTTGTAATTTTTAACCCATTGCAAAAGGAACTGTATTCAGTATATGGGGGATTACAGAATTCAGTAAGCAATGGGTTGAAAATAGTAACATTCTATAGGACCTCACACTAATCAGTCAGGGAAACTCCCCTCTTCCCGGGAGAGGCCGTAGTCCCGACTCATTACATGTACATGTACGTGGCATTGTGTAATCACCGGGGACTTGGGAGTTTCCCTGACTGCTAGTGCAAGCTTATACCGGTACACATGATGTACTAACATTTATCCTTACAACTCTGTATGGAACTTTAAATCCTGTGTACAGTTTTTGTAGCAAAAAGAAAATCAGCCTCAGACTGACTGAATACAGCCTCACATTGTCCACCTTGGATATTAAAGAGATATACATGTACATTGTATTTGTGTGGGATCATGTGATATTCCATTTACATGTATGATTTCTGGTGAATTTTAGTTTAAATATCTAAAGAAGAACACAATACTTGTATAAGGCCCCCCTCCCAATTGTTATGTTGCCCTCACACGACCGACCGTAAAATGCGAAAAAACAGGGTCGTTTTTTTTTTTTTAGCAGACCAAAAATATACAAACGCGCCATTTTCGTTAGAAAATATCAGATTTGGGCGAAGAATTTGCTAAAATTTGTATTCCATGGCCTAAAAAGGCACTTTTATATGCGTTTTGGCTGCATTTTCCCCATTAGAAACTCATAAAAACTAATTGGAAAACTCAACTCTCATGTCACACAACTGCACATATTTACAATGTATATGTTAGTATAAAAAAAAAAAGAAAATCGACCGACCGACCCAATTTTCAAATTTTGTGCATGTGAGGGCAACATAACAATTTTATTTATTTATTTTTTTGGCCTAATGATTATATACTCTTCCCTACAATAGCCCCTGCACCCTCACTGCTCCCCTGCAAAGATCACACTTCACAGGGCATCTTGATGTGCATGTAGATGCTTGTCATTTCAGCCATGGACCTTGCTTTTTAACAGTCTTTCATTGGCTTTACATGTGTGCAGGCACTGTGTGATACATGTCAACATTGTAAGAGTTTGCTGACCTGAGATTTAAAAAAAAAAAAAGCCTTTCATTTACTTTGATAGTCAAATCGAGGAGGAAAAAACACAGCATCTTAGTTTTGCTAGTGTATGTACATGTAATAACTTTGCTACTGACAAGCTGAAAGGAAAGAAATCTGATGAATCCTTTTTAGGGCCTAAAAAACTATACATAACTAACCTTAAATCTTTTCAAGTCCAGCGCTTTTGTGAATTATGTACATCATTTCCTTTTTTCACCCTCCTACTGTTACCTAATGTCAAAATGTTTTAATTGCCGTTTCCTGTATTGATGAATAGTCAATAAAGTGATGCATCAATCAACAATTCACATTGTCTTTTTCTCTCCAAATGGATGGGGGGGGGGGAGACCCTTGAGATGACATGACAAATGCACTTTACATCAACACAAGGCTTTTTTTTTTAGATTCATCCAAATGTGTAAGTCTATTTATGGACTGATAAAAATCAGGATTTGTATTTCAGATATTATTGCAACAATTGCTCTGCAATATTGCAATATCCTATTTGACGTGAGCCAGAACTGGTGATACATGTATATTGCATGCCTATTGTAGTTTGGAAACATTTGGGAAGATCCCCTGGAATTCAATCAAATGTGTATTATTGCGGTGCAGTGAAGGATAGCAATAAAATGTTATTGCTTTGGATTTCTTTTGAAGTTGTGATACATGTACGTGTATGTGTACAAGTACATTCCAAGTAAAGTTTCTGAGCCTCGATGTGCCTCAACTCTAATAAAGTGCAGGGCTCGTGGAAAATTTCTTGAGACAGCGCTTGCTTTATATGGCTATAGATGTGAATTCAATATTCAGTTGTTCAAGTCTCAGTTATTGAATTTCCTAAACTTCAAAGGTTTTATTATATTTTCAAATGAAGCAGTGCAAGTTTGTGTTAGAAGAAGCTTCTAAAGAGAAGTGTATTTGTAAAGATGAATCAAAATGGTTGTTACTAGTAACAAAAAATCCCCCCCCCCCAAAAAAAAAAACACCCCACCATATTACCAGTAAGGCATGTATTTTTAAGATAGAGATCAGTGGTCATCTACAGTGCAATTCTTTGCAATGCTTTTGGTTATTTTTTTTAATGTGAATTTTTTTTCTCTCAGTAAGACAACTTTTTGTCCGCTTTATGAAAATCTGAAATATACATGTATTTCCAATTTTCTCTGATCTCCTGTTTTTCATTTAACCCATTCGTGACAGGAATTATTTAAAGTCTAATTTGATCAGCTTTTATTCTTCAAATTGGCAACACCAACATTTTTATTTTATTGCTACATTTTTCTTATAAAACATCATGTATCTGAAATGAATATAAATTGACAGAAATTATGATGAGAAGTCAAAACATTGCCAATTTAAGGATTTTAATGCTTATTTCCCTTTAAAAAATCTTCAGCATCAAACAACGAATATTGACGCAACCAAAATGGGCACAGTTTGTGTAGAATTTTTTGCTCTTTCTGCTCATGTATTTGGTATGATATTTAGGGCTTTGCATCAAAAGTTATTAGGTCAAACCACAAAATGTGGACCTCTGTCACGAATGTCCTTACTGTAGTAAGGAATTTGGTATGAAACTGTACAGTACTTGTTCATTTGCTGTGTCAATACATGTATTACGTGCATGATTCCTAGGTTGTGTTTACATTGTCTGTTTGTGTAAAGTATGTAGGTTATACAATACTGCACAAAGTTGTTGACAGAATGAGACTGAATACAATATGTGATGTATTTATTCAAGGCAACTTCCTTTATATCTTAAGTATCCTTTTATACTATGGTCTTGTCCAGTTTGCTGTCCCATGATACATGTATGCCCATGTGTTCTTACACTGAATAACAGAGAAATGGGAAAAATTAATTTGGAAAGGGTCACTTTCTTTGTCATTTTGTCAGATTCAAGCTCCTGGACTTCTGTGAATCATCTTATACTAAGTTATACATGTACATAACTCCTTGATAAAACTGATGACAATATTTGCAACTTGTGGGACAGAATACTTTGGACAGTTTACAGTATACTTCCTAATAATTGGACTTCACGGTTTACAGTACAGTGGAACCTCGTTATTAAAAACAAACTCAGGACCCAGGAAATTACCTCTTTATATGAAAATCTTCTTACATGTACATGTACATGTATATCAGGGCTAAAATAAAAATAAAATACAAAGAAGTGGGACCGGCAAAATTACCTCGTTATACTTATCCCATAGCAGTACAGAGCTTTCTTGAGGTCTAAATTAATCATCTTCAATCCTCAAATTGGCAATACAAATTATTTTTTTCCATGTTTACATAGCTTGAAAAAAATAAATATGGATGTAACATAAACCAAAGTGAAATATAATTGTAAAATTGAATCAGAAATTGCCAGTTTGAACACAGAAATAGTGATTATATATTATTCACTGCATTGCCAATTTAAAAAGTTTAATGATTAGTTACACTTGAACTGCTCTAATTCGAGAACGCCACACCATACAGCGATGGGAATGGGCTCAAATTTGTCAGTGCATTTTTCTCTTTCTGCTCATGTATGATATGTACTGCCCAAGATTCTGGACCAACAGATACTGCAAAAGCGTCTCCTAAAGGTGACACTGTACCTCTATGTGACAAGAGTTTGTTCTTTATAATGAGGTTCCACTGTACTAACAGTACTAGTGAACTCCTTGAGGTAAAGGTGTCGAAATATATTCTCTACAATGTATATGAAGCTCAAATGCATTGTATCGTTACAGCATATCCTTCGCCTTCAGTAAAATCTATGCTGTTTTTTTCTGTTCACCATTTTCTGACCCTGTAAAGGGTCAAAAGTTCTTTTTCTTGACACAAACAATAATATGTATCACTATTCTCTTTGTCTCTTGCCAGCTTTGTGTTTGTTATAGCCACTTTTTGTAACCTCATTGTCTGGATCATGTACTCAGCTTAAAGGCATTGGTCTCTCTTTATCTCTTGCCAGCTTTGTGTTTGTTAAAGCCACAATCGCCAAGATGCCTGACTTCTATCGAGTCCTCAATGTCTCCAGAACCTCTAGCGAGAGTGACATTAAGAAAGCGTAAGTAGTCATTTCTTTGATGTTTAAGCAAAAGCATACTTGTAAACCAAATTCATGAGGAATTCATTAGGAGGTTTATTTTTTTAAATTGTGGTCCAAACCATGGTTGGAACCTTCATTGAATACAAAATTAGGTATAAGCACATTTTTAATCTGCCCATTGGACAAGAGAATGTACATGTACGTGCTCACTACATTTATGGAAGTTTAATCCAGTGTTTGAAATAAACCTCTTTCATGAATTCAGGCCATAGCATTCAGCAAGTAAAATTTTATGAAATATGCTCTAAAGTACACTTTTATTCCGGTGGATAATATTATTAATTTCATTTTCTCTGTGAACAAGGCATTACAAGTATGAATTTAGGAGGTTCATTTTCAATGCAGAAATATACTTTTTAGATAAATTTGAAAAATAACACCAAAATATTAACCCATTCGTGACAGGAATTATTTTAAACCTAATTTGATCAGCTTTTATTCTTCAAATTGGCAACACCAACATTTTTATTTTATTGCTACATTTTTCTAATAAAATGTCATGTATCTGAAATGAATAGAAATTGACAGAAATTATGATGAAAAGTCAAAAAGTTGCCAATTCGCAGGGGAAAACGGTGATTTTAATATTTCTATCACATTGCCAATTAAAGGATTTTAATGCTTATTTTCCTTTAAAAAAATTTTCAGCATCAAACAACGAATATTGATGCAACCAAAATGGGCACAGTTTGTGTAGAATTTTTTGCTCTTTCTGCTCATGTATTTGGTATGATTTTTAGGGCTTTGCATCAAAAGATATTAGGCCAAACCACAAAATGTGGACCTCTGTCACAAATGGGTTAAAACATGGACATTACTTTCCAAGAACTAAGGATGTCAGTAATACCTGCTTTCCATGCAACTCCAGACCATGGTAATGGACATTCATTGATCAATACGTTGTACATGTACGTGATCTCTCAGATTAATTTGCTGGAGTGGTAATAATAGAGTGGTTATACATGTAATGTAGATGAATAGGTTTCTATGACAATGCCTCTAGGTAGTGAATATTAAAATGTTTCATAATTCATACATGTATATAGACATCGATTATCTATCTCAAGATCTCTCTTGATCAGTGATGCTTTTTTATTATTAGCAGGGTTGGTTATGTTCGTTGTTGTTGTGTAAACTGAAACCTTAGATTCTTTAGATTCAAATATTACCACTATCAATACATCAGTCATAGTGGTGTCATGAAAGTTTTTACCTCCATGGTGGTATTCAAGAAATACATGTACATGTGCATGGTGTATAGTAGGGCTTAACCGATATGGAATTTTGCTGCTGATCCGATCCCCGATGTTTTTACATCCGCCTACGTCACGCCTACGTCACGCCTATGACCATATTTGGGTTTCGGTGGGAAATTCAATCATTCAGAGTAAGAAAAGCCAACACTTAATCGGTATTTAAAAATCACAGAAATCACCTTGATAAATGAAAGTAGCATTATCTGTTAGCATGAATTTTAAGCTTTATTGTGTAATTTTAATGATATGGTCTGGACTTCTCCTTTAATACTAATACCATTAATACTTGATATATAAACTGTATAAATTCATATGTTCGTATACTGAATTTATGTCAAAAAGACTCAAATTTTTTTATAATTCTTAATCTTATTGCTTGTTTCATAATGATTCTGAATTGTGAAAGTCTTTGCAAAATTTATTTGCTGTTATGGAAATAAATGAAATGAAAGAAGCTTGTTTATTTTTGGAAATCTTTAATAATGTTCTTTTCAAGAAGTTTGTTTATTTTTGGAAGGTCATTACCTAGTGAATATCAATATTAAATTTTTTAGATTTCTGCCATTCCATTTCAGATACAGGAAGCTAGCCTTGAAGTGGCATCCTGATAAGAATCCAAACAACAAGAAAGAAGCAGAGAAGAAGTTTAAAGAGATAGCAGAGGCTTATGAGATTCTGTCAGATAGTAAGACATTAAACTTTTAGTCTTATCTCATTAACCCATTCGTGACAGGAATTATTTAAAGCTTAATTTGATCAGCTTTTTTTCTTCAAATTGGCAACACCAACATTTTTATTTTATTGCTACATTTTTCTTATAAAACTCATCTATCTGAACTGAATATAAATTGATAGAAATTATGAGAAAACAAAAAGTTGCCAATTTGCAGGGGATAACAGTGATTTTAAACCTTCTATCACATTGCCAATTTAAGGATTTTAATGCTTATTTTCCTTTAAAAAATTTTCAGCATCAAACAACGAATACTGACGCAACCAAAATGGGCACAGTTTGTGTAGAATTTTTTGCTCTTTCTGCTCATGTATTTGGTATGATTTTTAGGGCTTTGCATCAAAAGATATTAGGCCAAACCACAAAATTTGGACCCTCTGTCACAAATGGGTTAATCTACATGTACATTATTTTTGCATGAATCGGAATGTTAGAAATTACACAGTATACTGTACAGTCCTGTACAGAAAAAGAAAAAATGCACTGAAAATTTTCAAGTCTATTTCCAATGCAGGACATCATGTCATTCTCGATTAAGAGCGATTTAATTGTAATACTTTTTGATTAGTTCTACATGTATTACTAGCAATTGTAGTAATGATGATACATGTATGTACATGTATCTTTTGTCACAGCGTTTTCCGCTTACTCAGACATTTATTGCTCCAGAATACGTACAATGTACATTAAAGGGGGTACCCAATGCTGAAACAATGTTAGCTCATTTAAAAGAGCATGATTTTATTAGCAGAAAATCATCTGCCTAAAGTTTTTTAAAAGTCGTGTTGCCAAGGAAACCCCCAAATGTGGTAAGATTTCAGGATATTTTTGACCCCTCAGCTGTGACCCAGTTTCAACTGGGTACCCACTTTTACGTTAAAATGATGTCAAAGTGGGTACCTTGTCGTGCACTTCTAGCAAAATGCGCGCAAAGTTTAATACACATTGTACAGTCTAGCGCGTAGCACAACTGCAATGTGCGAAGCTGGGTACCCACTTTTACGTCATACCTCATACTCAAATTTTTTGGTCAGCTCTTGACTTTTTATGAGAAAATTAGCCAAAATACATGATTTCGATTGAAAATCATATTTTTAATGTAATTTTTCTATTATCGATCATATATCAAAAAAAAAAAAGACTACCATTGTGTAATCACTTTAAGTTTATCTCAGCAGAACAATATTTACAGTTAAATAGTCTGAATTAATTGAAAAAAAAATTGATTAGCAGTTATTGATCAATCTGTTATATTCTTTTTTTTTTTCAAATTGGTTGATATTGTTTCAATTTCATTAGAAATTCAGATGGATGTTGTACTGGTGTTATAGCACATGTACATGTACATTTGTGTGTCTTACATGTATGTATCACTATGCAGGGCTTGGACATGCAGTATGCATTGTGCACTCTCAATAAATAGGGTAATGAGATTTTGTTGAGAAAGTGTGCCCATCACAACCTTCTGGCCTTCCAGGCTGTTCACACGGAGCAATCTTATTGATTACATTGTGTATGTATGCCTCAGGGATCTGATCACTCAGGAGTTTGAACCCATGCACAAAAATCCTGTGTATTAATACTGGGGTGGTGGTCTGAAAACGTTATCTTTTATGTTGGCATAAAGATGTTTAATTGTCCTGTTAAAGATCCTATTAATTTGAAATAAGCACATGTCATTGGCTAATGCCGGCATGAAGCTGGCTGCATTCGCATAAAGTTTAAAGAGACGTTAGTGGCTTAATAGCACAAACAACAATGATGGGAGATTATGCATTTCAGTTTGTTTGTTGCGTGTACATGTATGACATTTAACATATTTTCCCTTATTACATATAAAAAAAAAAAAACAAGCATTATTTTCAGAATAACAACCTTGGATAGATTATCACCTGGAAATCAATGAAACCTGGAAAATATGTTTCCATTTTCCATTCTTTGAAAAATCTTTGAATTTCTGTGGCCTCATGAAACAAAAATAATCAATCTCTTGTATTTTGTCTGTATTTATGTCCAATTAGTATAGTGATAATTGGCTCCATTGGCTTTTTACTGTTTGAAGTTTCATCGAGGCAAAATTAGGGACTATGTTCATTGAATGCTGGCAACCGTAATGATGTGCTTCATGTACACATACTACATATCTCTAGAGAAAGAGTATGATAAATACTGCACCATACATGTAGGTTCCATTGTCATACATGTGAAACTAGCCAGTGTGAACATACCCCAAGTAATGTAATGATGCATCGGTAGTGATGTGTGAAATATGATGCTCAGACATTTTATCTGTCATCTAAGCCTTGATGTACAGAGCTCCTGTAGGGAGACTCTTCACATGCTTGCAGTGGCATGATCAGGGAATTGCTATCGGTTTCATACGCATAATGTGTAAACAATTTGTATATTGCTGGATTGTATGAGGGATAGCCTATATACATGTACATGTACACTGTCTATAGAACTGTACTGATGAATATTGTTTCTAAATTTACAACTCTCCCCCTCATCTTTAATCCTTTTCATTCTTATGTGAAATACATGTAGATATGGCACTGTACAGACAGTCATTATTTATTTTTATTATTATTATTATTATCATTATTATTATCATTGTTGTTATTGTTATTATTATCGTTATTGTTGCTGTTATTATTATTATCATTGTTGTTGTTATTATTACTATTATTATTGCTGTTATTATTATTATTATTATTATTATTATTATATTATTATTATTATTGTTCTTGTTACTCGTAGTATTATTATGATGTACCTACATGAAAGTATTTTCACTAGGGTGGAATATGGCTTTCATGTTAGTTAATAATGCTGTGCCAGACAAATATGTATACACAAAATTACAAAACTGAATTTTTTTTTTTTTAAATGCAATTTATTGTTCATGATAATAATATTGATAGGCTCCCTTTTAAGCCCTTAAGCCTTTGACCTACATCGCAGATAATTTTTCTGGCATGAAATCATTGATGAGATTGTATAAATAGGTTGTACATGAACAGATGTAGTAAATATGAACAGATTGTGAGAAATTTTGTTTGCTTGTAATAAATAGAAACACCTGTGATTGATAAAGCCTACTTTTAGAATCATACTTCATTAAGGATGATGATTCATGAAATACGTGGCATGCTGGCATGATGAATTATGACTAGGATTTATCCAGTTTGAAATTGTGATGTCACCACATAACGACATGTCTTTAGGCAGATCTTTTAAAAGCTCAATATTAATTTTTGAAATTAGTAGCTAACGCCTATCAAAAGGTGCGTCCATTGGTTTTTATCAGCTTCTCTGGCACCCGGGTATTCATATCAGCTTTCCTGATCTTCGTTCTTTTGCCTTCACAGGGATGGGAGGATTAGAAAGAATAAGTGGAACAAAAGACGCTGAGCAGGAATCCCGCTCTAGTCCGTGATCAAATTGGGCTCTGACATATGTGACAACAAGCCTTACTCTTTTTCTCCCTGTTAATACATGTTAACCAACAGGAACTTGGTGGCTCCTGTACTAAGTCTATAGAAATGACAGAATTCATTATTCACCAGGTTAACATTATAATAGATATCAACATCCGACAATACACCATGTTGCTTTACATGGACGTTGTACATATTAATGTACATGTAATATGTAGAACTAGTAAAAGATCAGGGAGCGTTTCATGAAGAGTTTTGTCGGTGATTTTCACCGACATATGTTATAAGCTACTGAAAATCCTCGCATCTGATTGGCTGAAAGCGAATTAGTCAGTGAAAATCACCGACAAAACTCTTCATGAAACACTCCCCAATTTATAACATGAATGATGTCAGATTTAGTAGAGGGAATGAACCATGGATTAGATGAGAGGAAGAGGGACTATGATCCAGTTGAAATGCTTAACATCCTGTACATGATATACATGTAGAGCACAGTTGAATTCATTTTAGAAAATTACTTCACAAATCAAATTTCAGTTTTTAATTACATGTTTGCAGACTGTGAAAACTGCATGAGGTCTAGGGTCAGTATTGCGTTTTATGTAATTAAATAAGAATTTAAGTATTTTACTCAGTTTCCAGCTTAAGGAAAATACTTAGCCAACTTCGGTATGCATTTGACCTCTTCTCAGGAATTCATGTATCTGTTTTATTTTTAAAAATTTCATTTCTCATCAAGTTTCATATTGAAATGTTTCACTTAAGCTCACTTTCTGTTTTTCTTGCAGAGAAAAAGCGAGATGTATATGACAGATATGGTCTAGATGGTCTGAAGCAGCAGTCTGCTGGTAAGTTTAGTGTTTGTCTTTGTGAAAAAACAGATACCTCTGCTTCATTCAGAAGCACTCTTAATTTCACTTTGTTCAACATTTTTAAACCATATGAAACAAAAGGAGCCAAATGACCCATTAAACACGCCATTTTGAAACGAAGGCAAAGCATAACAAACTTTGCAGTGTTATTTTATTTAACATTTCAGTAAAGATTTTACAAACAGTCCAACAATTGGAGCAGCCTTTCATGAGTGTTCTGTAGTTTTTCAACTGAATCTGAAAGGTTAAATTGTATTATGTTTTATTCCTAATGACAGATAAGACAAAATGAAATGACAAAACATACAAATATGAAGAAATGAAGTCATTTCTTCTTTCAATCTGTTAATAATAATCGGGTTACTTGAAACTTTTAAATAATGATTTATGAACAATGCTCCCTGCAAGATTTGTTGAAAAG
This sequence comes from Echinometra lucunter, assembly GCA_029962745.1. Lineage (NCBI taxonomy): Eukaryota > Metazoa > Echinodermata > Echinoidea > Camarodonta > Echinometridae > Echinometra > Echinometra lucunter. Next base: position 26,033,074 of record CM057167.1, on the reverse strand, counting down.
TGTAAATGATCTGCAATGTTTCTTATGACTATACACACTACTGATATGTTATTTTCACACATTTCAAATAGTGTACATTTCTAATATAAAACAAACATTATATAATTGGAGAGGAATTCTTTTTCCTCATATATGTAAAGACTTTACAGTTTAAACACTTTTGCCAGTGATGCCAACTGCTTCTTTTTGGCAGTATTTTGTACTGTGTTTCTAAAGGGAAAATCCTGCAGGTTTTAAGCAAAATTACTGCTTTTCCTTAACTTAAGTTACTGTACATTTCTGTGGCCGTAAAGTAGGATATATGTAGGCCTACACTTTTTCCACTCATAATACTTCTTTTCAGACATAAAAATACTGCAAATTTTGATAAAGGTTGGCATCTCTGTATTGTGTTTAATAACAATAAAGATGAACATTCTTGCCCATTGTATTCTGGAGTACTGTACATGGGGGAAAAGAGTAAAAAGAGGGGGATTTACACATTTTTAGGGACTTTTCAGTATTTCAGTTATGACAAAGATACATGTATGCTTGTATAAACAATCCCTAGAACAGACTTTTGTCAAGAGTGTTGAATAGTTCCTGTACATGTAAGTGGGACTGAAAAGGTTTCCAATGACATGTTCTTTTCCTCCTCCTCTAATGTTGAAACAAAATGCAACTGAATTACATGTAGTAAAATTTTCTTTTAAACACTGCTTAAAGAAATTACTGTATTGTTAAATAATAGAGATGCCTTAATCTTACCACTGGAGTAGACAATGAAGATTGTTGAATGGTCCCTTTAATTGAGACTGAAAGGTTTCTAATGGTATTCTGTTCTTACCATACCCTAAGACTGTAATGAGATAAGCTGTAGTATGATGAGTGGATTAGCAGCCATCTTATTGATGAGATTAACAGACTCATAGGAGTGATTAACACAACAGTTATGATGATGGTGAAAGGTTGAAGATGAAAGAGAAGGTTTTTGTCATGCACCAACAATTTTACTCTTATTTACAGTCATCAATCCAATAATGATAATGGTATCTGAAGTTAGCACTATGTTTGGGTACCTGTGTACTGTTAACGACACACATTCAGTTCCTATTATTTCTTGTAAAATTGGAAAAAACCATGAACGAAATTCTTTATTTACTCTGGTACTTGATTGATTGTCGGTTTCCTTTTAATGTTGCAAATTATTTCTTTTGCTTTTTTTAAAAAGTAAGATTGATGGAGAATGCCAACATGTAACAAGATAAGCTGTAGTGTGAGTGGATCAACAGTCACCTCATTAACAGAGTTTAACGGAGTTTGGGGGGGGGGGGTAATTTACACAGCACTAATGATCAGATAATGGTAGTGGTGCCCTAGGATAAAAGAGAGAAGTGTTTTTTTTTATAATCCATCAGTAATTTACATACTGATCAATGTGGTACTCTGTTTAAATTTTCAAAAGAAGCTTTGACATTTCTTTCCTGCAATCACTCTTCTTTTTTCTCTTCTTGTTCTTTTTTTTTCCAGTGGCATTTTTAAGGGGGGGGGGGGCGACTGCCCCATCTCCCCCATGGGTGCAAAAGCTCATGTACACATGTATTTCTCTCTCTCTCTCTCTCTCTCCATGTCACTCTCTCTCCATGGACCCATGTGTAGTAAATGAATACCTGGTAGAAAACAATGTCAAGAATTTATAAAGGCTGTGCCACAGTAGGGTTGTATTGTCTGCCAAAGTAAAGCAATTAAAGGCAGTGAAAGTCATAGCACATAGAAGCTCAACTAAAGAGAATTTGTACTGAAAGTGATAAGAAATATGAATTATAACTGAGTTGTCAGTTGTAGAGTGCAGGAATAAGGAATGATATTGTCCATGTTGCTTTTTGACATTTGGGTGATTATATGATTTAGGATAAAATTTCAGGAATTTGGGAGTGGTACATGCACATATTTGCAAAAGTATGCCTTGAAATGATTTAATCAAAACTTTACATTCTTCCAATTTGCAAAGTTTCTACATGTAGCTGTGAAAGAAGCTATTAATATCAATTTGAGGAAATTTCTAGTGAACATACCAGCACATTATAAGTGTGAAGTTCATTGTGAACATTATTATCCTTTTATTACATGTATATACATTCTTTTTTTTCTCTTTCTCTAAATTCCTTTCTGCAGGAGGCAACAGAGACTTTGATTTTGGCGATTATGGCGGCGGTTTTGGAAGTGGTTTTGGAAGGAGGGGAGGATTCCATTTTGAGTTCAGGAATCCAGATGATATCTTCAGAGAATTCTTTGGAACCAGTGATCCATTCAGTGCCTTCTTTGGAGGTCAGTTCACATTGACACACAAAGTTCTTTTCTTTTCTTTAATCCATTCATGACAGGAATTACTAGTATTGGAAGCCTTATATAATCTGATCAGTTTTTCTTCTTCAAACTGGCAGCACAAGTTTTTTTCTTTTATCACGTTTTCCTTGTAAAAAGTCATTATCTTAGATACATGTAATTACTGTGTATATAATGTGATTACCTAAAATGGATAGAAAGTCTGTTAACACGTTAAAAAGGTGCCAATTTGCATTGAAAATCAGTCATTTTGAACTTTCCATTGTGTTGCCAATTTAAGGATTTTAGTGCTTATTTTCCTTTAAAATATTTTTAGTATCAAAGGACAAATTCCGATGCGACCAAAATGTGTGTAATTTGTGAAGAATGTCTTTGAAAGCTATATTTCATGTCAGTTTAATTGTATTGTGAGCATGCAATAGGTTGTTTAGACAAACAAAATTTGATCAAACAAATGCAAATTGTTGTTAATCCAATTCTGATTTACTGAAAAGCACCATTTAGCCTATGAGGTATGTTTGACATGCTAGGGTAGTAGTATGTCCCTGCTGTTTTGATCTTGTTTGGCTTTCAAACTTACGTGTAAGTTGAAGCTCTGTTCATTAAATGTCAGTAAAGGTTGATAAACATTTCTTCTTTTTTTAGGTGTAATTTAGGATATAAAGGAAGGGCCTATCAAAATATTTGTTAATGCACTGTAAGAGGGGGAAAAAAGAAGAAGAAAACAACATGAAAATAGAATGAAATATGGTAGAGTAAATAATTAATTCAAGAGTCTTGAAAGAGCTCTTGCTCATTGTTGTGCATTTTAACTAATTTATTTATAGTCCATGCATACATTAAGAACAAAAACAAATGATTATAGATTATAAATGTTTTGTCATGAATTATCTTATTTGGTTGATTTGTTTGTTTGTATGCTGTTTTTGCTTAGTAATAACTGTATTTTTGGCCCTAACAGAATCAAGGAGTGGATCATTTGAAACTCGTGATTCACTTTTCCAAGACTCTTTCTTCAATTCTGGTTTTTCTTCATTCGGGTGAGTTTTGCATTATTTTATGAATATGTCGTTTTGTTCTCTTTCCTCATCTCCTTTCTCTTTCCTTTGTTGATTTCATGATCTCTCCCATTTTCTGTTCTTTATTACTCTTTTTTTTATATACTTATGTCTCATTTTTCACCCACTCTGCTTCTTTCATTTTATTTTCTATGGCTCTCTGTCTCTACTTTGCTCTTTGGTGAATAGTTTTTCCTTTCTTGATTTTCTGCCTTTTTCTTGTCTTCTTTCTCCTGTTTCTCTTCACTCTCCTATTTGTTTGAATCTCTGTCGCCCCCTTCTCTCTATCATTCTCAATTTTTTCCTGTTTCTTTCGCTATCTCTTTCTCTTTGTCTCAAAATTGTTTAAGATCTTCAACACATTCATATAACAACCTGATGATTCATTTAATTATATCTTTTTACAAACACCTACATGTACTTTCAAAATGCTTCACTATTTCATTTCTATTTCAAGGAATTATATCACCGTACTTCCCTGATTTGATCAATGATTAATAACTGTCATCTCTGTGCAGATGTATAAATCTATTGCAATAGTTTCCTGGTTCCTTCATGAATATACACTGTATATTACTGTACTGACAAGTAAAGCATTATTGTTGCCGAATGGCACTATCAAGGCCATGTGCTTCCTGCAAAATAAGAACTTCTCCAACAAAAGAGAAACTTTTTGGTCTGATTTCATGCTCTTGTTCACAAAGAACGAAGACGGTGTCTTTATCCAAACACTCCATTCATAAAAGGTATCAGTGCGTGTACGTGAGCTGTCTGACCCAAATCTAGGTGTTCTTTTTCTATCTCTCTGCTTTCATTATAATTCTTGCGTGTGATCCAAAGGGGCAAACAAACCGCTCAAATTATGTCTATTTACGAGTACGTGCGTGCCAAATAGAACTTTGATTTGATGGGAAGCCAGTAGGGGGCTTTGAGTGTAGACATATTAACCTTAATCTTAAAGGCTCAGGCATATATGATTCAGTAAACTATCCTGAAAGCAGATGCCCATGTTGCAAAGTAGAATAAATTTAGGGGGAAATGCATGGTAATTGGGGGCAAAAAGAGAAAAGAAATATGTATAAAAACTTTTGTGCAGCAAAGGCCCCTTAGCCCGCTTATCTGTATATACACTGTATATGAAGCTATGCTGATGTCTTGAGGGAGTTAACCTCATCATTCTTATTGGGGCTTTACTATAAAATGACCTTTTAACATCCTTGTTCCAACTATCCCAACCTCACACCCATTCAGTCTACCCCATGCACCAAGCCGACTACGCTCTGGCTTTCTCTTCGATCCCTATGGTGATCTATGGAGTATCTTTCCTCGTACTGGGTAAGGACTCCTGGATATGAGGTGGACATTCTAACCCCTGCTACAGTTGTCCCCTTCTGGATGTGAGGTTGTTATGCTAATCCTAGCTAGCTTCAGTTGCCCCCCTTGTTCATTAATGTATGATCATTATAATCCGTTTGTTTGGATGTTCACTGTAGAGTATATCCATACAGTTGTTTAGACTGCAGTGTAATTAGAATAGGAACCTTTGTTTTGGATCCCTGTCTGTTAATTTGCATATGTTTATCAGCCAAGATACTTTGAAATGTTAGCTTTATACTTCAGTCACATGACCACACCGACTCCAAATCATCCAATAGCCGACAAGATCTTGGCCGTTGTTTGAAGTAATGGGGTTCTTACTTCTATCTGTTGTCGGCCTTGTCTGTGTGACTGGGGTATTAGGTACCTGTTGGAATCTTGAGACAATTAGCCCATCAACATATAAATGCATGTTTGCACAATCGTTATTTTCAAAGATTGATTTTCCTCATATGTATCAATGATTTTTCAGTTTTAATTTGTATGATTTTCTCCACAAAGATAATTTACTTACAATATTTCACACCTGCCAACTCCCTGATTGTTCTGTGATGGAAAAATGAGTTTAAGTGGTAATATTTTGTTTACACACCAGGGGCCCGTTGCATAAAGCTTACTATAGTAACTTTGCTATTATAGTAACTCTTCATGTAATACTGGATTTTGATTGACTGTTGAGCATGGCATGTTGCTATTACTATAGTAAGTTTTATGCAACGGGCCCCCTTTCAAGGCTCATTGTCTACCTGTAGAATTGATTGTTGATTACAAGCAGAGCATTTATCTAAAGAACTCAAACTTTTCATTCATTCAGCATTTTGGGCTTGAAAATGGAAATTTATTTTCAGTTTTAACCATATTTCATATCTTTGCAGACTTGTAGGTTATTAGTCTGCACATGTACCATTTTAGATTTATTTGCTATGATCTCTTTTCTTTCAATGGCTTAGAGGCAATTTACAATTTCGCGGTATACAAATTGAGTCATTATTGTTATTAAAGTTATTATTATTATTATTATTATTATTATTATTATTATTATTATTATTATTATATTATTATTATCTATATCTTAATCTCTATCTCTCTCTATACCTCTGTCTCTTATTTTTTTAAAATTTATGTCTCTGTCTCTTTCTCCCTCATATTGCTGTAGAAATGTCCCCCCCCCCTCAAGATTTCATTTTAAAAAGAGAGATAAAGAAGAGAGTAAACTCCAAGTAAAAAATGAGTCCTCCCATGAACTAGTGTAAACATGTGATTGGTAGACATTTAAAAGTCAGCTTGTGATCTACAGTGTATAGAGTACCGACGTGTGACGTCATCAAATTTTGTTTTTTGCATTTGAGCATTTTCATGACTATATTCCGGCAGAGCATGATGAAAAACCTCCACACACCAAATTTGATATGAATCGGTTCACAGTGGCCCGAGATTCTGAAATTCAAAAAAAATTTTTTTGTGACGTCATCGCTTCGGTGCTCTATAGTGTACATATACTGTCATTTTGCATTAATTATACACCATTTAATATGCGTATTAATCTTCATATACCTGTACATGTATGTAAGACATGTTGAATGATTTGTATACACTTATGTTGTTCCCAGATTCTTTTATCAGTTTCTGTATTAGTGATCACCATAAACATTGCTCCATGCTTGAATGACATACAGTTACTTTCATGTACATGTAATGTCAGAACATTCAGTGGCTTACATGTGAACATTTGTGTACATGATGGCTTTGTGCTACCCTAAATATTCTTCTACCTATTACTTTCACATGGTTATATAACCAACATTTATATGTAAATGTATTTATAAAACGGGTTCAAGGATGTAGCCAATAGCGAGTGTGGTTGCATGTTACGTGCTCATGCTTTAATTCTACGCAACCTTCCAGCCGTGCATTTTTGCGTGCAGCACTGTGCATTTTGGATGCATCACTTTACCTCTAGTGCGTAAAAACTGAGACACCATGAAATACGCGTTCTCTCAAAGAGAAGTCTATCACAAAGATTTTGATGTGCTTACTAAGGGGTGCATCACACTGGCTACGCTTGTGATGTCATAAGAGTGCGATCCGAGGAAATTTGGAGGGGTTTTAACAAGTTTTCCACTACAAAGTCATACTGCCGACCCGTTTTATAAAACAAATAATGCACAGAGTTAAATTCATGATGTTAGTGGCGATGCGGGTATCTCGGGTATTCACAATATTGTGCTTGTCGCACATTGTAAATACCCTCGAACGTGCGCTGCATCGTCACTATTAAACACACTCACATCTGTGCATTACAGGGAAAAAATTAATTATTTTTTTCCGGGGCTACTCTTTGAGCCCACCCACCCAAATTTTCTACATTGTATTACAGTTTACATTGGACCCTATGAGAATTTCAGGGGCTCTTTTTTAGTTTTCAAGGGCTCTTTTTGGCGTTTCGGGGGCGAATTCGTCCTGAGCCCCCATGTATTTTTTTCCCTGGTGCATTATTTGTGTAATAGTATCCGATATTATTTAGATTGATTTCTTTCCCAATATACAGGTAAACACTTTTGAATTGAATTTCCAAATTTAGAAAGTTTCATTAGCTTTAGGCATCAAAGTTAAAGACACAGATTATCAGATGAGCACCGCCCCCCCCCCTCCCGAAAAAAAAAGAGAAAAATACCCCTCACATATACATGTACGTATACACAGTGAAATGCACATTCCTTTACTTGTTTGTAATCTACCCTAAAATTTGTAGGTTTCCTCACCCTGCAAGAGATAGATATTGAGTGTTTTAGCCATGTAGGTTTATCTGATGTGCAAGTACATGTATCTGTGCTCCATTTTTAAGTGCTTTGAGTGATCAATCAATGCATGCACAGTCGTGTCCGCGGTAAACCTCTCTCGTGATTACGCAGAAATCCGCGGATCAGCTTCACGCAAATTCACGCATCTCTGTCCTCTTGTCTCTAGGGGCATGTACAATGTCTGTATTGGGTGCAGATTGTAATAACTTCACTTGATTTGTTCTTCTCCCCCTCTCTATATATCAACCTATAATACCTGCATGGTATGATGTTATGCATGGTGATTGCATTCATACAGAGCTATGAACCCTAGACTAGGTGCAAGAGGAGGGGGGGCGTTCTCCTCGTTTGAGAGTACGTTTGGAGATTTCGACAATGGGTAAGTCCTTCTACTGATAGGAAAGGCCCTTTGGAGAATTCCAGTGTCCAGAATTAAAGGGCTGTGGATTTATGGTGTCTTAACATCTTTACGTCGTTGTGTGAAAGAACGCGTCCGGAACGCAAAATGGAAAATTATTGAAAATCAAATTTTTCAAGCAGTGATTGATGATTTCACAGATAGCATGTAGACCTTGTAAATTGATATACAATTTTCTCGTGGCATGATCTTTGCTAAAATTCTATCCCAATATGTCAAAATAGACATATTAATTTTTGCATTTTTGTGTTTTGCGTTTCGGACGCATTCTTTCGCACAGTGACAAGATAAAATGCCTAAGTTCTGAATGGAATTCACCCTTGAAGGAAGAAATCAATTCAAATCACTGTAGTCCTTTAACTTTGGAATTGTGTCTTTATTTAATTCTAATGACATCTCAATATTATTGTATCATTAAATATTCATGCCATTATATTGTTTTACAAGCACCATAAGCCATTCCCAGGGCCCCGTTTCATAGAAATTGTTATCAGTAACAACTAGGACATTTTTATGACAAATTGGCTCTTGGCCAATCATATGCAAGGATTTCAGTAGCTTATAACAGTTATTGCAACTTGTTATTGATAGAAAGTTTTATGAAACGTGGCCCTGATGTATCATCATGAAAGACTGTTTTCATTTCTTGTAGGTTCACATCATTTTCATCATCGTCATCTTTCGGTGCTCCAAGTTCTGGGAGCGGTGTAAGGCGGACTTCAACTACCACCAGATTCATCAATGGAAAGAGAATCAAAACAACGAAGTAAGATATATTCATATTTGTCTAGCCACGAAGATGGAGCAAGACTAAGGGATCCTTAGCGGCATCTGTCCATCCGTGACGCTTATAAAACTTGAATAACTTTGCAACCGTTTGCCCGTTTGTAACCAAACTTGGATGGTATATGCTCTATAGGGACCTCAGTGCAATGATTCAAAGGTCATGTACATGTATGTAGGTCAAAGGTAAAATGTTAGTATTTACCTGCAAGTTTCTACTGGGGTTGGTAACTTTCAAACAATAAGCCCATTTGTAATCTAACTTGAATGGTAGATGCCTTAGACCCCTTTTACACCAAGCCTTGGGCCGCGGCCCGTGTTTGGTGTAAAAGCTCAAAAATCAAATGCGGGTCCAAATGCGGGGCCAATTTCGGACCAGCTCTGCCGGGCCACGGCCAGTTTTGGTGTAAACGCAGAGCGGGGCCAAATGCAGGGCCATCTTCCGTTTTCAATGACGTCATAAAGCCAATATAGTAGAATTACAAACCGGGCGCGCGGGGATAAAAAAGGCCTTGTCAAATTGTAGAGGTGTTGTGGCTCAGTGGATAAGTCTCTCTACTTTGAACCCCAAGGTCCATGGTTCGAATCCCTGCTGCGGCACTCATGTCCTTTGGCAAGACATGAATCTACATTTGCCACATCTTTTGGATGGTGACATCTGCTTGGTGTAAAAGGGGTCTTACAGGGAACCTCAATGATTATTTGGGGTCAAAAGTCATGTATGTAGGTCAAAGGTCTTATGAGGTAAAATGTTACAATTGACCTGCAAGAATGATTGCGGACAAACATGGTGTGACACATCGTGGTTATAGCCTTGCCATTTGATAGTTTACGTAGTATGACATTCAACCCATTTCCTGCAATGGATATAAAGATCTGGCTAAGCAGGTTATCATTGACAGGATTCTTTGGACTAAGAATCACGACGCTTCTCCAAATTCTTTAAAGAAAAGGGACTTCATCATTGTGAAATTTATTTGTATGGATGATACTTCATACCCAATTTTCCAAATGAATTTTTCAGAATGAGCTAGCTGCGATGTTTGGACCAAACTATCCTCGGCTCACTAGAAAATACAACCCTGAATTTGACCAACCCCATTCATTCGTGTACATGTATCTGGATTGGGGTTGTTTTCATTGTGGGCTGTTGATACTGTTTGTGTATGCAGTGAGGGAGGAGGGGGGGGGGGGCTCACTCAGGTTTTATGTTTATGGGGAGTGTGTCTCAGCCAGCCCCAAAATGGGAGTCTAAGGAACTGACTAGAAGCAAAAAAATATAGGGTCTCTGATGATGATGATTGACAGCATTTGTATGGTGCCATATATCTGTCTCTGAAATATTCAAAGGTGCAGAACTTTCACTATGAACACGACGGACAAAGAAAGCGGACAAAATAAACAACCCCTCATTCTACCCTTCACAATGGTTCTGGTAGTCAAAAGAACATCCCTTCACTGCTATTGTATAAAATATGTGGAACAGGTGTCACATGCATATTCACCTGTAACTACGTGATTAAACATAATAGCTGTGAAGGGATTTTCTTTTGACTACCAGAACCGTTGTGAAGGGTAGAATAAGAGGTTGTTTATTTTGTCCGCTTTCTTTGTCCACCATGTTCATAGTGTTTGTATGCAGCTGCTCATTATGATGCCATAATTATTCCAATTTTACTTAAGTGTTGTTCAGCAAAAGATATGCATCCCATTTTAATCATTTTTTTTTTCTTCACTGGCTTAATTTTCGTTTTTACTTTTAATGTTATCCCAGAATCTATGAAAACGGACAGGAAACAGAAATCACAGAAGAAGACGGCAAAATAACATCCAAACTAGTCAATGGTCGACAACAAATGCTAACCTACTGAAAGGACGGATGATCTGATGTTAACTGATCTTATCATGCCTTATATACACAACAAACCTATTCTTTAATTGTGTGTGTGTATTTTGTAAGACAATATTTGTTTTGACGCAATTAGCCATGTTATTTTTATATCATTTTCAGACAGCATCTGTTGTTCATATAACATTTTACATTGTTGTTGTTATGGTAAAATATTTTTTGATGTAGTTTTCTTATCTACATATTTCCTTCTATCATTATGTAAATAAAGTCAGTGTACAATATGAAATGTAGGAAGATTTTGATGGGAAAACAGATCAATAGAGGACTTTAATAAATACATGCAAATTTTAAGTATTCTTCAAGAAAAGATGCCCCTTTACAATGTGAAAGCCTTTCTATGACTTTCAAGACAACAGCTACTTGTATTACATTCATGGGGGCTTTCATAGATATCAAGTGAATCAAACTGTGGACAATGATCGCAGATATATGTCTTGATCTTGAAATTCATGAAAAAATATATGTTACACCACAATCACATAATATCCAATGGGTAGTTCAGTAAAGATCAGGGTAGAAATATCCCAATTCTGTATGCATTAGTATGCAAACTAATGTGTATTTGGCAGATTGGTTTAAAATTTCAGTATCCTGAAGTCAGCTAAACATACCGTTTCTTCTTTCGTGTTCTACATGGCATCTGATATCATTGTGTAGTTCTTATATTAATTTCTCAAAGTGAGAATGTGTCTAAAGGCACAGACACTATACCCATTTCTGCGGTTAAGTTCAGAATGATGTTAATGTGTTTATTCTACATTGATTTCATATGAAAGACATTTGTTCAATCCATCATTGTGAATAGTAGAAGAGATTTATATTTATTGTAGTTTGTAGATATTTGAAAGTTTGTATGCTGGCTTTGATGGTATCATAGACAATGTTATATGATAACCTGTTTAGGATTTTAAAAAATAAATAAATGGGACAAGAATGCCCCCTTATTGTTACCCTGCCCTTTGCTTCTACCTTTGTGTAAAATTCTTGCCCTGCTCTGCACTAAAAACAAATCAAATACTAGGCACATTAAATCATTTCCTCTTTAGGGGTAGCAGAAAGAAATTTATATAATTTTTGAATCATTAAACTTCAAGCCACTTTGGTTGGGACATAGCATAAAAAAATTTTCTTGTGAAAAAGTGATGTAATATTCATAGTTGTTTATCAGTGTCAGAATAGGGGCCTTTAAAGTAGTAAAGGACTTGGGAATGAATTGAAATTGAAGAATTTATTGGTTTGTGTATTTACACTGTATCGGTCGTGGTCATTGTCAAAGCCACCGTTTCTTTTCATATTCTTTCATTTCTTGTTCCCAGTGTTAATATTGTAGTTTAAGCTGTGAGGGGTAATTTTATCATTTTTCCATGTTTCAAGGCTCTTTAAGAATAATGCAGCAATTCACCTAATAAACCTTTACAATATTCCTTCCACTGTTATTCTTCATGCATGGTATTCTATCCAATTTAAAGCATACCCATCACCGGAAAAAAAATAATATGTGTACAGCTAGTACATGTCAAATAACCCCCCCACCCCCTCCAATCATTCTAGGGCAATCTAGGAGTCAACACCTCAGGAGTTTGAAGAAAGTAAAGGATAGCATAAGACCACGATTCACAGATTTGAATGGATGTTGGATTTCAGAAATTCAGGTGTTCATATACTTATCTAGTCACTTGTTGAGAGTATATTTGAAATGGCAATATCTTTTTATAGAAAGGATATCTGAAGCTCATAGAATAGTGACATTGAACACTTTAAATATTTAAAAGCAAAATATCTTTTGGTGATTGATGTGCTTTGAATTACACATTGCTGCTCTATCGTCTTGTGAATTCTAGTATGTACTATTATTCAGTATTTGTTTGGGCTAGAGTTATTAAAAGTAGACTTATCACTCAGTGTTATTACAGAATTTTACTTTTAAAGAAAAAAAACTACTGTCACTTGATTTCCACTTTCTAGGAAGCAATTTTAGGTCCTGAGAACACTTTCATAGTTTGATATTGATATAACCTTTTGCTTTTGGTTACATGACTTGTATTTCTGTGAATATTTGAAGCTAAAGTCGTGTGGTTTGGTTCTTGAGTAAACTTAACAAATATGTTAATTTGCAGCATCAGATTCTTGTGAACTTCCATGGGAAGATAGGGATTTTGGATTTTGTCATTTAATTTACATGGATCTGTAAAGAATCTTTTATTAGAAAATTATATTCCAATGTGCTGGCATTTTGTGAGTGAACAAGAAGAATGTTTTTTTTTTTTTTTTTTAAAGTCAATTTGATTTTTCTTCTTGATGCAATTGTGTGCTCCCCCTCTATGTGGACGTAAAGACTGTGTTAAGTATTCTGGTAAGCTTTATTCATCCTGCAGAACTGTCCATCAGTGAATTGGATATTGTGGATAGTAGCTGTTATTGATGTTCATAACATGCTCATGTAGTTTTGGGCAAAAAAAGCCCCAAATGTAAATATGAGAAAGCTGTATAGATGCTTGGAGAAGTAGTATTGTATTTTTATAAAAGTATAATCATCTGCAGTTACTTGAATTTTGATCAAAGAGTGTTTCAAAGCACGACAGATATTTTTAGATATTGGATGTCATGGCTGTTAGATCTGCATATCTTATGGTATGAAAATACTTCCTTGTTAAAATCTCTTTCTTGCTTTTGAGAAGAATTTGCAACATGTTATTTCATCAAGTGATATATTGTACACTTCATTGTATTGATGATCATCTCATGGATTTCACTTTCACGATGCAATTCAGTAAAATGTATTCACACTCTATTTTTCTTCTGCTTTTTTAAGCTTTTTTTTTTTTTATACACTTGTGATGGGAGTATCTGCTTTGATTGCACTTTTGACACATTTGAGATTCAGATTGATATATTTTCCATTTTAATTTGTTAACTGCTATATTTAAAGAAAAAAAAAACTCTTTTGAGGAATGGTGTGGATTTGACTCTTCTTTAGTGGCACTGTATGGTCAATTAATTCGTTGTTTCATGTGGAACTGTCTTCAGTGTTTGATGTTCTGTGTATAAATGTTCTAAATATTTGCTTATAGTGCAATTGTAATGTCACAACATATTGGTAATTCTGTTAGGCTAATGAGTCCTTACAAGTGATGAATTGATAAAGGTACCGGTAGATTATTATTCATTTATTTATTTGATATTCATTTGATTGAATAATCATTTCTTCAAGCTTGTCACAGCGTAGTGAACAGTGATATAAGGCTTCTGGGATACTGATGATAAGAATAATATTGACATTGATACAAAAATTTGTATTAATGCCCAAAGTGCACCAAAAGAAAAATTCAAGCTGAAGATTTTCAAAAATTGCATTATTTTGTATCATTTTCTTTGTTTGCCAACAGGGAAATAACTTCATGGGAAAAGATCAAATGATTGAAAGTGGAGAAATGCTTTGTTGTTGTTGTTGTTGGATAGTGGCATATCAAATATACAGGAAATTCTGCACATTGAAAAGTTGATGGATATATTAAATAGTGTGCTATCTGTATTATGTAACATGGATGAGAAGCTATAGTAGTTGTATGATCTCTCATAATAAATGTCTATCTCTTACTCTGTGTTGTATACATGTACTTTATTTGGTTGATGTAATGACATACACATTCAAAGAGTTTATGTAAACAATTGTTTGCACTCACTTTTAGTTCTTGACGTTTTAGAGCATATTCATTAAGATGTACATTGAATTAGTTACAATTTTTATGTATTTTTTTGCATGTAAATTAAAACTTTAATGTACGTTGAAATATGGGTTTGTTCTTCAAGAATGGTTTCCTTATTCAAGGAGTTTAGTTGTTTAAGATTATTGAATACATGTAGATTTTATTATGTTGATCCTTCATTAAAATTAACAAGCAAAGTTTTCATGAAGTAGATCTTACAACCACTGTTTGAATGATGCAGAATTTCAGCACTTATTTACTTTGATATACAATTTAGGTTTGTGCAGAAATACACCAGTCTGCAGATTCTTTAATGTGTAAAGAGGGGAAAAAATATTGGTTAGATTATTTTAATGCGTTGAATTTTTATAGTTGTCATGAATTTGTAAGAGAAATTATCCAGGCATCTCGTATGAAAACATTGATGATGATGTAGAGACAGACATAGATATATTTTTGCAGTAGCAGATATGCTTAAAATGTTCAATGTAAGAAATAACAAGAGCATAGCACTCCCATCTTTTTCTAATTTGGGATAGCACTTTGTACCTTTTTCACTCTTTATAATTTGTATAGATGACGGAGGTAAATGATCTGCTTTTCATTAATATGATTTCATTGATAAGAAGCTTTGAATAAAACTTCTTTGCCAAATAAACAAACATGTTCAACTGAGTTTGTTTTTGCCATCATTCTAGTACCCCCGCATGTGATCCGTTGGCTTATAACCATCATTGAGACAAGAACTTTGACTTATAAGCAGGGATGGAGTCAAGGCCACATTTTGACGGCCTTGGCCTTGGCCTCGGCCTCGGTCAGAGTCGCGTGTACAAAGTCTATGGGAGAAATTTTCATCCAGCGGCCTCGTGACTCGGAACTGCCGGCCTCGACTCCATCACTGCTTATTAGTGGCCAGAATTATCATTATTTTCTTGGGGGGGGGGGTGTGTTTCTATTTATTTGTTTCAATTATTTTCTGTAAAATTGCATCCCGTTTCATGATATGCAACATTTGTAACTTCAAGTAAATACAATAATACATATTCCAAGATGATATTCTTGCCCACCTATACATGTAGCTCTATCATTGGGTCACATGTAAATTTGTATTTCACTATCTCATCAATTTCTCCCAAGTTTTTCTCTTAAAACTTTGCAAATGCAACTTCAGACAAGTCTGGTTGAAATTATAAGGCCTTTTATTTTACAGGTTAATATGTTAGCCATTGATATTTTAAATGAATAAAGTGAAATACCTAATAATCGCGCTTCTCCCATTTTGAAGGTATTTATACATGTAGATATTATTCAAAACCATAGTAAAAGTATTGGTATTGATTTTCGACTGCCATTATTGAGGAAAAGGCATAAATTCAATTTCTAAATAAAAAGCAGGGTTTATTGCCACTTGGTCTAATACCAGTTGGTCTAATTCCCAGATTGTCTAACACCACTGTGGCTAAACCCGTTTGGTCTACTGTCAATTTGGTCTAATTGCTGTAGGTCCAATCATCACTTGGTCTAATACCCACTTGGGCTGTCATTTTGTCCAATGATCCAATGGTCTATTGCCACTTAGTCTACTTAGTTTTCCTCATTCAGTCTAATGACCATTTGGTCTATTACCAATTCATCTAATCAGATAGACTAAGTGGTGTTAGACCAAGTGGGTATTAGACAAAATGGGAATAGCCTAAGTGGAAATGAGATTAAGTGGTAATTAGACCAAATGGTTATTAGACAAAACTGGTTGTAGATGAAATGGGATTAGACCATGTGGGATGAGACCAAACGGATATTAACCCATTTGTGAAAGGAATTATTTAAAGCCTAATTTGATCAGCTTTTATTCTTCAAATTGGCAACACCAACTTTTATTTTATTGCTACATTTTTGTTATAAAGCATGTATCTAAAATGAATATAAATTGACAGAAATTATGATGAGTCAAAAAGTTGCCAATTTGCAGGGGAAAACGGTGATTTAAAATCTTCTATCACATTGCCAATTTAAAGATTTTAATGCTTATTTTCCTTTAAAAATTTTCAGCATCAAACAACGAATATTGACGCAACCAAAATGGGCACAGTTTGTGTAGAATTTTTTGCTCTTTCTGCTCATGTATTTGGTATGATTTTTAGGGCTTTGCATCAAAAGATATTAGGCCAAACCACAAAATGTGGACCTCTGTCATGAATGGGTTAGACAAAATTGGATTAGACCAAGTGGCAATTTACCAACAGCAGAAATTCTTGATACAATGACAACAGAATACAGGATGAATATAAAATCTATCAAATGTGCAAGAGGTCTGAATTCATGGAAGCCAAAAATGCTGCAAAATAATGCAAACTGTTCCATGATTCACAATTTTTTTAGTTTTTACAGTGACAATGGCTTTGTCAACAAAACCAATGAGATTCTAGTTTCACATCACAAATGTTGAAACAAACTGAACAGTATAAGAAACGGCACTCAACCCCAAAAGTGGTAGGTATGTGCTGCTGTCAAGACAAAAAAAAAAAAGGGGGGGGGGGCTTTAGAACAAGCTTATCACAGAAAGGATAGTCTTTGGAACTACTAATTTTCTTGAAAAAAGGGGGTCATTTGAAATGGATTTCAATATTATGATGCCACAGAACTGCTCTGAGTGTGCATATACATGCATTCTTCTGCCAGCAGCCATGCTCGTAGCGAGGCTAGGGTTTGTACATACAAACCTAGATAGCACGCTTTGAATGAAACTCATTTTCAACCCCAGCTTCTTCTCAACAAAAACGATATTCCTTCCGAACGGAGTGAAGCGGCCGGAACGGCAGAATAAAAAAAATGTGGTGCCTTTGAACAGTTATCTTTCTTCTTTTTCTTTACAAGAAAAGAATGGTATGCACTGGAATGAAAATTTGAGTATAAAAATGGGGTCTTCTCCGCGGCACATACCCACCGAACATTATACACTGAGTGCAGCCCCCCCCCCCCCCCCTCCCGGGAAATTATCACTATCATCACTTTGAATTTGGCATCAATTGTCGACAATATACAGGAATAAAACTTCAGGGAAGTAATCTATTATATTACTTCCAAACTGCCAATGACTTATCAGGGGTTTATATCTGACCAATACAATTCACATAGTAGAAGCTTTCTGTCTGCCTCTGAAATAGATGTATATGGATATACCACATGTCACACAGACTAAATTTCTGGATGAGAGTTCTATTATTAATAATGTCCATGATAATATTTTCTGGAAGAGATTCTGTGGAGTACTAAGATGGTCATTTGTCTCTCTTGGATCTGTTTCTATTCTTGACATTCTTCTCAGCATAGTAATGTTGTCCAACCTTCTTACTCCTCTGGGCTCTTTCTATGCTTCGTTTCTGTGGAGTGAGGAAGGAAAACAATGGTTGAAAATATAACGGATAACAATTCCACTTTAAAGGGGGTACCCAATGCTGAAACAATGTTAGTTCACTTAAAAGAGCATGATTTCATTAGCAGAAAATCATCTGCCTGAAGTTTTTTAAAAAGTCGTGTTGCCAAGGAAACCCCCAAATGCGGTAAGATTTCAGGATATTTTTGACCCCTCAGCTGTGACCCAGTTTCAACTGGGTACCCACTTTGACATCATTTTGACGTCAAAGTGGGTACCATGTCGCGCAATTCTAGCAAAATGTGCGCAAGGTATAATACATATTGTACAGTCTAGTGCGCAGCACAACTGCAATGCATGAAGCTGGGTACCCACTTTGACGTCATACCTCATACTCAAATTTTTTGGTCAACTCGTGACTTTTTATGAGAAAATTAGCCAAAATGCATTGATTTCGATTGAAAATCATCAAATTTTTAATGTCATTCTTCTTAGAATTCTATTCTCGATTATATATTTTAAAAAAATTTACCATTGTGTAATCACTTTAAAGCTTTTAGACTTTCAATCTGAAAACAATGAAGTTTATCTCAAAACTTTCAGTTGTTCGGGATCCTCCCAAACAGTTTTCTTTCAATGACACATATTCTGGCTGACATGCTACAAAACTACTAAAAAAAGGACATACATACTAACTACCAGGGCATAAAGAAATAATGAGTTAATAGGAGCACTTGCCAAGGGTAATCTGCTGCAAATTCTTCAAAAGCCTGTCTCTATAGCACACTTAAACACATTTTTGTTTTAACCTGATAATGACCGTCAAAATGAATAAAAATCTTGATAAGCACTTCAAACACTGAACTACACTTTCATTTTTGATGAATATATTTGGACAAAGACTGAAGCTTTTAGTCTTACATTCATCAGAGGAAAACAAAAGAAAACTGAATAAATGTATTTAAAAGAAGATCAATTCTTTGTTACAGCCAAAGAGTAATTATCTGTGACAGCTATAAATGTCTCTGCTTTAATAACACACCTTCCTCTGATGTGTACTGGCAAACTGAATGAAGTAAGCTGCAAGTTTTACAATTGCCAGAAGTTGCTGTTTTGGTGATCACCGAGTCATATACTGTCAAAGTGGAAATTTTTGCACTATTGATTTTTTGTGCTCAGCTGAGTTAAACAGAATCACGCATCTTTAATCTTTAATTTTTGCAGACAATTAGGATAACTGTATTCACATGCAAAATAAATGAAACATTTCATGAAGGTTTTATTTTCGAGCAAGTGTCGTGCCAGGTGAAATATTTCATGTTTACAGCATGTCAGATTTCAAAATGGTCAGAGGTAATTATTTTTTGGAAGTAACAATGAATTGATCTCTAATTAGTAATACTCATCCTGATGAACTTATTCATCAACTAAATGTAGATTTAGAAAGAGATTGTTCTTGTAATGAATGCCAATCCTATTACCTGCTTTGATGTGAGTTTCTTCTTTCCTCCTTTCTCCTCTTCAAAGTATCTCTTCTTCTTTCTCCTCACATCACCTACATCATCATCATCATCACTGCTCCCTAGAGGGCAGTATGACCCGATTGGTTGAGGTTTCTTGGCTAGGATAACACAAAATGAAGACAGAATGTCAGATTTTACTCTCTATCCTATACAGATAACCAGCAGTTTCAATCAGTGGATGTTTCAAATCTCCCACTGACAAGAAAAAGCTACTAATTCTACCACTACAACTCCACATATAAAAAAGAATGTTGCCTTTGCTATGGAGCATCCTAGATACCCTCAATTCTAAGTAGATGATTTTCCTGCTTTTCTTCCCCTTAAAAATAAACAGGAAATGTGAACGAAACAGTTCTAAAGCAACTGGGAGAGTTAGATTAGTTATACATGTATAACACAGTGTCTAATGTGAGATTTAGAGATTATCAAACTGAAAAGAAATTCACTTACTTTCCCTAAAAGGTACTTGCACTGCACAAAGAAATGAGTATATGGGACCACACACAAATCTGGCATGAATGTTACCCCTGAACCTTTAAACTTCTTCTTTTTATATTTCCAGTATGAAGGCATTTGAGAGCAATCTTTTCTAGGGGATATTTTTACTGTGATATTCTTGCTAACTGACATGCAAAGAATGAGAAAGCTCACAAATTATTTTCACCTTTCCCAGAACTCAAGCTTCTGTTTAAAAATTATCAAATTTTATGGGAAGTTAAAATCCTGAATTCCTTTCAAATGCTATTATTGATTTTTGCATCCATGTTTTTAAATTTAATCTTTTCTCCAACCATATGCCTCTGCCTTTGCCAGATCAGGGGGGTGTTTCACAAAGATTTAAGTTTGACTAAAGTCGCACTTAAATTCCTACTTGCGTGCTGTATATTTCGTATCACTCCACTGGTCAGGTCATGCTGAGGGGACACGCACTATTGGAAGTCTATCAATGAGATTACGCGTTGAATACCAGATGCGCATTGGCGCTTACACAAGACTCTAAGTCAAACTTAACTCTTTATAAAACACCCCCCAGAAATATTTCACTTTTAATTAAAGGAAATGTATTAGGATACATTTTAGAGTACAAATACTGGAAAAATGGTTCTATTTAAATGACATTGTGCCGTTATTGCGAGAACAAGCAATTTTCATGTATACAATGACATCTATGACCTTTGACCTTGTGACCCCCAAATCTTAATAAGTTCATTGTCCCTCCCGTATGCATACATGACTCACGTTTGAAGTTGATTCGTCAAATGGTTAAGTTATCGCGAGAACGAAAACGGGACAGACAGAAGGATGGACAACCCAAAAACATAATGACTCCGGCACCCACCTTCGGTGGGCGAAGGCATAAAAATATATATCTGCAAACCAGCTTTCTCAAAATATTTCCCTTTTCTTTATTATCATTTCCTTCCACGGATGGATACGTGTACGTACGCAAGGTATGTTCACAGAACAACACTTTCTATAGAACAAAGCTCACACCCTCATTATTGGAGGACCCTTGTGTAATGTATCCATATGTCATACCTTTCTTTGCCGGTTGATTTTGATCCTCATCACGTTCCATTTCACTCCTCTTTTTCAACATGGCTTCCCTCTTCTTCTCAATCTTGGCCTTGACTAAGAGTTTCTTGTTCTTGGCACTGAGGAAGGCGTTAGCACCGTATGAGATACCAGTCTTTGCATCATCTTTTCTAGTCCTGGTTACTGACTGTTTCAAAGAATTCGATGATGATGATGATGATGTTACTGATGATGATGATGCTTTGTTCGTAATATCCTTCTGTCCATCCTTCTTACTGTCTTCTATTCTACCGTTTAATGCTGCATCTTCTTCATCCTCCTCCTCCTCCTCCTCATCATCATCCATCTCATCGTCATCCACTGGTTCCTGTCCTTCCGTCATCTCATCGTCCTCCTCCTCCTCCATACCCTCAGGCTTTAGATCATCTCCAGCGAAGTCTGGTCCGATGTTGACTTTGCTCAGATCTTGTTTCACTCCTCTGATCTCAGCTCCCTTCTTCTTGGAGATAGCGTCATCCTTGGCAACCGCCTCCTTCATCTTGGAGGATTCTTTCTTGGCAGCATCTCCCTTAGGATCCTACAAGACAGACATTGCAAGGAATTAGAAACTCATGATGAAATTACCAAGAAATGATTGTTAGGTACAAGAATAGTTCAATTTCATTAAATTATCTACTTAGTCCCATTTCCCTAGGGTACCTTAGTAGTGATAAAAAAAAGTTTGACCCCGTTGAGCACGATATGATTTCAGTAATACATGCATTTTCCATTTAAAATGAGCATCTTATGATAAATGATGTAAAAGCATAAAACAAAAAAAAGTAAGAGCAGTAACTTGCTTATTCTGACTGACTCACCTGTTCACAGTTGGGTGGTTTGACAAAGAAAGGGATTTTCCCTCTCTGCCAGTCATTCAGTACCATCTTAGCAACAGTGCTGACATCAGGTTCACCTCCCTAGATATGACAAAAAATTTGTAAAGGCTATGAACTAATCACCTGAACAAAATGAGCATACAATGCGGTGTTTGGTACCCTGAGGTATCAACTAAAATTTCACCATTTGGCTGAATTATTTAATTTTTTCCAGCAATGCAACGAGGGTTCCAAAAGCGTGTGTAAGCATACGTAATTTTTTTTAGCGTTTCATGTTAGAGGATTTTAATGAATTTAAGAAATTAGTCCTCATATGTCATCATAAAAGAAGGAAAATTGGCTTTGGGATCATTATCACACCAGTCGTGACATTAAAGTCACCATGACAACATTGCAAAACTGTACTCTGATGGACATGAGAAATGTTGCTACACAATGCTGCATCCCGGGTCATGACTGTACTCCTTGTTACGGTGTACCGAATCATATTCAGAACCTGTCCATTGTCATCTGTAAAGAGATACCCCCTGTCTGAAAAGATGACTTTTCATAAGTCAGTTGATAGTCTCGATATACACATCAACAGTACTGGTAGTGTAAATATAAGATTGCAGATAAAGAACACCAAAAGATGGGGGAAAATGGGGGGGGGGGGCTGGGGGAACATGACAAGCTTCTTTTTGAACCCTTTCCCATTTGGTGGTTTTAATAGTTGTGCAAATATAAGGGAGTAGATAATTAATGCAAACCAAAAGAGAGGGGTGAACATAAAAAGATGATTGAACCTGCCCCCCTCCCACCTGGTGTTCTTATTCTTAAGCATTTTATTTAATCACAAAATGACTGATGCCTTCTCACCCTCCCCCACCCCCACTCTTCATAAAGGCATCGGTGACACCCCCCCCCCCCCCCCCATAGACTCTTCTTACATAATTAGACAACCCAGAACGCTTTCAGAGTGCTTGGCTGACCAATTTCAAAGTAGATGTATTTCAATCTGATTTGAAGTCGAACACTTTTTTCTGTTTACAATGGAGATGACTTTACATAGATCACATTCCCTACTTTGTTTCCTACCTTGTGTAGTTTTCCTGTACGTTGAGCAAGCTTCTCCAGGAAGTCAATGTAGTCCACCCATTCAGAGATTCGGTACGTCTTCTGTACATAGTCTGGCTTGACCCTTCTTAACACCTCAGCAATGTAGTCTTCTGGACATTTCACATTCTCCATTCTCACCTATAAATATAAAATATTAATTATTCTGCTTAGACTTCCTTATTCCTTATTGTATTCAGATCAATTCCAAGCATTTCACTTTTGCAAGTGGACTTTCAGGCATAATATTTACTGGTAACCACCGGGATGTCATAAAGTCAATCCCAAAACAACACGCTATAATGGCATCACTCTGTATGCACAGTTATGAAATATACCTGTGTGCAGCATATCATGACTGTATATGTATGAAAAACTACATGCCATCCAATCAGACTTCCAATGCATTTTGCTCTAGTTTGCTAGGTGGTTGTTTTTAATGGTAAAATACATAGCTAAAAATTCCACTGAATATCGAAGCTGGCTAAGTATTTTACTTAAAGACGCTCAGTCGTGGGCTTTCATTGGGAATTTGACACCATGGGTGCTTACCCAGTAACAGATGTTGTCTATCCCTATTAGTTTTATGATCAACAGACCTTATGTAATGCTCTGTATATTCCACCCTTTGCCCCATATGGCAAAGTCATTATCTCACTTTCCCTGGCTCGAGAATGCCCGAAGCAGGCTGAAGAATGTTTATGGTGGGACACCTTGTTTTGCTGTGCTCCAGAAATGTAGCTCTATTACAGGTATTTGCAGTTCTTTTCACAAAGTCTGGTGTCAGCAAATTATGATCCACTCCCCATGAAAGCCCACGACGAATGTCTTTAAGTGAAAAACTGAGTAAAGTACTTAAAATTACAGCGAGTATCAAAGTGAATATTGGCTCAGTTGTTTTGTTGCTTTCTTTTGTGGCAGTTGTTACTGATAACAAGTTTTATGACACGGGGCACTGACTGACAGGTTGTTCTTCCTGTACTCACCACTCCTTTGAGGACAATCTCGGTCTCTGTTTCTCCTGATGGATAGACCACACCAGGACAATCTATTAAGAAGATTCTTCTCATTAGAGTGATGTACTGCCATACCTATCAAAATAAACAGAGAGAAAATATTTACACAGAATACATACAACCCCAGGACAATCTATTAACCTGCTGAACAATAAGCCAGAGATAACTCTGGCTAGTGTCTATGGAAATTGTGTGTTACACTGAAATCAATCCCATTTGTGACAGAGGTCCACATTTTGTGGTTTGCCCTAATATCTTTTGATGCAAAGCCCTAAAAATCATACCAAATACATGAGCAGAAAGAGCAAAAAATTCTACAAAAACTGTGCCCATTTTGGTTGCGTCAATTTTCGTTGTTTGATGCTGAAAATTTTTTAAAGGAAAATAAGCATTAAAATCCTTAAATTGGCAATATGATAGAAAGTTTAAAAATCACCGTTTTCCCCTGCAAATTGGCAACTTTTTGACTTCTCATCGTAATTTCTGTCAATTTATATTCATTTCAGATACATGACGTTTTATAAGAAAAATGTAGCAATAAAATAAAAATGTTGGTGTTGCCAATTTGAAGAATAAAAGCTGATCAAATTAGGCTTTAAATAATTCTTGTCACGAATGGGTTAAGAGTGATGTACTGCCATACCTATCTAAATCAACAGAAAGAAACTATTCACACAGAATAAATGTACATACAACCTTTTCCTTGGAATATATTTTACTGTGGGAAGCTGCATGTCCCTTATATCTACAATTTGACAAAAAACGAAATTTTCAAAACAACAAAATCTAAGGTGACTGTCAATGTACATTTCAAATGTTTCAAAGGTCTATTCAACAATTTATTCAACAGCATGTTCTCACAAAAAGAATGGCTGTGCTAATGGGGTATGTAATAACAGATGGAATATATCATGTGTAGCTCATTTATCTTCAATAATTTTCCAAGTTTGCTGGCAAGAAGTATGAATAGATTGATAAATAAAATATGGAAGTACTAGAAAGGGGCCATGACAATATGATCGAAAATGGAAGTGAAGTTTACGAGCTACTACAGAAATGGAATACTTGCCTTAGTTTCTCCTGCTATGGGAGCTACATTACAAACTTTCTTAGACCTGAGAGTGTTGATGATGGAACTCTTGCCTACGTTCGGATAGCCAATGAAGCCGATACTGATCTGCTTCTTGTCTATGTGAAGCTGCAAAGAAATGAAATACAGCGATCATTCAAAATGTGTTAAAGTTATGTACAACTAGAGGAAAGTAACTCACAAATCATTCTGAAGAGTAAACACATGAACATCACAGAATTTACTCAAATCCTGAATCATCACGACCACGACCACCATCAACAAGAATCAGAATCATCATCACAATTCATGAGATATTCATATTCAGGGTGGACAGTTCATATTTCACAATGCCATTATTCTGTCAAATTTATCTCCCAAATCCAAGTAGGATCTTTCTATTTCATCCATCAATCTTCTTTACGTCTGCTCTTTAAAGAGCTGGTAGGCTGATTTTCATTTGTATTCAAATCAAATAGGTAATCCAGAAAATAGTGCATGAGATTGATTTGCACGATATGTACCATACCTTGCCAAACTGTCTCAAAAGCTGAATGAGGGCACCTTTTCCAAATGGATTCTTCATGCTTGCATGGAAAGCTAGAGTTGGGTAGTCATGAGATAAAATGGCTACCCATCGTTTCTAGAGGAGACAAAGAAGAAATTAAGAGTAGAGGGATATGAACTTCTTGAATAGATTACAACCAACTTGATTTAAAGATCAAGTACTATTTTAATAGACTGGGAAAGTGTGTGACAAACACAATAACCCATTGAATACTGCATTCTTTGACTCCCATAGGTTTAGTACAGCCCCCCCCCCCCCCCTTGATGCTGAAATTTTTTTCAAAGGAAAATAGGCAATATTATCCTTAAATTGGCATTGTGATGGAAAGTTCAAAATCACTGTTTTTCCAAGCAAATTGGGAACTTTATAACATCTCATCAACATTCCATCACTTTATAGTCATTACAGACATATAATTTTTTATTTTAGAAAAGCAGCAATAAAAGAAATATATTTGTGTTGCCAATCTGAAGAAGGCAAACTGATCAATTGAGGCTTTAATAATTCCTACCATGAACATGTTAAAAAGACTTTTAAGAAGTTTCAAAAGAAGACTTACTGTAGCCCAAGTTGGGACCAGATCTACTTTGTTGAGAACAAATATAAGATGTTTATGAGGCTTCTCCTTCTTCAGGTAGTTCTCTATATACTTGGATCTAGTTCCCATTGGATCTCTAGCATCAAGTACTTGCACTAGCACATCTGACGAATCTATCACCTGAGATAAACACACAGAGAAAAAAAAGGGAAGTGTCATTAACATCAAACCGACCGTCCAGAATGCAGACATCAACTAGATGAATCCGCGTACGGTCAAAATTTATGCCTCCGCAATTGCCGGATTGGAAATATATGGCACATTTATGTTGATTTTTTTATTTTCATGTATAAAATGACATCTTTGACCTTGTGACCAACAAATCTAATGACACAATTATGAGACTTCCATATGCATACATGAGCCAAGTTTGGAGATGAACTGTCACAGAGTTGTTAAGTTATCGCAAGAAGAAGCAATTTTCACGTATATAATGACCTCTATGACCTTTGACCTTTAACCTTGAGACCCAAAAATTTTAATCACATCATTGTCCCTCCCATATGCATACACAAGCCAAGTTTGAAATTGATCCGTCAAACGGTTCTTAAGTTATCGCGAGAACGAAAACGGGATGGATGGACGGACGGATGGACGACATGAAAACCTCTGGCAACCACCTACGATGGGCGGAGGCATAAAAAGAAGCTTGAGTTCTAGGAAAGGTGAAAAATAATTTGTGAGCTTTCTCATTCTTTCCACATCAGTTAGGAAGAATATCATAATAAAAATGTCCCCTAGAAAGGATCGATCTTCAAATGCCATTATATTGGAAATATGACAAGGAAAAAGTTGAAAAGTTTGGGGATAACATTCAAGCCAGATTTGTGTGTGGTCCCATATACTCATTTCTTTGTTCAGTACAATTTCCTTTGGGGAAAGTAAGTGAATTTCTCATCAATTCAATAATCTCCAAATCTCACACAAGACACCTGTGTTTATATACAACTAATCTAACTCTCCCAGTTTCTTTAACATTATGATCGCATGACCAGTACTTCAGTTTATCTCTAAATGTGCATGATGATATCAGTTAGACATAGAAACTCAAGATAGGCCTTCCAAACTATCAGAGGATAGGCATTGTGGAATCAGCAGTAATATCTTCTTGGCTTACAATCACAAAGCTTTAGACTTCAAAATCAAACTTCAGTGCTTACCACCTCTTGCTGCTTCACTGTGATACATGTATGATATCAGGAAAAGAACTGCAGTAAATATATCAGGTTCTTCCAAAAATTGTTACCATATACAACATTTTCCTTTTGACCCCCATATACATCCACTGTTATTAAGAAAAAGAATGCATCTCTGTTGATATTTGTTTACAATTCAAACTATGACAAATCTTGGAGGCGCCATGGCTCAGTGGAAGGGCAGTGGTCTCAAAACCAGGAGTACCCAGGTTTGAAACTAAGTTTGACATGCTAATGCCCTTTGGTAAGGTTTTAATCCTAATTACCAAATCCTTTGGAGGGGACTTAAAGCGGTCGGTCCCTGCGTTGCTTACTCACAAGCATACACATGCTTTCTTAGCAGTCAAGTAAAAATAACCAACCATTTAACCATTTGAAATAATATAAAAACTGAAATAGATAATCTTTCTCAATCTCCCTTTGGATTTTGCTGTAATCAAATTTTACCTTGTAGAGTTCATTCCATATTCTCTTGGATTGGCCAGCTGAAAAGATCCAATCTTTTGCCTCGTCCCTGATTCCCTGATCATCGAACACCAAATCCTTGTCTTTCTCCACATCGTACTTCTCACCAGACTCCTCAGCAGACTTCAACAATGACTGTGAAAAAAGCAAACACATAGAGTCACTGGTAAAGTTTTGCCTAAACCAGGCCTAGTACTTCCAGGATCCCGGAACACATGGCCCCCTTCCTTTAGGTACGGGACCCCCAAAATTGAACAATTTTAACACAGGACTCAGTACGTTCAGTGTCTGGAATTTCAATCCAGACCCCCAACAAAAGTTAGTGTGGAGCCCTGCCTGCACTGATGATATTGTACTAATAGTATGTGCATGTAAGAGATAGCCAGATATCCATGATATGAGCATTTTCAAATCTAGCAGACTCTGGAAAGCATTCCAAATCCCACGTATCCTTGGGACTTCCTTTTAGTTTATTCAACAAGCTGCTCCAAGCTATGCCATAATAGAAAATGTTTTGCTGGTAATTTACAGAGTAAATATCAAAAGTAACTGTATCAAATGCAGTTTGTTCAGTTTAACCCCCTGCCCCCCACCCCTCCCCCTTTCCCCAGTACTGAATTCTCCCATTCCCTTAAGGCTTGTTCAGATATGAAGTGGAAAACCCCTGCTGGAACCCCCCCCCCCCCCATCACAGCTTTTTTTCGTACAAATGAATGGGATATGAGGCAGCTATTAAAGAAAATCGGCTATGGCAAGAGGCATATGTTCTGCCTCCTAGTGGCAAAAATACTGTGGACCAACCAAATTCTTAAAAAGTTAGAGCAAAATATTACGTCATCAGTTTGTCTAGGTGCAACTTTTGGCAAAACCCTCTTTTATTTTAGTGTTAACACGTTCATGCGCATTCATTATCATCAGTAGCATGGTTTACTTTGCCATATTTGAACACTGAATAAGGCATCTTATCAAAAGTCAGAGCCAATTTGGAACGCAGCCTTTTAGCGTCTTTCCCGCTCTGCTTCTTTTCCCCTCCGATCCTCCCGTTTCTCCATAGACAAAACAACGGGGGATCAGGAAAGCTGATGTAAATGAACGGTCACAGAGAAGGAGATCAAAGACATGGGACGAGACTTTTGATAAGCAGCCTAAACCGCAGGGGGTTTGCCACGAGGGTTTTCCACCAGATATCTAAATATCTAGTCTTAATACAGCAGCCACTTGGTTCCAGGTGTGAAATGGGTCAACTTACCTCTACATCTGCTACCTTCATGTTAACCCTCTTCCTCTGTTTCTTGGGACCAAACGTTGAACCAAAGCTCTCTGTATCCAACAGGTGTACACGATTGTACTGTGAATGGCAAATTAAAATAAAAATATGGGCAGTGATTGACAAAATCTTCCTGAGGTTATAATGACGTGATTTCTTCAGATTTATGACTCTTAAAAAAATTGTTCTTTTTATGCCATGAAATATGTCTTACCCATTCATAACAGGAATCATTCGAAGCATGAGTTGATCAGCTTTTCTTCTTCAAATTGGCAACACCAATATCTTTCTTGTATTGCTTCACTCTTTCTGACAAAAAGTCATGTATCTGTAATGAATATACACTGATGGATAGGTTTTAGAGCAGTTGATAAGTTCCCAATTTGGAAAAACAATGATTTGAACTTTAAATTGCAGTGTCAATAAAGAATTTAGGTGCTTTCTTTTCTTTGATAATTTTCCAGCATCAAATGACAAAACTGACGGAAACCAAATAGGCTAACTAACAGTATGTGCATTTTTTTTTTTTTTTGGGGGGGGGGTATGATATTAGGGCTATGCATTAAAAGTTATTGGGCCAATTAAAGCACACATTGCAGAATCTGTGTCATGAATGGGTGAAATCCTCCATGCAAGTATGCAGAAGGCACCTTCTGTAGAACCTTGTGACTTGATGAGATAATCCCTGAAGAAGCTCTGTCTAAGCTAAACTGGGATGGGATGTTCTGTAACAGTAAGTGATGGTGCAGACAATAACCCATTCGTGACAGAGGTCCACATTTTGTGGTTTGGCCTAATATCTTTTGATGCAAAGCCCTAAAAATCATACCAAATACATGAGCAGAAAGAGCAAAAAATTCTACACAAACTGTGCCCATTTTGGTTGCGTCAATATTCGTTGTTTGATGCTGAAAAATTTTTAAAGGAAAATAAGCATTAAAATCCTTAAATTGGCAATGTGATAGAAAGTTTAAAATCACTGTTTTCTCCTACAAATTGGCAACTTTTTGACTTCTCATCATAATTTCTGTCAATTTATATTCATTTCAGATACATGACATTTTATAAGGAAAATGTAGGAATAAAATAAAAATGTTGGTGTTGCCAATTTGAAGAATAAAAGCTGATCAAATTAGGCTTTAAATAATTCCTGTCATGAATGGGATAATGTAGAGTTTCTATTTAGAATAAAAAATAGTGTTGTACAAGAGAATATCATGCTCGCAATGTTTACAGCATCCTGGAGCCTATAGGAGGTTCCAACCCTCTGATGACAGGAAGGGCAGGCTCCTGGAAAGCAAGGAATGGTGAGGCAGTACAGAAACTGCAGAAGCCAGAAACTGGTAGCTGGTTCCAGATGCAATGCAATTTCTTTCCCCCAGCTCCTGTCCCCTCCCCTCCACATACCCTTTCTATCAGTGATTTCACATTCTTACCTTAGCTTTCTCTTGTAGTAGGGTGATGGGTAGCTTGGTTTGTTTCATAACGACCTGATACGGATCTTTCATTGCCTTCCCAAGCTCCTCTTGGAAGGTCTGCAGTGCATTCTGGGATACCACCCTCGTATTGCCTATTGGAAGATACCATACAACAAAATGAGATATTGATTTTATACAGCACCATAGTCTTAGAATGCAAAGAATCAGGCCATCAGTCCAAAATTGTCACATCAACAAATGAAGAACATACTGTAAGAACTGACAATTCTCAAGTTTTTCCTTTCTATTTCAAATGTCTTTTTGCATTATCAATTCAATTCAATGTACAAGTTAGCCTTGACAAGCTCTTAGCTTTCACTGACTCCTCCACTCAGAAATTGATTAATGTCTCACTTTGTTGCATTTATGTATTATTTGCATGTTGTTTATCTATTGTATTGCAAAAAATGTAGTTTTATCATTGCACAGTATACAATTGCTAGCCTTTTTAAGAGTGGAAACAAACTTGAAACATTTTGAATTTAACACTTCTTCTTATTCAGCTGCACATAGAAATGTAAAGAACAACTCATTA
The DNA here is from genome assembly GCA_029962745.1 of Echinometra lucunter. Taxonomy (NCBI): domain Eukaryota; kingdom Metazoa; phylum Echinodermata; class Echinoidea; order Camarodonta; family Echinometridae; genus Echinometra; species Echinometra lucunter. The sequence continues at coordinate 26,002,099 of CM057167.1, read as the reverse complement.
GAGACCTTACCAAACCATTTTCTGTTAGGTTCCACTCGTGCTACTGTCCCTGACTTCAGTTGTGATTGAAACGGAGCAGCTTGCACAATCTTACCCTTCCGATTTCTGAAAGGGTAGAAAGGAATTCATACATAAGTCTTTAACAATTGTAAATGTTTGAAATGTGATTCATAACAGACTAATATCTATCACTGTACCTGTTTTATGCTTTTCAAAAAGAAATAAATACAAATATGAAAATGCCATGTGTCTTTAACTCTTGTTGATATACTTGTAATCAGGAAAGTGAGAAAATTGAAGTTTCTTTGAGGAGCCATTGTGCGATGATTTCTTGTAATGAAATGAAAATTATTTATTTTGATACACAATACTGAATATGATGTGACAGCTACAACACATGTATATGTACAAGTATTCATTTTAACTGGT
>CM057167.1:25982827-26001170 GCA_029962745.1 Echinometra lucunter | reverse complement strand
TCCCTCATACAATCTAGCACTATACAAATTGTTTACACATTATGTGGATGAAACCGATAGCAATTCCCTGATCATGCCACTGCAAGCATGTGAAGAGTCTCCCTACAGGAGCTCTGTACATCAAGGCTTAGATGACAGATAAAATGTCTGAGCATCATATTTCACACATCACTACCGATGCATCATTACATTACTTGGGGTATGTTCACACTGGCTAGTTTCACATGTATGACGATGGAACCTACATGTATGGTGCAATATATATCATACTCTTTCTCTAGAGATATGTTGTATGTGTACATGAAGCACATCATTACGGTTGCCAACATTCAATGAACATAGTCCCTAATTTTGCCTCGATGAAACTTCAAAATGCCAGAATTGATTAGAAGAGGCATTCCATACAGTAAAAAGCCAATAGAGCCAATTATCACTATACTAATTGGACATACATACAGACAAAATACAAGAGATTGATTATTTTTGTTTCATGAGGCCAAGGAAATTCAAAGATTTTCAAAGAATGGAAAATGGAAACATATTTTCCAGGTTTCATTGATTTCCAGGTGATAATACTATCCAAGGTTGTTATTCTAAAAATAATGTATTTTTTTTTTTATATGTAATAAGGGAAAATATGTTAAATGTCATACATGTACACGTAACAAAAAAACTGAAATGCATAATCTCCCATCATTGTTGTTTGTGCTATTAAGCCACTAACGTCTCTTTAAACTTTATGCGATTGCAGCCAGCTTCATGCCGGCATTAGCCAATGACATGTCCTTATTTCAAATTAATAGGAACTTTAACAGGACAATTAAACATCTTTGTGCCAACATAAAAGATAAAATTTTCAGACCACCACCCCAGTATTAATACACAAGATTTTTGTGCATGGGATCACACTCCTGAGTGATCAGATCCCTGAGGCATATACACAATGTAATCAATAAGATTGCTCTGTGTGAACAGCCTGGAAGGCCAGAAGGTTGTGATGGGCACACTTTCTCAACAAAATCTCATTACTCTATTTATTGAGAGTGCACAATGCATATTGCATGTCCAAGCCCTGCAAGGCCTGCATAGTGATACATAAGACACACAAATGTACATGTACATGTGCTATAACACCAGTACAACATCCATCTGAATTTCTAATGAAATTTAAACAATATCAACCAATTTGAAAAAAAAAAGAATATAATTGATCAATAACTGCTAATCAATTTTTTTCAATTAATTGCGACTATTTAACTGTAAATATCGTTCTGCTGAGATAAACTTAAAGCGATTACACAATGGTAATTTTTTTTTGGATATATGATTGAGAATAGAATTCTAAGAAAAATTACATTAAAAATATGATTTTCAATCGAAATCAATGTATTTTGGCTAATTTTCTCATAAAAAGTCAAGAGCTGACAAAAATATATGAGTATGAGGTATGACGTAAAAGTGGGTACCCAGCTTCGCGCATTGCAGTTGTGCTACGCGTTAGACTGTACAATGTGTATTAAACCTTGCCCGCATTTTGCTAGAAGTGCACGACAAGGTATCCACTTTGACGTCATTCTGACGTAAAAGTGGGTACCCAGTTGAAACTGGGTCACAGCTGAGGGGTCAAAAATGTCCTGAAATCTTACCACATTTGGGGGTTTCCTTGGCAACACGACTTTTAAAAAACTTTAGGCGGATGATTTTCTGCTAATAAAATCATGCTCTTTTAAATGAGCTAACATTGTTTCAGCATTGAGTACCCCCTTTAATGTACATTGTACGTATTCTGGAGCAATAAATGTCTGAGTTAGCGGAAAACGCTGTGACAAAAGTATGATGTACATGTATCATCATTACTACAGTTGCTAGTAATACATGTAGAACTAATCAAAAAGTATTACAATTAAATCGCTCTTAATCGAGAATGACATGACGTCCTGCAAATAGACTGGAAAACTTTCAGCGCATTTTTCTTTTTCCGTTCAAGACTGTACAGTATACTGTGTAATTTCTAACATTCTGATTCATGCCAAAATAATGTACATGTAGATTAATGAGATAAGACTTAAAGTTTAATGTCTTACTATCTGACAAAATCTCATAAGCCTCTGCTATCTCTTTAAACTTCTTCTCTGCTTCTTTCTTGTTGTTTGGATTCTTATCGGGATGCCACTTCAAGGCTAGCTTCCTGTATCTGAAATGGAATGGCAGAAATGTCAAAAATTTAATATTGATATTCACTAGGTAATGACCTTCCAAAAATAAACAAACTACTTGAAAAGAACATTATTAAAGATTTCCAAAAATAGACAAACTTCTTTCATTTCACTTATTTCCATAACAGCAAATAAATTTTGCAAAGACCTTCACATTTCAGAATCATTATGAAACAAGCAATAAGATTAAGAATTATAAAAAAATTTGAGTCTTTTTGACATAAATTCAGTATACGAACTTTTAAATTTATACAGTGTATATATCAAATATTAATGGTATTAGTATTAAAGGAGAAGTCCAGACCATATAATTAAAATTACACAATAAAGCTTAAAATTCATACTAACAGATAATGCTACTTTCATTTATCAAGGTGATTTCTGTGATTTTTATATACCAATTAAGTGTTGGCTTTTTTTACTCCGAATGATTGAATTGGGCGTGTGACGTAGGCGATGTATTTGCACTGCGCATGCGCACTTCAGATAGATAATCGATGTCTATATACATGTATGAATTATGAAGCATTTTAATATCCACTATCTAGAGGCATTGTCATAGAAACCTATTCATCAACATTATAACCACTCTATTATTACCACTCCAGCAAATTAATCTGAGAGATCAGATCACGTACATGTACAACGTATTGATGCAATGAATGTCCATTACCATGGTCTGGAGTTGCATGGAAAGCAGGTATTACTGACATCCTTGGCTCTTAGAAAGTAATGTCCATGTATTAACCCATTCGTGACAGAGGTCCACATTTTGTGGTTTGGCCTAATATCTTTTGATGCAAAGCCCTAAAAATCATACCAAATACATGAGCAGAAAGAGCAAAAAATTCTACACAAACTGTGCCAATTTTGGTTGCATCAATATTCGTTGTTTGATGCTGAAAATTTTTTTAAAGGAAAATAAGCATTAAAATCCTTTAATTGGCAATGTGATAGAAATATTAAAATCACCGTTTTCCCCTGCAAATTGGCAACTTTTTGACTTTTCATCATAATTTCTGTCAATTTCTATTCATTTCAGATACATGACATTTTATTAGAAAAATGTAGCAATAAAATAAAAATGTTGGTGTTGCCAATTTGAAGAATAAAAGCTGATCAAATTAGATTTAAAATAATTCCTGTCACGAATGGGTTAATATTTTGGTGTTATTTTTCAAATTTATCTAAAAAGTATATTTCTGCATTGAAAATGAACCTCCTAAATTCATACTAGTAATGCCTTGTTCACAGAGAAAATGAAATTAATAATATTATCCACCGGAATAAAAGTGTACAGTACTTTAGAGCATATTTCATAAAATTTTACTTGCTGAAAGCTATGGCCTGAATTCACGAAAGAGGTTTATTTCAAACACTGGATTAAACTTCCATAAATGTAGTGAGCACGTATATTCTCTTGTCCAATGGGCGGATTAAAATGCGCTTAATAAACACTTATTTACACCTAATTTTGTATTCAATGAAGGTTCCAACCATGGTTTGGACCACAATTTAAAAAAATAAACCTCCTAAATGAATTCCTCATGAATTTGGTTTACAAGTATGCTTTTGCTTAAACATCAAAGAAATGACTACTTACGCTTTCTTAATGTCACTCTCGCTAGAGGTTCTGGAGACATTGAGGACTCGATAGAAGTCAGGCATCTTGGCGATTGTGGCTTTAACAAACACAAAGCTGGCAAGAGATAAAGAGAGACCCAGTCACAGTGTATGTACATGTATGGCCAAACAAAAATAATTCCTAGTTTTGCATCCCCTCCTTCCTTTTTCAGTGACCCTCAAAATTTCTATTTTATAAAATGAAATTAATTTTAAGCTGAGTACATGATCCAGACAATGAGGTTACAAAAAGTGGCTATAACAAACACAAAGCTGGCAAGAGACAAAGAGAATAGTGATACATATTATTGTTTGTGTCAAGAAAAAGAACTTTTGACCCCCTTACAGGGTCAGAAAATGGTGAACAGACAAAAACAGCATAGATTTTACTGAAGGTGAAGGATATGCTGTAACGATACAAAGCATTTGAGCTTCATATACATTGTAGAGCAGTGCTTCTTAACCTTTTTTACCTCTAGGCCCACTTTGGCTATTAAAATTTTTTTGAGGCCCACCCTCATTCTTAAAAATATTTTGAGGCCCACCTCATAGATTCTCAATGAGAAAAAAAAATTTAAAAGCATGAGAAAAGAAAATAGAGAACGAATTTTGTGGTAATTATTTGGACCACTACATTACCTACTTCACATTACAAAATCCAACCTACATACATGTATATGGTTGCAATAAATGGAAGATTGATATAATACCCCCACCCCAAATGCACAGAAATCTTAGAAAATTGTTAGCACATTGCATGACGACAATCCACAACTGTTCATGTTATTTTATTATGCTTAATAAATTCAATTCAATTTGATGTTAAGAGTAAAGCTGAATATAAGAACTTTTTCCAAAATATTTTGGACTGACCTTGCGGCCCACCTGAGAAAGCTTCGCGGACAACCAGTGGGCCGCGGACCACCGGTTGAGAAGCACTGTTGTAGAGAATATATTTCGACACCTTTACCTGAAAGAGTTCACTAGTACTGTTAGTACAGTGGAACCTCGTTATAAAGAACAAACTCTTGTCCCATAGAGGTACAGTGTCACCTTTAGGAGACGCATTTGCAGTATCTGTTGGTCCAGAATGTTGGGCAGTACATATCATACATGAGCAGAAAGAGAAAAATGCACTGACAAATTTGAGCCCATTCCCATCGCTGTATGGTGTGGCGTTCTCGAATTAGAGCAGTTTAAAAGTAACTAATCATTAAACTTTTTAAATTGGCAACGCAGTGAATAATACGTGTATATAATCACTATTTCTGTGTTCAAATTGGCAATTTCTGATTCAATTTTACCATTATATTTCACTATGGTTTATGTTACATTCATATTTATTTTTTTCAAGCTATGTAAACGTGGAAAAAAAAATATTTGTATTGCCAATTTGAGGATTGAAGATGATTAATTTAGACCTCAAGAAAGCTCTGTACTGCTATGGGATAAGTATAACGAGGTAATTTTGCCGGTCCCACTTCTTTGTATTTTATTTTTATTTTAGCCCTGATATACATGTACATGTACATGTAAGAAGATTTTGATATAAAGAGGTAATTTCCTGGGTCCTGAGTTTGTTTTAACAAGGCTCCACTGTACTGTAAACTGTGAAGTCCAATTATTAGGAAGTATACCCAGTTGTTGGGTGTCCGGACAGGTTGTGTATCCGGACAGTCGGTTTTAAACAGCCATTTGAAAAGGTTTACAAGCAAAATCTCTTAAATGATTTAGCACAAATGTTAGACAATATTATAGAGAACAAATATTGATGATGATTAGCACTAATCAACGCATAGTTTTTGTGTAATCCAAAGACAAAAAAGAAAGCTTCATTTTTGTTACGTGTCCGGACACCCGACCCCCCATCCTATACTGAAAACTGTCCAAAGTATTCTGTCCCACAAGTTGCAAATATTTTCATCAGTTTTATCAAGGAGTTATGTACATGTACAAAGATGATTCACAGAAATCCAGGAGCTTGAATTTGACAAAATGACAAAGAAAATGACCCTTTCCAAATCAATTTTTCACATTTCTCTGTTATTCAGTGTAAGAACACATGGGCATACATGTATCATGGGACAGCAAACTGGACAAGACCATAGTATAAAAGGATACTTAAGATATAAAGGAAGTTGCCTTGAATAAATACATCACATATTGTATTCAGTCTCATTCTGTCAACAACTTTGTGCAGTATTGTATAACCTACTTTACACAAACAGACAATGTAAACACAACCTAGGAATCATGCACGTAATACAAACATGTATTGACACAGCAAATGAACAAGGACTGTACAGTTTCATACCAAATTCCTTACTACAGTAAGGACATTCGTGACAGATGTCCACATTTTGTGGTTTGACCTAATAACTTTTGATGCAAAGCCCTAAAAATCATACCAAATACAAGAGCAGAAAGAGCAAAAAATTCTACACAAACTGTGCCCATTTTGGTTGCGTCAATATTCGTTGTTTGATGCTGAAGATTTTTTAAAGGAAAATAAGCATTAAAATCCTTAAATTGGCAATGTGATAGAAAGTTTGAAATCGCCATTATCCTCTGCAAATTGGCAACTTTTTGACTTCTCATCATAATTTCTGTCAATTTATATTCGTTTCAGATACATGATGTTTTATAAGAAAAATGTAGCAATAAAATAAAAATGTTGGTGTTGCCAATTTGAAGAATAAAAGCTGATCAAATTAGACTTTAAATAATTCCTGTCATGAATGGGTTAAATGAAAAACAGGAGGTCAGAGAAAATTGGAAATACATGTATATTTCAGATTTTCATAAAGCGGACAGAAAGTTGTCTCAGTGAGAGAAAAAAAATTCACATTAAAAAAATAACCAAAAGCATCGCAAAGAATTGCACTGTACATGTAGATGACAGATCGACCATTGATCTTTATCTTAAAGGGGGTACCCAATGCTGAAACAATGTTAGCTCATTTAAAAGAGCATGATTTTATTAGCAGAAAATCATCTGCCTAAAGTTTTTTTAAAAGTCGTGTTGCCAAGGAAACCCCCAAATGCGGTAAAATTTCAGGATATTTTTGACCCCTCAGCTGTGACCCAGTTTCAACTGGGTACCCACATTGACGTCAAAATGACGTCAAAGTGGGTACCTTGTCGCGCACTTCTAGCAAAATGCGCGCAAGTTATAGTACATATTGTACAGTCTAGCGCGCAGCACAACTGCAATGCGCTAAGCTGGGTACCCACTTTGACGTCATACCTCATACTCAAATTTTTTGGTCAACTCTTGACTTTTTATGAGAAAATTAGCCAAAATGCATTGATTTCGATTGAAAATCAACAGATTTTTAATGTTATTCTTCTTATAATTCTATTCTCGATCATATATCAAAAAATAATTTACCATTGTGTAATCACTTTAAAAATACATGCCTTACTGGTAATATGGTAGGTTTGGTTTTTTTTTTGGGGGGGGGATTTTTTTTTTTTTGTTACTAGCAACAACCATTTTGATTCATCTTCACAAATACACTTCTCTTTAAAACTTCTTCTAACACAAACTTGCACTGCTTCATTTGAAAATATAATAAGTTTAGGAAATTCAATAACTGAGACTTGAACAACTGAATATTGAATTCACATCTATAGCCATATAAAGCAAGTGCTGTCTCAAGAAATTTTCCACGAGCCCTGCACTTTATTAGAGTTGAGGCACATCGAGGCTCAGAAACTTTACTTAGAATGTACATGTACACATACATGTACATGTACTACAACTTCAAAAGAAATCAAAAGCAATAACATTTTATTGCTATCCTTCACTGCACCGCAATAATACACATTTGATTGAATTCCAGGGGATCTTCCCAAATGTTTCCAAACTACAATAGGCATGCAATATACATGTATCACCAGTTCTGGCTCACGTCAAATAGGATATTGCAATATTGCAGAGCAATTGTTGCAATGTTATCTGAAATAGAAAACCTTCTGATTTTTATCAGTCCATAAATAGACTTACACATTTGGATGAATCTAAAAAATAGTCTTGTGTTGATGTAAAGTGCATTTGTCATTTCATCTCAAGTGTCCCCCCCCTTCCATTTGGAGTGAAAAAGACAATGTGAATTGTTGATGCATTGACTTTATTGACTATTCAACAATACAGGAAACGACAATTAAAACATTTTGACATTAGGTAACAGTAGGAGGGTGAAAAAAGGGAATTAAATGTATGATGTACATAATTCACAAAAGCACTGGACTTGAAAAGATTTAAGGTTATGTACAGTTTTTTAGGCCCTAAAAAAGATTCATCAGATTTCTTTCCTATCAGCTTGTCAGTAGCAAGTTATTACATGTACATGTACATACACTAGCAAAACTAAGATGCTGTGTTTTTTCCTCCTCGATTTGACTATCAAAGTAAATGAAACGCTTTATTTTTTATATCTGGGGTCAGCAATGCAAAACTCTTACAATGTTGACATGCATCACGCAGTGCCTGCACATGTGTAAAGCCAATGAAAGACTGTTAAAAAAGCAAGGTCCATGGCTGAAGTGACAAGCATCTACATGTACATCAAGAAGCCCTGTGAAGTGTGATCTCTGCGGAGGAGCAGTCAGGATGCAGGGGCTATTGTAGGGAAGAGTATATAGTCATTAGGCCAAAATTAAAAAAAAAATTTGTTATGTTGCCTTCACATGCACACAATTTGAAAATTGGGTCGGTCGGTCGATTTTTTTTTTCTTTTTTTTTTTATACCAACATATAAATATGTGCAGTTGTGTAACATGAGAGAGTTGAGTTTTCCAATTAGTTTTTATGAGTTTCTAATGGGGAAAATGCAGCCAAAACGCATATGAAAGTGCTTTTTAGGGCATTGAATACAAATTTTAGCAAATTCTTCACCCAAATCTGATATTTTCTAACAAAAATAGTGCATTTGTATATTTTTGGTCTGTTAAAAAAAAAAAAAAACCCTGACCCTGTTTTTTCGCATTTTACGGTAGGTCGTGTGAGGGCAACATAACAATTTTTTTTTTTTTTTTGGCTTTATACCTGTGTATAAAGACCACTCATGGGAAACAAGAAAAATGGTCTTTAAAGCAGGTGGTCTTTATGGACAGGTTTCCTTCAGTACATGCTCCAATGAGAAACCGCAATCAAGGGAAAAGGGAAATATGGCCTTTATAGACAGGTGATTGTTATAGACAGGTGGTCGCTAAAGCAGGTTTGACTGTACAAGGATTGTGTTCTTCTTTAGATATTTAAACTAAAATTCACCAGAAATCCTAAATGGAATATCACATGATCTCACACACTTACAATGTACATGTATATCTCTTTAATATCCAAGGTGAGGCTGATTTTCTTTTTGCTACCAAAACTGTACACAGGATATAAAGTTCCATACAGAGTTGTAAGGATAAATTTAGGATTTAAAGTTCCATACAGAGTTGTAAGGATAAATTTAGGATTTAAAATTCCATACAGAGTTGTAAGGATAAATTTAGGATTTAAAGTTCCATACAGAGTTGTAAGGATAAATTTAGGATTTAAAGTTCCATACAGAGTTGTAAGGATAAATTTAGGATTTAAAGTTCCATACAGAGTTGTAAGGATAAATTTAGGATTTAAAGTTCCATACAGAGTTGTAAGGATAAATTTAGGATTTAAAGTTCCATACAGAGTTGTAAGGATAAATTTAGGATTTAAAGTTCCATACAGAGTTGTAAGGATAAATTAGGATTTAAAGTTCCATACAGAGTTGTAAGGATAAATTTAGGATTTAAAGTTCCATACAGAGTTGTAAGGATAAATTTAGGATTTAAAGTTCCATACAGAGTTGTAAGGATAAATTTAGGATTTAAAGTTCCATACAGAGTTGTAAGGATAAATGTTAGTACATCATGCGTACCGGTATAAGCTTGCACTAGCAGTCAGGGAAACTCCCAAGTCCCCGGTGATTACACTTTGCAACGTACATGTAATACGTCGGGACTACGGCCTCTCCCGGGAAGAGGGGAGTTTCCCTGACTGATTATTGTGAGGTCATATAGAATGTTACTATTTTCAATCCACTACTTACTGAATTCTGAAGTCCCCCATATACTGAATACAGTTCCTTTTGCAACGGGTTACAAATTACAAAATTCTGTCATCGTACAAATAAATTAATAACATCAAATATTTTCAAGTACACAACTTACATGTACATGAACATGTAGTTAGAAATAACAATGTTTTGAAATATACATGTAAAATCAGTCATCAACTAAAATGAAAAATTAAAAGTTTGATAAAACCATTCCTTTAAAAGAAATGCATTCTACTAATTCATTTTTCACTTTGATTTTAGATAACTGCAATATCCATTATACACTGTACACATGGTTCTCGCCAGTACATAACACCCATGGTTCCAATACCATGCGTAAAGGGTTTCAGACAAGGAAGAACCATGTGTGAAATTGCTGCACCATGCGTGGCAAAAAGGGGAAAAAAATATTGGAGTATATATTCCTAACAATGATAAATGGCACAGATTGTTTTGCTTTTTGGCAATGTATTTTTACTTTTATGCCATTAGTAGAAAACTCCTGCTTACCAAGAAGTATTTTTCATCCTTTCAGTATAGCATATACTGCCGCCACACCTAACTTCAGGTGTTATTTCGTAAAACTTCCGAAACTTCCACGCTTTGCGCAGAGTGGAAACAGTGTGTGGATTTTTTTCTAGTGAGAACCCTGACTGTACATGTACCCAGATGTTGTGTGTCTGGACACATTGTGTATCCAGACAGTCTACTTCTACTTCTATGCTGCTTCTCATCAAAGCCTGTTGCAGCAACTGGAGTGTCAATTAAAAGCAGCCATTTAAAGAAGTTTACAAGCAATACATGTATTTCTTGAAATTTCTAACATGTGTGTTAGACAATATTATAGAGAACAAATATTGATGATTAGTGCTATTTTATGAATAGTTTCTGTTGAATCAAAAGACAAAAGAGAAGGCTTCATTTTTTATAAGAGTCCAGGCATATGATCCCCCCCCCCCCATCCTACAAATGTACATACAGTATGGCAGGGTGACCTAACTTCGCGCAGGTCCAAAGTTCGCGCACAGGGTCATATCTCAAAAACTAGAAAAGATTGTGAAAATCTGATGGCACCAACAGAAAGAGCAACCTTAATATTTACCATACGATTAACTTTTCTTTGAAATTTGGGAAGGAATTGTGAAATTATTAAAGAAAAATCGGCAAATTTTGGAGCGTTTTGTGTCCATTACAAATATTCGTTGGTTTTTAATTTTGTCTCACTTGTGCAGAAAATACAGCAGATTAACATCTCATGTTCAGATTGTTGACTCGTACGATATGCACGGAAATCTCGGCGACAAACGCATGTGGTGTTTTTCACTTGGCGCCTGTGTGAGCTCATTATTTAAACCAACCGCCCGTCCTCTGTATTGATTCAGCACATAATTTTCATTATCAAAGTTTTTTAAAAAATAATTAGGGGTCTAAATTCTGTTATTTCATCCTAATTTCTCTTGGACTTTGGTTACGACAGCCTGTTTGATTAGAGGGGTAATGTACCAAGTTCCACGCGTACTTTTTCATTTCATGCGCAGGAAAGCATTGCGTGAAGATCGTCGGTTTAAAAAAAGGTGGTTGATGAGTAGTATGTTAGAGCTACCATACATGTATACACTGCCTAATATTAGTCCTCTGCAGTTCCTGTGGCTGTGTAACGTTACATGTAGGTTCTAAGTTACAAATCTACTGATGAGAAAGGCATGAAAGGGCAATGTCATGAATGAATCAACTCAATTTTATTAAGGCAGTGTATACAGCCACACGCGTGTGGTTGTATCCACAGCATCGATATGAGGATACAACCACACTTGTCTGAATTCCCACTTGAAGTCTGTGCCGCGACCGCTATCACTAGTCTTCTTCTTCTTTGGTTGGTTTCCTCCAGTCTGGAGAACTGCAATCGTTGCAGGGTTATCATCAGTGTGAATATACATGCACATGAGTGTTGAGGTACAGGGTTTCCAGTATTACAAATTGACAGTAGTACGTTTGACATGTAGGTCGAGAAGGAAAGTGAGAGAGAGGTTGTGGAACAGTGAAGGGTTGCTCCACTCTGAGAGAGAAGTATGAGAGCAGGACCCAAGTAAGGTGAGCTTGGTGAAACAATCAGCCTGCGTTCCGGTTGTGGTGTAGTGTCTGTCCCAACGTCTTGGCCACTGGGATAAGAAATTGTCTCTGATGGTGGCGTATAAGGAGCATTCACCCACCAAGTGTATGACTGTCTCAGCAGTGCTTCCACAGGGGCAGCATGGGTCTTTTGCCTTCTGGCTAGTGCTGTGCAGGCGATGGTTAGTGGGATATACTCCACTGAGCAGTTGCGCCTTGATGGTTACAGCTTGTCTGAGCCTGGGAGGGTGAATGGTTGTCGGCAGAAGCTTGTGTGTGAGGTCTCCGTTGGCAGACAGCAGCTGGAGAGATGTCTTAGAGATGACAGCTTCTTCTGTGAGTTCAGCTCTTTTCTCCTCCACAGCACTTCTAACCATCTGCTTCCATGTGTGTGGTGGGGGTGGAGAGCTGATGAGCTCTGCAAGGGGAGGAAGATCATACTGCGACAACTTGTCCTTGAGCAACCTGGCTGTGTGGCTGGTGGGGATCTGGCATAGGACATGCAGGAGAAGCCTCCTTTCTAGCCGGTCATGCGGTAATAGCAGAACTTTCCCAAGGAGTCTTAGGAAGTGCTTATCTACTTCATCTGAGACTGGTGCAAGATTGGTGAGGATGGTGATTGATTCATTGGCAGTGCAGTGTGGTAGACCGAGGAGGGACTTGAACAGACGATACTGGGTTCTGTCGAGATCAGCTAGCATCTTCCTGGACAAGTGAAGGACTTCTGCTCCGTAGAGCATCCTAGGAAGGCAGAACCGCTTCCATAGGGCAGCTGTAGTGTTTGGTGCCAGCCCGCACCGGTGGGCACCTATTCCTGTGAGGGCATAGAGTGTTTTCCTCCCTCTTGAGGCCATCAGTGGGGTGGGTCATGGTGTGAAAAGGTGCGGGTGATGCCAAGGTGGGGGGGGGATTCCACTTGCTCTATGGTGTCTGGCCCGAACTGCCAGGGAGTTGACGTGCTAGAGGAAGAGATGATGGCGCTCTTCGACGGGTTGGATTTTATATCTCCACTTCTCTGTGTACTTGAAAGTAGTGTCCAGCATCTTTGCAGGCCTTCAGGACTTGGGCTGACTAGTGCAACATCATCAGCCAGCACAAGCGCTCCGGTGAATTCCCTGCGCAGGTGACATCCTGAGTTTCCCAATCTGAGGGCCTTAATAAGTCCATCAATGTACACGAGGTATAGGCAGGGAGAGAGAACGCCACCTTGACGTACCCCCTGGGTGACTGGAAAGGGGCGGCTGAGGTTCCCATTCCACAGAACCATGCTTTCAAGTCCCCTATACAGGTTCCTCAGAATTCTCCAGAGATTTCCTTGTACACCCGCCTTCTGAAGCTTGAGGAAGAGCCCATCGTGCCAAACAGTGTCAAAGGCCTTGGTTGCATCTAGCAGAGCAATATGGGTGTTGAGTCGCTTTGCTGAGTTCATCTCAGTGACCAGGTTCAGGATAGTGCAGTCATGATGCAGGAGTGGTCTTTCTGGAAGCCTGACTGAAGAGTGTCTGGGATACCTTGCTCACGTAGGGTCTGCTCGAGGGTAGGCTTGAGGAGCAACTCAAAGGACTTTGCAGAAAAAGAAGTGAGTGTTATTCCTCGGTAGTTTCCCGGGTCCGTGAGTGGCTTCCCCTTTCCCTTGTGGATAGGGATGGACTATTCCTCTTCTGAAGCTCTGGGGCACGTGGACATGTCGTCCGAAGGCATTCAATACTACAAAGCAGAGACGGCGGAGAATACTGGCCCTGCATGGAGGAGGTGTTCTGGTGCCACCTGATCATGGCCTCCAGCCTTGTTGGGTTTAAGGCCTTGTATTGCAGAATGGAGTTCTCTGGAATTGAAGGTGATTTCAGGTTCTCCCTTTGTAGAGCCATCCGCTTCGCTGAAGCTTATTTCCTCTGCTTCTTCTCTTCCGTCTCCGCCGTCTGCTGGCTGGCAAGTGGAGAGTGGTGTGAAAGTATTTCTGCCATCCCTTTCAGGATTTCTTGGTCACTGTACGTTATGCCCTCCCACACAATAGACTCTGTGGGGGTTTGGGGTGCTCCTTGGTGCGTTCTCTTTGACGAGTCTATTGAAGAGACGAGGATCATCAGCCTGGGATGGCTTCAATCTCCTCAACTAGATTGTTGTGTATCAAAAGTCTATTCCGCCTCAGCTTACGTCTGAACGTACGTTTGGCAGGCCTTGTAGGATGTCCACATGCTGTTGTTGCTAGCTCTGGGGCGACCCTTGTCCTTCCAGGTTTTCCAGCACTGTTTCATAAACAGGTATGCCTCGTCGATTTCCTTTGACCATTCTGGTCTGCGCTGTTTATGGGCCGATATGAGTGAATGTGGAAGGTTGACAGTAGAGATGGTCAGTATCTCTTGCGTGAGATCTTCAAGTAACTGCTCAGCATGTTCAGCAGTAAGAAGGCATGGATCCGGAGGTAGCTGCCGCCACAGGGCCTTAGAGGCTTCTTCTAGGGGAGCTGTGTAGGTGCTAGCTATATCCTCCCTAGATAGATCTGCCCATTTGACCTTGAGTCTGTTTGCCTTTATTCCATGACACTGCTGGTTCTTGATTGTGCTTGGTTGATCCGGTGTAGTGGGTTGGGTGGTGATCTGCACTTGGACAGGGAGATGATCGGACGTGTTCTTAGGCATCTCTGGTCCAATTCTGAAGGATGAGAACAAGTTTTGCAGCCTTCTCGCTGACAAGAATGTAGTCCAGGTGAGACTGAAATCGCCCATCGTCAGTGCAGAATGTGTACAGGTCTTGAGATGAGAACATGCTATTCAGACTTATGAGCTTATGGTGGTGCATGAAGGATACTAGGTCTCTACCTTGTCGTTTTCCACTGGCACTTTGGAGCCATGATATCCACATTGAAGTCTCCAGCAATGATGACATTACAATTGGGGAGAGCACCTTGAAATGTGGTGTGCCAGCTCATCCAGTATTGCTTGATACTCGTGTCTGGAGTTAGTGTTGTTTCCTGTTGGCATGTACACATTCAGCAGGATTGTCTCTGAGGGTGTAATAGCCTGTTGTAAGGCTATACCAATGATTCTGTCAGATTCTGTTGGGATCTGTTTGACATGTCGTTCAAGGCTCTTGTGGCAGAAGATAGCTACGCCTCCTGATCCTCTTCGCGATAATAGTTTGCACTGGTCGTTGCACTACACTTGCTGAAGATTACATGGGTGTCCCTAATTTGTCCAGTCTACATACATTACAGTCACTGAGCCAATGTTCCTGCACACAACAATATCATTCACAACACAACAAGTCACAAAGATAAAACTGAGAGGATGGAAGACCTCTCATATTGTACGTAGCAAGATTTACCATGAGACCCAGATCTGGTCTGTGTAGAACCATTAGTAGGTTGCAGACCTTGATTTTGTGTTGTGATGGCATGGAGATAAGACTGAAGGAGAATGTGGTTACTGGTGACATGTGTGGATGGTTTGAGTCGAGAAGGGGTGTGGCTGCTGCCTGTTGCTGCTCTTATGATTATTTCCATACTGCTTCTGTATGTAGCCTGGGCTGCTCGTCCATGACGAAAAACCTGGGGTTTGAAAGTATGCTAGAGGTTGTGTTGTTGGCTGAATTACTGGGGGGTGTGCACTATCATTTTGTTGGTAGTTAAATTTCCATGGGAAGATCGTACTTTCTCAGGGGTGTGGTGCTCTCTATGCACCTGCTGAGCTTGTGGATGATTAGGTCCCTCTTTCGGCTGGCATCCTGTGTATGGGTCTTAGCTCTAGAGGAGGGCACCTTGGCAGAGACTTCCGTGTGGCTTGCTGTTTTTAATATAACGGTCACCTTGGGCTTTCTTCGGTGATCTGGATGGTGCGTTGACGAGGTGAGATGTAGTAGATCAGCAATGTAGGTTGCATGGTAGTCTGTGTGGGTGGCCGCAGTGAACCTGGGTTTGGATTCTGCTCATGACTTAGTTTTTCATCCCGAAGCAATGGAACGGTTAGTCGTGGGTATTGTGGGTGTTCTGTTAGCATTTTCTTCTAGGTTTTGTGGTAGTGATTATTCGTTTGTAGCTCTCCACTGGTATGTAGAATTGGCCTCTCAATGCCATGCCTGAGGCAAAGGGCCATTAGGAAATCATTTCTGGCAAGTAGGTCGTTTGCGATTTGCCTTAACCTTTTCCAACTCTTTCATGGTGTTAGCGTGTTTTTTCTGAGGACTGCCTGAGCTATTACGTAGATACTGGAGATCTTGAGAAGCCTTGCTGAGCTCAGCAGTCTTTTCACGTGACATGCGTAACAGAGAGTCATTGTCTTCCTGTAAGCTGGCATTTGTAACTTTGCAGGAGTTTGCAGCTCCTGGGTGCTTTTCTGGAGCATGCCATCGCGTTTTGCACAAAGTTTGCAAGGCAAGGGGGGCAGTCATTGTGCCAGCATCCTTTGACTTTGGGCATACGTCTGTGGAGAATACTCTGCCTTGACCAATATTTTCGGAGAGGCTAGCGTTGCTAGGACTTGGAGAGAGCCTGCATTTCTGAGTTGGTGATCTGGCGATTCGCCTGGAAGGTCATGCAGAGGAAGGTGTGAAGCATGCCTATCCTTATTTGCCACGTGTTTCTCCCTCACTGGGCCCATCTGCTTTAGGACAGCAAGAGGGTACACATGAGTCCGAGATGGTTGATAGGATCCTGTTCTTCCTTGCTTGGTGTGAGAGCTGTGCTTTTATCCATTTCCTTGGTGGCCGTACCCTGAAAAGGGATGCTTGGTGGGCCATTCAGATTCACTGCTAAGTGTTGAGGAGGGTGACAATATGAGGTTAATGCATGGTGTGAGTTAAGGGACTTTTCGGAGGATATGGCAGAAGTAGGTTCCATTGAGCATTCTACTGATGATGAGCTGGCTGAAAGTGAGAGGCATACCTTGCAGAAGAAGGGCTGGGAGGCATCCTTTTCATGTACTTCAATCTCCTCTTTGCTTAGATTAAGGCATTCATAGTGAAACCAGCTGTTGCATATGTTACATTCGATTACATTGGTACAAGAATGCGTTTTGCAAAATGGGCAAATGAGGAGTCTGTCAGATTCTGAGGCACGGGCAGCAAGTGTTCCCTGCTTTGGTTGGACTCAGTGTTTGCTGCGACATCTAAGGTATTCTTTGATGTTTTTGCGAAGTAATTCGATCTCCACATGCCTACTGTAGTCACCTGTTCTGATTTCATCTAGGATTTGGGGGAGGTGGGTTTTGACAAACGCCCGAACATGAGTAGGTGGTCCAGTTTGCTGTAATGGTCCGCGTCTCTTGAACGAATGACAAAGTTGATTTTTGTCCTCTGACCAGGTTGTCCCTTGTTTTGCTAATTTATTGCAAATGCGTATAGAATAGCCATTGTCACTTTTATCTGAGAACACGGCCGCCACGGTGTTACTCTTTTTGCAGAAAGAAGTAAAGTGATGGGTAGCTTCATCAGAAATAAGGGTGTGTAGGTCTGGGCTAGTAGTGATGTCCACTTGCCGCCCTTTCTCCGAGACTACTAGTTTGGGGCATGTCATGCTCTTGCTAGTGCCGTTCTGTAAGGGGTTGTTACCCCTTGCGGCTGGTGACATACCTCTTGAGCTAGATGATGCTGATAGGTTGAATGCCATGTTCTGTACAAATGCTTACTGGTTACAAATATTGTTGCAAAAGCTTTTACCAACTTCAATGTGACTTCGCAATATATACAGTAAATACGAGCACAGATCATGCAAGGGTGGTGGCAATGGGGGTGGCAGAGTCAGGAGAACGTAAAGGTAAGGAACATGCATAGGCAGAGGAAGGATGCAGTGAAGAACTCAGGTAAAAAGATGGGCATACATTAAACACCACATACAGTAGGAGGGCTATGGCAGAGTAACTTACAGTTAACAACAGGAATAAGCATGTAGACTACAGTCACAAATACAGAGTTGATGAGTAGGGTGAGGGAACATGCAGGATACATGCAACAAACATATAGACAGTCACATTACCAGCATTAAGATGCAGTCAAAGTACTTGTGCAACAAAGTTGGACAGTTGGTGCAGCTGCTGCAGTTGGAAGTCAATGCAGAATTCCCGCCAAACTTGAGGATGAATAGGTGGGACTGGCTTGAGCAGTGTACTGCTATCTGGCCAGAAATGGCAGAAATAGCAGCTCCAAAAAAGGTCCAAATGTCGTGAGATTAACTCCAAATTGCAAATACAGATGATAATTGGATGCAGGGTGACAAAGACTACTGGGAGCAGTAATCAGCAAATTAACACAAAAAGTGAAATTAAGGAAGAAAAAAAGAGAGAGAATAGTAATAGACGCGTCCAGTCTAACATA
>CM057167.1:25959510-25982327 GCA_029962745.1 Echinometra lucunter | reverse complement strand
GAGTATATAGGAAACACAGGAAGGAAGTAGGTAAGATTTTTTATTAGTTTTATTAGAAAGAGGCAATAATATTATAAAATGTGCACAGATTCTTATGAAGTCAACTAAGCACATAACACTGTTGTATTCTCAGCAACGAATGTTTCATGCAGGGTTTTATACCCTTAAAAGTACAATGTGTATGTCATAGGCGCTGGAAGCGGAGGGGGGCAGAGGGGAAGTCGCAAGAAAAAAAAAGGGAAAATTTCGGATCATAAGATTGCACTACAGAAGTGCTCTAAAATGCAAACTTTCAGCATTAAACAATCAAAATTTTCTTACTCGGTCGCTACGCTCCCTCGTTTATATTAATTAGATACAATGTTTCTCAGTATTTAGAAATTCATCTATCATCTACGAAAAAGGGGCAGATGCTTGCTTCATTCGGGGGGGGGGGGAATTCCCCCCCCCCCATGACAATAAAGTTTGCGGTATTGCGATCAGCTTTCTAGTCATGTATATAAAAGCAGGTTAATTCTAACACCTAAATTTTCTCCCATTGTCTCTGCATTCATACAAGATTATGCACTTGCAGATATAATGATAGGAGCAGTGTATCCCCTGTCTACCAGTGGCGGCAAAAGAAAGGGGCAGATTTTCTCTCTATCAAGAGGGGGGGGGGCTCATCTTTGCCCCCCCCCCCTCTCTCTCTCTCCTAACCCATAACACCAAAACTAGGTGTTGAGAAATGCAAGTTCTCAGCACAAAATAATCTGAATTTTCTTGCTTGCATTACAAAAATTTATTTTGCACCCTCAGTGGGGCTCTCTCGCAAGACAATAAGATTTCATTTTGATGTCGATGTAACGAGCTTTCCTTTTCTCTAAAATGCATGGCCTCCACATTCCATTTCTTTCGCTCGGTCGTTACGCTCCTTCGTAGATTAATGAAAACGCTTCTTGTATAGACTTTAAAAAGCACGGTGGGGCAGGTGCTTCTCTCTGCAAAAGAGGGGGCATTTAAATTTCAAATGCCGTGGGGCATGGGTTTTCCGCTGTAAAGTAATAAGGGAATGTTCGTTTTGTTCTCGCCCCTCGCAGGGTTATTGCATAACAAATTTCAATATCATTTTAATGAATAAGTTCTCTGGGGGCAGCGTTCCCGATTTGCATTTTAATACAAGTGGTGTTTCTTGATATTAAACAAAACCTATCTACCAAAGGCGCCACACGCTGGGGAGGGCGGATAGATGCTTCCCTTTGTCAATGAGTTGGGGCAAATCAATTTTCGCAGCCCCAGACCCTCTAGTAGCTAGCTCTCACAAGACCAAAATGTAGTGATCTACTTATATAGCAAAATGACCGATGGCACTAGAGAACTTATCCATTATGAGAATTTTCAATATTCACAACCTTTTCAATTTTTTTTCAATTCAATTTATTGACCATTAAAAAAAAAACAAAAATATTTACAAAAATAACATAATACAACAAATTCAAAATATAACAGGTTACAAGTTTCTTAATGGTCAGGACCCCTAAGAAGCAAGACTGCTTATAGCCGGGGCCCTACAAATATACAAATAACATAACTGATAAAAAGGGTTATAATCAAATACACACACACATACACACACTTTCACACATCATCACACAATGCAAATCTCGCTTAGTCGCTATGCTCTCTCGCATATTAATGAAGCCCACAAAATTCATTGTTCCTAAGCACTGAGAGACCCTGCATGGCTTGTACTATCTAAAGTCTAGCGCGTACAGTCTTCAGTCATAATATGAGATCTTTATTTTTTGATTTTTTTTTTTTAATCTGTTAATGAAAAATTGGCTTGCACTTTTGAAACATAAAAAATACGTATAAAAGGGGAGCAGTGTGCTCGTTCGGGGGGGGGGGGGGGGGGGGGGGGGCTGTATGCTGGTAGTAAGCATTTGAGGTGGGCCCCAAGGGTGTTTGCCCCCCCCCCCCCACGCCCAAGCTGGGACCCTTCCGGCGCGCCTGCCACGTGTGCCACTGTACTTTTTGACAAAGGGTTCTGACATCATAACATGATGGTATAATAATATTCAAATTACCGTCGTGTACACTCAAAAAATGATCTAGTCATATTTGGCTAAAATGCAGGATCTCACGGGCACCAGTTACACTATTCTAGTCAAAATTATTCAAGTCAAAATGCTCAAATTAGTGTTGGAGCCAGTGTGATTCTATTTAGCCAAATATTGTAATAGAATTATTGTGATTTTTACTGGTATTGTGTCACTTTTACCAGAACAGTATAGTAGTCAGTCAAATATGACTAGACTTTTTTTTAGAATGCAAATTACCATGGTTATACCGCGGTACTTTTTAAAACAAAGATTTTGATTGAGATATTTGCAGTGAAATATCAAGAAATAAAAATAAGAAAATAAAGAAAGAAAATAATGCGCTACTTTTGACCATAACTTCAACAATATGGGCAATATATCATTTGAAAAGTACTATATTATGAGGGTGGCCTTACTTTAATTTTTTTTTTCAAAAAGGACGGATATATTATATGCGGGTTGATAGCAGCAATGGTTGTTGTGCAGGTAATGACGCTGAAAGTTAGTTCGTATTCACCGTCATATAGTCATGCGTTTGTTTTGAAGAATCAAAATGAGAGCGAAATCGAACAAACTGACTAAATTCCATTTTGTTTGTATCATTTTACAGGAGTGACGTTTTGATGGAAATTAATCAAGGACTAGGAGAAATTCGTGTGTCAACAGCACTGTCCTACTCTGAGAGATTGAAATATTAAACCTGAGGAACTCTCAAGATGGATATAGATAACGATGTAATAGGCGAGATTGGATGCCATCTTACATGGCCCGAGCTTCATAAAATCAACCAGGAACAACTCGAAAAGTCCTGGAGGGCACTTGATACACGAAGGGTGGACTTCCCGGAACTACCGACCTATTTTTGCTCTATTAAGAACCTGCAGGGGTTCATATTGTATTCACTCAATGATCAGAAGAAAGCGGAAGAGAAGTTTGATGAAGTTATAGAACGGGACTTCAACAACATCGTTGCAACTGGCAACCTGGCAGTTCTCTATAAACGCCAGTCTAAACTGAAATACTTCCATGAGTGCATTCGGAAGTTGCAGAAGTTGCTAGCAAATCGAGACCCTGTGCATCTAGCTCGAGCCTACGCTGATCGTGCCCATGCTATTCGCCACTTTGAACAGGACTTACGACCTTTCAGCTATACAGCCTACATCAAGAAGGCAGTGGAAATAGGAGCCGAGACGGAAGTCCCGGAAAAGGCCGAATGGATCTTCGACTATGGTCTCACCCTGTACCGTCGAGACAGTCAGTTGGTTGCAGGTCAAGCAGCACTTGCTGTGACGGAACCCAGCTTCAAGGAGGCAGTCGTATGCTTCGCATCTGTGACAGAGATGGAAGGTGCTCCACCAGCCTACCGCGCCCTCTCTTGGGTATTCATGGGAATTCTTCTGCGGACAAAGCCATCAAGATCTCTTGCTCAAGCTTTGCTTGACACTGTACACCTCCACTCATATACCTCCATGGATTGTTACGAGCAGGCGTTATCACTGCAACCTGACCATCACATTGTCTTGCGGAGAGTTGCTTCAGAATTGACTTTGATGAAACAGTACGACCGCGCAGAGAAAATGTTCCTCAGGTCACTTGAAAAGGAACCTTCCTGGTTTGGACATCGCCATCTAGGCTTGTTGTACCTAGCAATGTTCGAGGATAACAATGTTAAGGAATCCAAAGACAAGGTGAATTCGGAACGGCAACTTAGCTTACTAGCAAAGGCTCAGCAACAGTTTGAGACAGCGTTAAAATTCAAACAGGTTCACGCAGATCACTCGGACCTGGGTTACATCTCGTTCCTTAGAGGCGACTACGACAAAGCTGTGCAAGAATTCAGCCTTGCGGTACGGTCCACCCAAGACGACAACTTCGACATTGCCGAAACACACTCGCGATGGGCACAATGCCTGCAGAAAATGGGCGAGGACGAGGGCGCGCTACTGCAGCTAGCAGAGGCCAAGAAAGCTCAAGGGAAACTGCAGAAGCAGGTTACGATCCTACAGAATATCTTCACCCACAATCATGGCATAAACTGCTGCGGTTTTGAATGTGACTTGTCACGATTCGACTACTGCTCATCTGAACGTCCGGGATTCGTCAACATCTTATCAGAGAACCAGAGTGCGTACATAAGTCCCTTGTCTCCAGTATTTCTTCGTCACCCGAGCCCTTACAAATTCGACTTCTTTGTCAGCTTCTCTCATATCGATCATAAATGGACAGTTTCCTTCGTGAAGAAGTTGGAGAAGGATTTCGACATTCGAGGATGTATTCGTTACCGTGATTACGCGTACGGTGCAACCATTGCCGAAAACATCGCGGAGAACATCGACGAATCATATCGGACCATCCTGATCTTGACACCAGATTCGCTCCGAGACCACTGGTGTCGGTACGAACTTCAGCGCGCGCATATGGAAACCTTGAAGCGTCGATGCATCGTACCGGTGATGCTGCGTACGTGTAAACTGCCCCGAGAAGTGGAGAACCTGACGCACATCAAGTGTAACCGGGGTCAATTTGCATTGGATGATTGGTACAGGCTCAAGGAAACACTTCGACAAGATGGGAAGAAGACAAAGATAGGCTTGGACAGTTGACTATCTACATCCAGGCCTGATGAGAAGGAGGCAAAGACTCATAAAGGCATGAAGCAGTTGAATCTCAAACTAAAAAGGACACTACGTCTTCCTTTTTATTCATTGGTCAAAAAGTGTCCCTGAATTCCATTACAAACTGGATGTATCTGCAATGCAATATTGAATTTATATTTCATCTTTATGTTTTCATTAGTACCAGAAAGAGCGTGGAATCAGAGGGCGCCAAGGTCATGAACCCCCCCCCCCCCTCCCAGTGGCGGCACCAGGATTTTTTAAGTGGGGGGGCAAATGGAGGGCAAAAGAAAATGTTGGGGGGCAGGGGCAGTCAATTTTTTTTGTGTGTATGGAAAAATCGAGCGCGAAGCGCGAGTTTTAGTCGCGAGCGAACAAAAAATAACTGCTTTTTAATTGCATTTTCGAATAAATATTCTGAAATATGACGAGCGAGCGAAGCGAGCGAACAAAAAATAACCGCTTTTTTTGTTTTTATCACATTTTCGAATAAATATTCTGAAATATGACGAGCGAGCGAAGCGAGCGAGCCCAAAATGGATACTTTTCATGTTTTTAATCACATTTTAGAAAAGAAATTTAAAAATATGACGAGCGAGCAAAGCGAGCGAGCAAAAAATAACCACTTTTTTGGTTTTCAATCGAAGTTTTGAAGAGCGGAAAATGGTATTTTAGAGCACTTCACAGCTTTAATATGATGCTTATGACAACATCTACTTATTTAGAAATTACTGTTTAATTTTTATTTTCAGTCCTCAAAATTTCTGGGGGGCAACTGGGGGGGCAAAGCTTCTGAGTGGGGGGGCAAATGCCCCCCCCCATGCCCCCCCTTGGTGCCGCCACTGCCCCCTCCTCCTACTCATTATCAAAAGCCTGGATCTGCCGATGTATAAACAAGGTATGATGTATTAACAAAATAATGCAGGCTTTCGTGTCATTGTGTGGGTTGTTATGTTTTCGAAACCATGTAATATACCATGGCAAGAATATTTAGCTGGTCTAGATTTTCTTTTACAAGGTTACCCTGTAAAGATTCATTGATTGAGAAAAATGGTATGTAATAACTCTCGAAAGTTAACAATACTTCTTCCCAAAAGGAAAATGATTTGTATCCAGACGTCTAGTTAAGTTCTTCTAGCGGTGGAGAATTTATGTATTAAGAGTTTGATAGGAATAGTCTTGTCAAAAGATGTAACAAAATAAAAAGCTAGAACTAAATTACATGTAGTTGTCTTTGCATGGGCTGCAAATGCCGTTTTCTTAACATATTTTAATTGATGTAATTTTTTGACAATATTTATCATATGAATTAACTGGATCATATAGACTTCTTTAACCACGGTAATCCCTCCATTAGGCTTATAGTGGGAATGAAAAAAAAAATCATAAAAGGGGTTAAAATATGTTATTTCTTGGTCTTCTATGCTTTAATGAAATTGAAATCCTGCCATGGGTATATGATGAGACAAAGGGGAAGGTGGGGGGGGGGGGGGGGGGGGGGGGGGTCTGTTCGGCTGACCTTTAGGCAATGAGGTTGTCCCCTTCATTTATTTGATATTTGGCCCGACATACCTGACGAAACCATATAAAAGATATGTTACACAATGTATCTTGTGAGGCTAGTTGCCGTAAAAAAGTTTTACATCTTAGCCTCCTCACTTTCTTCTAAGGGAAATTTTGAAAACGAAAAATGGGAAAGTTTATGTGAAGGTATAAATCCTTCAGATATGAAGAAGAAGATCAAAAGCAGTGCCCCCATTACTTCATTTTTTAGAAAACATCAACTTTCCGGAATCTTGCAAGACTAGTCGCTAATTAGCCTACAAAAACAGAATTGCATGCGTGCGCCTGCATGTGGTGTTCCTTATTTTCTTTTCTTAGAGGTCATAAATTCAGTCGGTATTCGTTTGCAGCATTATTTTTCCTGAATGTGATGTACAAAGTACATCTAGTGTATATAGTGTAGAAAGTTAATATCACTATTAATCTTATCAATAATGCTTAATTACCATGATAAAGTATTACCTCAAATCAACTGTTTATAATTCATGTTTCAAATCGGCCTAAACATCATAAACATTCAAGTAAAAGCATGTATTCTTTAAAAAATATTAATACAGTTACGTGGTATGTTCATTTCAGCAAAAAGGCATACCCCAACAAAAGTTAGTTTTTTTTTATTACTTGTATACTAATCTGAAATCATCGTACCATCCAAATTTAAATGATAATGATGATGTACAAAGTACATCTAGTGTATATAGTGTAGAAAGTTAATATCACTATTAATCTTATCAATAATACTTAATTACCATGATAAAGTATTACCTCGAATTAACTGTTTATAATTCATGTTTCAAATCGGCCTAAACATCATAAACATTCAAGTAAAAACATGTATTCTTTAAAAAATATTAATACAGTTACGTTGGTATGTTCATTTCAGCAAAAAGGCATACCCTAACAAAAGTTAGTTTTTTTCTTATTAGTTGTATACTAATCTGAAATCATCGTACCACCCAAATTTAAATGAAAGAATTTGAATAAATACATATTAAAATTGTACTACTATATTTTTTTACGACTGAATAATTTGTGCATAAGTTGAAAGATGAAATTGCCCAATTTCATTTTTCATAAAAGTTCAGTACTTTATTAAAAAAAAAAAAACTTTTGGTAGCAGCTGGTAAGTTATCTTTCTTTAGAGTTCTATAATTCTTTTCTCGATTTGGCACTAAGCTTAACATCATTTAGCCTTGCCATCTATACCACAATAATCATTGTAAATTTTCTGAGTTGAAGGCGTGACCAAAAGCTATGTTTTTATGAATACAATGTACGTCACCTTCTTTGAAATTTTAGCCATATTTCTTTGTTTCTATCGGTAAAATTGGTGAAGGAAATAAAGGTCAGTTCTATGTGGCAATGGTAAGTTTTTGTGGATATCATTCATGTTTTGGATACAATGTTGTGAGTTTGGTCAGAGAGGAGAAGAGAGAGAGAGAGAGGGAGAGGGGGGGGGGGGGGAGAGGGGGGGGGGGGCTGGCCCAGGGAGAGAGAAAGGAGGGAGAGAAGGAAAAGGCAGGATAAGCAGAAAAATAGAGAAAGGAAAGAGAGAGAGATAGAGGGGGAGGGGGAGGAGGAGAAAAAAAATATGAGACAGGAAAGGATAAAGAGAGTGGGGAAACGGAAGCAACAGAGAGAGATAGAGAGAGAGAGCGAGAGGAAGAGAGAGGGTTGGGAGATTCAGGAAACTAAACTACTGCAACTAGTACAGTAGCATAGAATTTCACTATATCCTGTCCACGGCTGGTACACATGTCCTATAATAGTCTTTTCTTTCACTTTTGTTCATTTGCATAGGCGGTAAATTTCTTCATGCCTGTATAGTTTGATAGTGCATGCTTTAAAGATGCTCAGTCGTGGGGTTTTCATGGGGAATTTGACACCATGGGTGCTTACCCAGTGTTGTCTATCACTATGAGTTTTATGACCAACAGACCTTATGTAATGCTCTGTATATTCCACCCTTTTCCCCATATGACAAAGTCATTATCTCACTTTCCCTGGCCCGAGAATGCCCGAAGCAAGCCGAAGAATGTTTATGGTGGGACAGCTTGTTTTGCTGTGCTCCAGAAATGTAGCTCTATTACAGGTATTTCCAGTGCTTTTCACAAAGTCTGGAGTCAGCAAATTAAGATCCACTCCCCATGAAAGCCCACGAATGATTGTCTTTAAATGCTCTTTTGACAGTGTATACGGTTATCAAAATTACTCTGGAAGAGGATTGGTATATACTAACACATTATGCACATTGTAGATAAACATTTTGAGCAAACAAATTTAATTGCTTACAGTAACATGGGAATGTTATTGCTTTATTACATTTTCTTGATCAATAAACCATACACCAATACAGCTGTAAAACAAAATAATACTAGTACACGTAGGTAAATTATTTTTGATAAAAGAATTGAAGTTCAACTCGCATTTCCACAAATGTAACATATATTAGCAAAATATTATATTATGATATTAGCAATGATGTAAGTTATCTCCTAATTCATCAATTTATAATTTTATTCATATACAAGGTAGCAATCTGTTACAAAACTGCTTTCCTCAGGAGTCTGGAAAAATAAATTTCGTAGGTTGCTCAAGTGTCTGGAAAAACATAAATATCCTAAGTTCTCCCAGATTCAAAGCCCTACTAATTCTTTTTCATTACTAAGTGAGACTTGAATTAAAGTAATTAGTATAAATTGAGAAGTTAATCATACTGTTTTACAAATTAAATTGCAGAATATCATTACAGTTGTCAAACTGATTAGAGATTGCTTTTAATTTCAAATTTCAAATCAAGCTGCTCATCAACTTTTGATATATTGTTTATATTAACACACAAATATTGGCTTTTTCACACATGAGGTGACCAACCCCCAGTAAACCCTGTGGTTAATTATTTTTTTGTGCATAAATGAATGGTATACTAGTATGACAGGGCAAAAACCCTGCAGAGGTAAGAGGTACCCTTTTTTGCCTCCTGGCCTGGCACCAAAAAGGTGTAGACCAATCAAATTCTGATAGGTCAGTGAAAAATATGATGTCAGAATATGTCTGAACAGCTTTTGGCAAAGCTCTTTTATGCGTGAGTGTGAACTGTTACTGATGTGGTAATGCTCATCTCATTCGCATAAGTGGTGAGGTAAAAAACGTGGAGGTTTTTGGCTAGATATCTGAATTAGCCTTAGGTGTGAACTTCAAATTCAGTTTTCACATGCTAAGCAATTAACCACCATTCCTGATGAAATGAATGCAAACCTTATACATGTACATATACATGTCCAAGGAAAGTGATTAATACCAGAGTTTGATGGTTGCAAAAGTAAACCATTCTGAAGTCAGAAAATAACTAGAAATGTGAATTCAACTTGATTTTTCATTTGAGTAAAGTAGCTTTGAATACAGGCAGTCCACAGCACATGTAACACACAGCATTGTCAATGTCAAAGCAGAGGTGGGATATTGTTAACCCATTCATGACAGAGGTCCACATTTTTGTGGTTTGGCCTAATATCTTTTGATGCAAAGTTCTAGAAATCATACCAAATACATGAGCAGAAAGAGTAAATAATTCTACACAAACTGTGCCCATTTTGGTTGCGTCAATATTTGTTGTTTGATGCTGAAAATTTTTTAAAGGAAAATAAGCATTAAAATCATTAAATTGGCAATGTGATAGAAAGTTTAAAATCACTGTTTTCCCCTGCATATTGGCAACTTTTTGACTTATCATCATAATTTCTGTCAATTTATATTCATTTCTGATACATTAATCTTTATAAATAAAATGTAGCAATAAAATAAAAATGTTGGTGTTGCCAATTTGAAGAATAAAAGCTGATCAAATTAGGCTTTAAATAATTCCTGTCACGAATGGGTTAAATTTGGTACAACATAATTCTCAACCATCTTTCTATTACATCTTAACATCATGGAAATATAATTGTCAAAGATGATAAAAGAATACCAAGAATAAATTAAATAGAAATCTAACTGAAATCTAGACTGGCAGACAATTTTTTTTGTGTTTCCTTATGAGAATCCATAAAAAGTAGACACAACAATAGCAAGCAAGATTCGTTCATGGTCACACTGATCCGGTAATTTAACATAAAATTGCATTCTTCATCACAAACATGTTATTCCTTACATGTAAGTCAAACAATTATTCTCTAATTACAACACTTCTTGGTTTTTATATCCAATAACTGGATAATCTTACCAAACTTAATAACACAAAGGGCAATTATACTACTTCTAGCTTTAAGCTCTTATAATGTTTAAAACAATAGCAAGTTAGCAACAGATTCTAACAGCATCATTAACACAGATTTTAAGATTAAAATTTATTTGCTAGTGTTTCATTGCACATGACTTAGATACATTGAGTGAAAAGGGATGATTAACATAACTGAACAAAAGAACAGGTAATGATGAACAATAATAAACCAATCCATATGTTAGTAAATTAAAGGCATTGGCTAACTTTGTGAGTAGCTGATTTAAAAAATTCTCAAACTAAGATGAAACATGTGTATGAGTACTTGTATTTGTACTCAAAAACCCTGAAACCAACCATATTTTGGAATGAAAAAGTGCAAGTTAGACGCAAACGGCGATTTTATTATCCTTCATCTCACGAGACATCACTAAGAGGACCACTTTGCTTGAATTTGAAAATGCCGTTATGTGCCTCCCGCAGCGTGATACGCCAATACACACAGTACGGTACAGTGAGTCATACGCGCAGGCGCACTCCTTATGTCTATTCTGTGCAACCGACCCTCGTATATTTTTCAAACATTGGTTCACATTTTTGATATTTAATAATACTTCCTGTGGATATTATACTCTGAAACTTTCAGACTGGTATTTTTACACTATAACCCTTATGTTTATCCCATTTTCAAGTAACGAAACAAGATTTTTTTAAAACATAACAATGTTAACCAATGTCTTTAAATGTCTTGTCTCGCTGTTTTCAACAGGTACAGTGGAGCTTCGTTATAAAAAACAACTGTTGTCACAAACTCTGGTTATAACAAGGTAATTTTGCCGGTCCCACTTCTTTGTATTTAATTGTTTATTAGCCCTGATATAACAAGATTTCGATATAAAGAGGTAATTTCCTTGGTCCTAAGGAGTTTGTTATAATGAGGTTTGCCTGTACCATATTATAATTCCAAAATCATATCGTTACCATGATAGTTGGTCTCAACAAATAAAAGCCCCATCACACCTAACCGAATTGCCTGAAATATGCCTTGCGATGGCTGGCGAAAGGCATTTAAAAAAAAATCGCTTTCAATGGTAACTGATAGTAAATCATATTTACCCTTCGTGTTTGGGTTCGTACACCTTCTGAACTAACAGCTGCGATTATTCAAATTCGCGCGGAAATTTTGAACATGTTTAAAATTTCCCGACGAAATTGAAAAATCGTTGGTCATCTGTTTGAATTCGCATCTCTTATTTAGTCTGCGGTAATCGTTCGTTTATCGTTCGTGTGTTATTGTCGCGCATAGTCCCTCATCGCGCTTTTACCAAAGTGGACCGATCTCGAAAGAACCTTTAACGAAGCAACACGATGACAAACGCCCGATCTATTCCCTCGTCTTTGTTTCTAATCGCACGCCATTTCAAACCATTGCTCACTGTTCGTTCGTCTTATTTGGTTATATCAACCCTTCGCTCGCCTTCGGCTGCAATTTACTCAAAGAGGTGAACCGAAAAATCGATATCCTTCGCATGTCATATTTATCCTTCGCTTACCGTTCATTGATAAAATTTGACAATAGTTACTGATCGCATGATTTGACGGAAATTTTATTTGAATTCGTTTCGCGTGCATTTCGTGCATTTTTCCCATTCGTCACCCTTCGTCCGCCTACATTCGGTCAGGTGTGAGGGGGCTATTAATCATAACTGACTCATGTCTTTGTAACACAAACTTAAGAATCCTGGGGAGCGTTTCATTAAGAGTTTTGTCGGTGAAAATCACCGACAAATGTTATAAGCTACTGAAAATCCTCACATCTGATTGGCTGAAAGCAAATTAGTCAGTGAAAATCACCGACAAAACTCTTCATGAAATGCTCCCCTGCACACTCTATTCAATTATCACCTTTTAGAAGCACACTACATCTACTCGTATATGTCCCTTTCCTAAATTCAATATCATGGTACAGGTATATTATCTTGAAAAAACAGGAGAGCATTCCTACGTAAAACCACAACACATGTCATCTATTAGGCATAATCAAACATTCACAAACTGCTGTGACGAGTATGCATTACAGATACAATGTCTTGTATTTTGAAAGCAAAACTACCTTTAAGACAAAGACCATACACTTACAATGCTTTCATACACCAAGATACCAAATGGCTATTCCAACATTGACATAGAAAACTCTCACATTACCAACTTAAATAATGACACAAAATAAGCTTGCTATTTACCAACATAAAATCCAAAACAGGACATAAAGAGATACCATTGAGTTCAGGCAGGTAATGGGTTAACCCTAAATACTAAGAAAAGTTAACATCCCCCTTTCAATTTGGCTCTCCATGGAAATACCCTTTAAAACAAACCCAGCAAGTGTCACGTCAAACAAATCAAAACAATACTGAAAGCCGTTTAGCATAGAGATTGATAGCTAGCAAATTTTGTTTCTATTAACACTATAGTTTTGTTGTCTTCCTCAATAAAATATCATTCAAGTTCATGTTTTCCTATTACCACAATGGAATCTATTTATAGCAAATTACAGGAAAGTAAGGGGATGTTTTTGCTAGGCGTACATCCGAACTGCAACTGGGTTTAATGCTATAACAACATTTTGAATGCTTACCCAACTAAACTCTTAATTTCTATTTCTAAACTGAATACCATGCATCCAAATTAATAGATACCACAATAAGGTATACTAGGAAAGCTCTGATATGAAAAAAAAGGGTATTTCTAATTACTTGAGCACAATTCATTGAACAAATCTGACATTTTTCATGGCGGATATTGAAAGTTAATTTAGAATGAAAACAAATCTACAAACACATGGACAAGGAAAGATGAACATTCATGTCTACAAACACTTAGTTCATATCTAATTTCTCATAGTGGACAATATTTAGCAGCTACAGCACTAAGTGCAATTTACCTGCTATAGAACATGAAACATCTTTAAGAATACACTAACTTTGGTCTCAGCTGGGTGAAGGTCATTAAAAGGTCATCTAAAACAAAGGTTATACAATCAAATTTATATGGTAAGATTCTACATGGGATCGGAGACAAGAAATGCGGTCTTTAAAGCCAGGTGGTCTCTGAAATATAGGTTTCAATGAGAAACAATTTCCAAAATGAAACAACAACCGTCATCTTCATGCAGAAAGTGTGGGTGTTCTATACAGTTGGTTACTGGCAGGTTTTACAGTTATAGCAGTAGATTCTGAATGAAAACAAAAATGAAGTCTTTACGCAGACAAGTGTTCCACCTATACAGACAGTTACTTGCTTCAGAGTTGTAGTAATAGATATTTAAGGAAAAATGTGGTCTTTATATAAATAGATGGTGATTCTGTACAAGTGGCTACTAGCAGGTTTCACTATTTTAGTATGGATTCATTTTATTTCATCTCCTATGGTTCGCTTCAATTAGCCCACAAACTAGACAAAGCTTTGGTCAATGATGATGATGATGGCTCAGTGGGCCTCTGGGAGGACATAGGAGATGTCATCCCAGGGATGTCGGTACAGTCCTTGCCTCAATCGCTTCTGATCAAGATAATGGCCTGAGAATAACACAAACAGGACCACTGAGTTAGTAATCACTAGGTAGATTCACACATGCACCATTACACTGATCAGATTGAAGTTAATATATGGTTGCACGATATCATTTGTTTGGAGCCAAAAGGGCGTTGTATGAAATGATATGAGTTAAGCCCTTCTGGCTACGAACAGACAATATATGCTCTGCAGTCCATTTAATACACAAACAAAATTCCTAAATCTGATTTGACACCAAATGTTAAACCCAGCCCTAGCCCACACCTAACCTTGAAACCTGAGCACAACCCCATTCTTTATCCTTTGATAAAATAAAGCTGTGAACAAAATTATAGGAGCACATGTCAGATGACTGTATTTTTATGACATAGTTGGTATTCATTGAAGACATATTGGCCAGTCTTCACAGAGAATTTCAAATGCCATTCTTTTCATTCTAATGATCCAATACAAATCTTAGTTTATGAATGAAAAATAATTTTATTTTCCTTTTATTCATCAGACTGCAACATAAGTTTTGTAAATTTGCATCATATTTGCCCGAAGTTATATAACTCCTTTTCTTTTTGGCACTAAATACCTGTTTTCTTTCATTGACTGTACATCTCAATCTGTTTTCAATCTTTCATTCTCTTTCTGCCCTTCAGTTTTTGATTCTAGTATTCTATCCCCCCTTTCAATGAGCCTGATCGATTAAGACTGACATTTTTGTCCATTTGAGACATTATTTTATAGATTCTAGTTAAATAGACAATCTGGGCACCAAATTTCAGTGAATTTCAACTCATTCAGTGATATCCCTCACAATGGAACATTAAAAAGCATAACAAATTTCATTACTTGTTTTTTACAGGTCTTCACATTTTTCAAACTTGTCAAATGTCTGTCTGTGTCGAACCAATCAGGCTCCAATCTGTTAATAGTTTATTTTCTTTCTCCCCACAGGGGTTATCGTGAGTGTTACTTACCAATGAAGCCCATGCTACGTCCAAGCACAAAGAGGCCATTCAGAACTCCTATCTCTACATATTCATTGGCTTCCTCACTGTAATAACACAAATAAAACAAAGTCATACATCCTGTTTACATGTATGAACTAGGGATATCCTGTGAATAATGACACTGCTTGATGACAGGTATTATGTGGAACTGTAACAGTGGTCTGTTGGATCACACAGGGTTGGCGATTTTTTTATTTTTAATTTTTAATTTTAAAATTTAGAATTTTTAAAATTCAAATCAGGAATCATTTGTTTTACTCTTCCAATTTTCATGCATTTTACACTTTGCAATTTACAGGTAACCTGTCCTCCTAATATTTTTTTCTGGAAAAAATTGTGTTGACTTCAGATTCTGAGAGAAAAGAACTTCCTAGACAACTAAAAAAAAAAATAATGATTGTTTTAATGGTGAAAACTGAAACTCTGTCAGGATGAGTGATGTTGAACATGGGCACCTCATAACTGGGTGCTGTATAAGTCTGACATTATAAAAACAAAATATACATGTAGATCAAATGTATATTTTCTCTTTGCTTGTCAGAGGTGATATGTGGAGATAAAATGACGCATTATATAGATTCCGTTCTTACAGTTACTGGTGAAAAATATAACTCTGTCAGGATCAGTGATGTTGTAAGTGGGCAACTCATAACTGGTGCTGTATAATTCAGATGCAATAAAAGCAAAAATATTCCCTGGTATATCAAATGTATATTTTCCCTTTGTTTGTCACAGAGGTGATATGTATAGATAAAATGAAGCATTGTACATTCTGTTCTTATAGTTACTGTTGAAAACTGAAACTCACAACTGATGCTATATAATTCAGACATTATAAAAACAAAAAATATAGATTTAATGTTTCTTTTGCCTTTGTGAGTCACATTTTTTGATAGCCTATAAGTCTCTATGGGACCCATAGAAACTCTGCCTATGATTTTTTTCAACATTGGTTTGACCTAGGTACTCCAAAATCTAATTGGATCTTCCTCCAATGGTAATACATACTGGTGCCAAGTTTGCAGTTCAGACCTCACATGGTTCTTGAGATATTGCGTTAAATAAAAAGCGGGGTGGACTTATGGAAAACCTGAAACATACTGCCTCCAGCACCAGTTTTAGTGGGCAGAGGCATAAAAGTCCTGTGTTAAGCATATTGCAATACATTCCAAATGGAAACTTCTAAAAGTGTGTCCTTAGTCAAATCCTTACATCATGTAGTTCAGCAAACAATCTTTAAATTCAGATAAGGCCCATGATCCCTTTCCAGACACATTGCACATATACATGTACTGTATATTATGAAGAAGGAGACACACCCTAAGAGTCTTGATAATCAATTTTATTTTTACAATTTTCTGGTTTTAAAATGTTATTGAAACCACAGTGAATGCAATGTTTATGGAAACCTACTCTTTTATTCAAATGCATGGGGTATACATGAAATATATTATTTTGCAAATTTCCTGTGGCTCTGGATAAAAAGTTATGGAGCCTGACTAAAAGTGAAGGCAATTGTCAGAAGTAGGGATATAAAGGGATATTACTTCAAGGATAACTTGAACAGGATAGCCTGCTTTTTGTCCCCTATCTTTTCAAAAGTAGGTTCTAGATGCTAATTTAGTATCACTTTCATTCAAGATTTACACATATACATATACATGCAACCCTCAGCAGAGCTGTTGGTATCCCCATCACGCATCACACTTTTCTAGATGATAAGGGGAAATTCTACTAGCAATGATTGCGATGTAGTGGCCCAAATTTACAACAGAGGTTTCAACCATTGGGTGGTTTTAAAGACGCTCAGTCGTGGACTTTCATGGGGAATCTGACACCATGGGTGCTTACCCAGTAACAGGTATTGTCCATCACTATGAGTTTTATGACCAACAGACCTTACGAAATGCTCTGTATATTCCACCCTTTGCCCCATGACAAAGTCATTATCTCACTTTCCCTGGCCCGAGAATGCCTGAAGCAGGCCGAAGAATGTTTATGGTGGGACAGCTTGTTTTGCTGTGCTCCAGAAATGTAGCTCTATTACAGGTATATTCAGTGCTTTTCACAAAGTCTGGTGTCAGCGAATTATGATCCATTCCCCATGAAAGCCCATGACTGAATGTCTTTAACCTATTCATGACAGGAATTATTTAAAGCCTAATTTGATCAGCTTTTATTCTTCAAATTGGCAACACCAACATTTTTATTTTATTGCTACATTTTCCTTATAAAACGTCATGTATCTGAAATGAATATAAATAGAAATTATGATGAGAAGTCAAAAAGTTGCCAATTTGCAGGGGAAAATGGTGATTTTAAACCTTCTATCACATTGCCAATTTAAGGATTTTAATGTTTATTTTCCTTTGCAAAAATTTCAGCATCAAACAACGAATACTGACGCAACCAAAATGGGGACAGTATGTGTAGAATTTTTTGCTCTTTCTGCTCATGTATTTGGTATGATTTTTAGGGCTTTGCATTAAAAGATATTAGGCCAAACCACAAAATGTGGACCTCTGTCACGAATGGGTTAACCTCCATCAAGGCCTGTTCAGATATGACACGACAAACCCCTGCAGTTTGTTTAGTGTTAAGATATGGTGTGGCCAATCATGCCACTTATGTAAATGAATGCGCATTAACGCCTCAGTGCTCAGACAATAGAGATTTTTGTCAAAAGTTGCGTGGACAAACTCATGACATCATATTTTGCGCTAACTTTTTAAGAATTTGATTGGTCCAAATGCTGTTTGGCTGTTTTTCAGCAAGTCCGTACATAAAAATAGAAAACATAAACAGAAAAAATGACAATAATGAATTACAAATCATGAACAAAATGATAAATACAAATTATAAACAGAGAAACAGAAATCACATGGGAAAATCAAAATTAGAAAAACTACAAAAAATAAACAATAACAATAACAAAAACTAAAACTAAAACAAAGTAAATATAAATGTGAAAAAAAAAACCATGCAAATATTACAATGATCGGAATCTCAGTCAGCAACTATTACGAAAAACTAATTGGGAAGATATTTTGAATGCATTTTATAAAAGCGGGTAAAAAAAGTCGGCAATTTTTTTTTTTGCCGCCTCATATCCCATTTACTTTAATACTACACAAAAAATCTGTGAATTCCAGCCAGTGACTGACATAGATACATGACACTAGATCTGTTTAATATCAAAGGTGAATAAGAATGCTTACTCATCATATCCCCAAACGTATAGAAACTTTGAAGAATCCAAGCTATTCATATTCATTTACCACGTAATCACTTTTAAGAAGGTACCTCATCATGATGTACCAAGTATCTGTGTACTGCTTTTATAAACAAAACTAAGAGTGGTAGAATTCTGCCTTATTGGACTAACGTAGGGCTCTGTACCACCTACAAGATACAAAGATGATCTCAGAGAGAGAGAGAGAGAGAGAGAGAGAGAGAGAGATACAGAAAGAGAAAAATAGAGATAGATGGAGAGATAAAGAGATAGAGAGACGGGGAGAGATAGAGAGATGGAGAGAGAGAGATAGAGAGAGAGCTGGGGGATCTGATGGCAAAATATTCAAACATGGCGTTGGCGTTGGCATTGGCGTTGTTTTGTTTTTGGTTTTTTTTCTTTAGCTATTCTTAATATGACATGCATGCTCAACTTCTGTTTTGTTTTTTTGTGTTTATTTAATGTTTCATTTTGCTATTATGTTTTCTTATGTAATGTAAATTGAGA
The DNA here is from genome assembly GCA_029962745.1 of Echinometra lucunter. Taxonomy (NCBI): domain Eukaryota; kingdom Metazoa; phylum Echinodermata; class Echinoidea; order Camarodonta; family Echinometridae; genus Echinometra; species Echinometra lucunter. Next base: position 25,963,533 of record CM057167.1, on the reverse strand, counting down.
ATGATCCTTAATGATTGGATTGAAATCTATAAACTTTTGCATTTGAATTTGAATTTGAATTTACATGTAGTTCATGAGTGAAAGCTTTTAACAGAGAATGTCAGTTGAGATAGTCTCAGTGAGGAGGCTGGACTTCAAAGAAATCAGTCCAAAATTTTATGGGAATCAAGTTTACATGCGTGGAGACAATGATCTGGAATTTCTTTAGAAGTGCTCAATCTGATTAAAAAGGTACTGATTATGCAAGTCATACCCATTTCAATGTTGCCTACAGGCGTATTTGCTACTCATATCACCAAATCTTTTGAAAAATAGGCCTGACAAAACGTGGGCTCTGGCTTATGGAACAATCTATGTCACACACAGTATACAGCATTCAACAAGTTTCAGTGTTGCCAATTTGCATGTTACTGGTATAAATGATGTAAAATTGATACTTACGCTGTGAATGCTCCACAGTTCCTGAAGAGATCTACCATAGCCACACCAATCACACCATCAACGTTAAGAATCAAGTTGGGTTTCTGTTTGAATGAACACAAACAGCAATACTTAAAGACACATGTAATTGAATTCTCTCCAACATAGAATGCTACCATTTAATCCTTAGTGCACTCCTGGAGGAGGGAGGGAGGAGGGGGTTTCTGATTTTGGCTGTGACATGACCAATCGTCATAAAATTTTGCATGAATCTCAAGACTCGTTAAAAAAACACAAATCAGTCATCATTTTTACATAATATTTTACATATCTTTCTTTTTTCATTCAATATTATAATTCATACAAACCATAATTATGTATTTATACATTTCAATAAGCACTGAAATAAAAAAGACCTCTGAGATGAATTTTCGTGCAAGAAATTCTGTATAAACCTGAAAAACATAACTATGAAAGAAAACAATTTGGAAAATGATTACAGTTCTGACATGTATGTATTCTATTGTTTTTACAAGTTCTTATGTTTTTCTTTATTTTACAGCTTCAACTTTTTTTATTTTTTAGAGTCCCCCTCCCCCTACTAGAGTAAGTTTTACCACTGCAAAACAAAGCATCCCCATTAATATTGAAGATTAGGTTGGGTTTCAACACAAACATTAAAAAAGAAAGAAATTTGAATTTTAGAGCCAAACATCTACCACATGAGGTTTTCTATAACATTGTCAAAAAGGAATGACCACATCTCTACCTGGCCTACTTTAGCTGGCATTCTAGGGGTTAATGGGTAAGGATTTTGATGAAAATAGAGTAAAACATAAGACCACAATACGGATAATCGAACAACTGTTCGATTCTGTATGTGCCCTAATTCACTGGTACATATACATGTATATGTACATCAACTAGTCTACTAAATAGTTGCTTTTATGTTTATTGAGAGTATACATGTACATGTATCTGAACTCGCTATATTATTTACCCCTTAATATAGAAGTAGTATTTGAAGCTAATCTTCTTAATATAAGAAAGTAACATGGAGCTCCTATCATACACACTTATTTACAACAAATTTTTTTTTAATGTTTTCAATTCATTTTGTCTTTTTTTTTGGGGGGGGGGGAGAGACTGGTACACCTAAATATATTTAGTTTCTAAATATGGACAAAACTGGAGGACAAAATGAAATTTCTAGTAGAAACCCAGCATAAACTAGAAGCTACCATAACTCAGATGGGGTAGGGAGGAGAAATTCAGACAAAAATATTTCAACAATTTGAGTACAAAGAAAAAAGAGAAAATTGCCTTCATTTTTCTTTTTCAGGAAAAACTGATTTGTCTCAAACAAATCCTACATTATAAGCATTAGCCAATAAAATAACAAAACATAACATAAGTAATGCTATTTTCAAGTTAAGTAGTTTGTTTGCATTTTGGATCATATTTCATTTTTTAAAGTCATGTGTGTTCTTGCAACATCATTTTCTGTCAAACAAAGGTTCAAATACTTTTTAAGTAAGAATACCTGACGTATAATATGCACACATACATATACATTCACTGTATGTGATTCATTCTGGATATTCATCAACAAATGAGCACAATACACTTTATGGTTTGGGAAATCAATTTCATCCCAAACCTCTCAAAAATGCCTCTAAAAAGAAAAGTGACACAGATTTCTTCATTCAGGGTCTAAAAATAACATGAAGAACAAAGAATGATATGATGGAAACTTGCCAAGGAAAACACCTACATGTATATTATCTTCAAACATCATGTAACAATGCTATTATACCATGATTTTAAAAGCACCTTAAGTGCCCGATTGAAGTATGTTAGTACTTGAGTCTATTATCCTAAATAGTTTCATACATTTAGACATATTTGTATGCATACACTGAGAAGTGTATGAATATCCATTTACACTTGAGACCTCTTTTAATTTCATGACAAAAATGCACAAAAATATTTAGATTCTTAAGATATCATCTCAAATTAACACTTCTAGCACTATACAGTTGAAAAAAAAAATGAAACTGTGGGATTACCCCAGAAAAGGCCAGGAATTTCTTCTTCTTCCCCCATCTTCCAAGATAAGAAACATATCTATTTTTACACATTTCATTTTCAGATTCTGATTTTAAACAGAAGATGTTTCAGAATTCCGAAGCAGGTGACGCCAAATATTTTCTGACCGACATCTGCTCTGGGCTTTATTTTGTCAAACATGTAATGCAGGGGGTTGGTGATTGTATACGGTAAATGTTAGGTAGGGCTTTATTTTGTCAAGCATGTAATGCAGGGGTTGGTGACTGGGTTTAAACTTAAATTCAGGGCTTGGATTACACAAAGGGTCTAATACATGCTTAATGTTAGGTAGGGTTTTATTTTGTCAAACGTGTAATATGGGGTAGCTGATTGGGTTTAAAAACAAAGGCAGGGCTGGGATTACGCAAAGGGCCGAATACATGGTTAATGTTCGGTAGAGCTTTATTTTGTCAAACATGTAATGTAGAATTGGTGATTGGGCTTAAAACTACAAGCAGGGCTAGGATTATGTAAAGGGCCCAATACATGGTTAATGTTAGGTAAATGAATAGTGTAATAGTGTACTAAGTTGACTAAAGAGCAAATGTTGCCGGTACTTGTGTAATACCGGTACACTTGACTCTCAGCTTCAAGATAAACAGTCCCTCCCCCCCCCCCCCCCCCCCCCCCCCCCACCATATCACACACACACATGCACACACGAAACTCCCCTGACATTGATTGAAACCTCTGGGAAGAGTACTGACATTCCAATCTATTATTCATCTATTTTTTGTTTCAATGTAAAATCATTTAATTCATATTTATCATACGTGAAATATACATGTATTGCAATATGATAAAACATGATATTGCTAACATTGCCAATTTGCTAACCTTTAAGCTATAGTGATATTCTCCACTTCAAAAGCATACACACACAACTCCCGACATTGATTGAAACCTCTAGGAATAGAACTGACATTACAATCTGCTATTTATCTATTCTTTGTTTCAATGTAAAATCATTTAATTCATATTTATCATACGTGAAATATACATGTATTGCAATATGATAAAACATGATATTGCTAACATTGCCAATTTGCTAACCTTAGCTATAGTGATCTTCTCTACTTCATAAGCATACACACACAACTCCCGACATTGATTGAAACCTCTAGGAACAGAACTGACATTACAATCTGCTATTTATCTAGTCTTTGTTTCAATGTAAAATGTAAAAATGTAAAATCATTTAATTTATATTTATCATACTTGAAACATACAAGTATTTCAATTATGATAAAACATGATATTGCTAACATTGCGAATTTGCTAACCTTAGCCGTAGTGATCTTCTCCACTTCAAGAGCATACGTAAGAAGAGGACATACAGGGAAGTTCTTCTTCACAAAGTCCTTCAAGATCTCTACTCTCTGGTCAGGGTTGTTCAGCTAAATGTAAAAGTGAATGAAAATTAGACATAACATCACTTGACATATTTCAAAATATAACAGCACAGTTACTACTGTGTAGTAAAGATGCAATGTT
>CM057167.1:25887010-25957010 GCA_029962745.1 Echinometra lucunter | reverse complement strand
CTAATGCTCCTCCAAATCGATCTCCCTACATGAAAATAGCAATTGATGATGATTAATAATTAATAATTGAATCCTTTCATTCTTTCTCATCTTGTAAACAAACTCAATTGGGATAAGAGAGCTATCTTAAGCCTCACTGAACTGCAGCATCTAATGCTCCTCCAAATCGATCTCCCTAATTAAAATAGCAATTGATGATGATTGATAATTAATAATTAACTCATATTCTTTCTCATCTTGCTAAGAAACTCCATTGTAATGATACAGCCACCATATGCCTCACTAAAATGTTTGGCTGCACCATTTTAAAGGGGGTACCCATTGCTGAAACAATGTGAGTTCATTTTTAGCATGATTTTATTAGCAGAAAATCATCTGCCTAAAATTTTTTTAAAAGTCGTGTTGCCAAGGAAACCCCAAATGTGGTAAGATTTCAGGATATTTTTGACTCCTCAGCTGTGTCCCAGTTTCAACTGGGTACCCACTTTGACGTCATTTTGACGTCAAAGTGGGTACCTTGTTGCGCAATTCTAGCACAATGCGCACAAAGTATAATACAAATTGTACAGTCTAGGGTGCAGCACAACTGCAATGCGCGAAGCTGGGTACCCACTTTTACGTCATACCTCATACTCAAATTTTTTGGTCAACTCTTGACTTTATATGAGAAAATTAGCCAAAATGCATTGATTTTGATTGAAAATTATCAAATTTTAATGATATTCTTCTTAGAATTCTATTCTCGATCATATATCAAAATTTTTTTTACCATTGTGTAATCACTTTAAGACTTGTACAGATATGAGGGTGGAAACTGAAGGGGTTTTAAAGTGTATTTTTTGTGTACAAAATGAAATGCAATGATGCAACAAAGGACTGTGCTTGAAATGCCTTGCACTCATTCACCTGCGTGTTATAAAATGTGCTTTAAAAAAAAACCCTTGTAAAACCCCCCGCGATCTCCCCACTCATATTTGAACAGGCCTGAATGCTCCTGCAAACCAATCTCCGAGATGAATATCGAATTATTATAATGGTTGTTTCTTCATCAACATTCCAAATGACACATTGTGGTAAGCATTATCAATTGTTACTCCTGCAACAGTTAGATGATTTACCATGTCAAATGATGAATGAGTTTTGCCTAATGAACGTAAATGCCCAATATTCTTCCAACCTTTTTTGTCTACAGCACTATGACTGGGTAGTGATATGCCAATTCATTCAAATGCATTTCACTTTCATTTCATTGTGAGATTATCTTTGGATCTTTACTATGACAAAACAAAACAGAAAACTAAAATCCACTTTCAGAGACTTCTATAGCCTTCAAATCTTCAATACTATCCGAATGAAAGAAATAATGTTGACAGGATGTTGTACAGTGTATTCGTAAGAAATATTGTTTTTCCCTTAATGCCCACTTCTTTCCCCAGTAGCTGTGTAATTATATTAATATGGGAGAACACCGGGAGTACAAATGTTGTGTGGTACTGTTGCAGACACAGATTCAAAATTTCCACTGTGTATACAATATATTACTTTATATTTTGGATCAGAAATTTATCCTTTCATGATTGGCTTAAAGACCTTCACGTGATCATTGGTATTTTCAGCTATTTCGGAATGTTGACACGAAGGTTTACTATTTGGGAAATGACGTCACTCTTATGACGACATTTTCCAAATAGTATATACTATTTGTGAAATGACGTCACAGTACGCAAAATCTATGCGTGAAATGAAAATTCAGTGGGGCATACGAGAGCTTGAGTGCACACCATTGGGAATTCTCGCGGTGTCACGGCTACTGTGTTTCTCAATTTCCAATCACTTTGCAGTTTATCCGTACAATGTTTAGTGCCATAAAGCATCCAATAAGACATAAGCATGAAATAAAGAATATTGATTTGGTGTCATTTGACTGATTTATTTTAATAAACAAGGTAAAAACCCACTTCACCTACTTGGCTGATTTACAACGGGGCCGTGTATCAATCAAGAAAAATATAAAATAAGAAAGTAAAATTCATGTACAAATACATATAAATCTTGATCCAAAATGGTGACTCAAATAGTACCATTCACTTCGGAGCTGCGCCCCTCAGTGAATAGTATTATTTCGGAGTCACCTCTTGCCCATAGTTTTAACCAGAAACTCTCAAGGCAAAGTATATTTGTATACTATGGTGAGAAGGCCTGTTAAAGATGAGATGAGGTCTTTGCCTGCCCTATCTGTAACAATGGTATTATGAGCTCCTGATACAGCAGGGCCATGATCAGCTGTGACTATCAAACACATCTCAATGAACGAAAACTACTTACGATAGTGAAAAGTACTATAAATTACTTACGATGGTGAGAAGACCTGATGTTAGAGATGAGATGAGGTCTTTGCCTGCCCTAGCGGTGACAATGGTATTATGAGCTCCTGATACAGCAGGACCGTGATCAGCTGTGACTATCAAACACATCTCGATGAATTTGGTAGCATAAGGTGGTAATCTGGTAAAGAAATACAACACTCCCATTGGTAAAATCAAAACTCTTTCAGGAACTCAAAAGGTGAGGAGTACAATTACATCTTCCATCCATCTGTTTCATATTCTTAACAGGCTCAGTTAGATATCCAACAATCCCCGAGAAAACCCCCACAGTTTTTCAATTTAAAAATTATGATGAGATGAGCATTAACACATAAAAAATAGTTCACACTCAAATAAAGGAGAGTTTTACCAAAAAGCTGCCCAGACAAACCCCAAGAAGTCATATTTTGGGCTAACTTTGAAGAATCTGATAGGTCCACACCTTTTTGTCTCATTTTTTTTGCCACCTTATGTACCATTCATTCACACACACACACACACACACACACACACACTAACGTGGGGGTTGGTCACTTCATATGTGAACAAGACTTAAAAGCACAATCTGAACTTGAGAAGCACATCTTGTAAAATAAATAGATTTATAATACAGGATCCAACTTACCCACGATGCCACAAGGCAGTTTAAGGATTTTAGAGCTTATTTTCCTTTTAAAAATTTCAACATCAAAATAAAAATACTGATATAACCAAAATGTGTATAATTTTTTCATTCTTTCTGCCAAATGTGTATATGGTATGTTTTAAGGGCTCTGTATCAAAAGTTATCAGGCAAAACCACACAATGTGGAACTCTGTCATGAATAGGATATAAGATGATCTCCAATGGTCGTTACATATGAAACTCACCTTCTTTGGAACCATAGAAGAGACAGCACACCACCGATACCAATATTCTGTTCAAAGATCTCAGAGATGGGCATACCAGCATAGATCAGTTCCTGTCCTCTCTCATCTACGATACTAGTCATGAAAGAGGCTGGTTTACGGATCAAACCAAGCTCCTATCAACCAAGAATCAAGAATCAAAGTTTTTACTTCTCCGATCTTCTTCATCATTATACTTTACTTGTATTACTCTGAAAGAGTCATTCATATATCATAACATTTTTAAACTCAGGCTGTCACTATAATGTATTTATAACAATATAATTGTTATTCGGACAAATTGCCATGTTCTCTCCAAAATCATTTCAATTTAAATTCTTTGGTTCATGCATACAATACACGAAACAGAAGTAATTTTCATCCCCCCTTATTCCGCACTGAACTGGCTAAATCCACCATTTTTTATCAAGGCCCTGTACTGTGGAACAATCTCTCTGTATGCCTTCAGAAAGTGAAGTCATCCAAACAGTTTAATTTGAATTATAAACGCCATCTACTGCAAGTGCAATACTCTCTTTTTCATAATATGTAAAATAAAAGCCACTTTTCTTCTGTTTCTTCTATTTCTTCTTCTTCTTCTTTGCATTCAGTTTAATAATGTAATATATTTCATTGTTATGTGTATTTTCTTGATAACTATGTTCAATTGGGGCCTTTCTTGACAAGCCTTTTGTGCTTTAATTGGTCCCCCACTATATTTTGATTGTATCATGTTATCTTGTAAATGAATTTTTATATGTGGAAAATAAATGAAATGAAAATGAAATGCTGTCCTTACAATAACTCCCTATCTCATGTTTAATTTCAAGTGGTTCAGAGATTGTGAAAGTCACTATATGATAATGTATTACAAAAGAAATAAATATCAAACCAAATGAAATGCATTGGACATACACACACAAACAAATATTTAATTTTTGTAAATCAGTTGATTTGCTGGGAAGGACACTTCCAGTATGCAAGAAGTCACTCTTTCCCCATAAATCTAGTAAATAGGGTTGCTTTTCCTAGATTTGCTCTTTGAATAGAATTAAAAGGACGATGCAATTAAACCGAAAGTAAATGTCCACGACCTATGTCCCTGATATCAGTATCGATAGCTAATATTTAATAATATGGACTGGCCTTGATAGAGATATGACATATATTGCCCAAATTAGATCATATCGCCCGAGGCGGGAGCCGAGGGTGATATGAATCTAATGAGGGCACTATATAAAAATCATATTTTGGAAAGGCCAGTCCCTATTATTATTATTATCTACAAGACATCTTGAGCAAATACATGACAAAAACGAAAGTTGATTGTACATGTAATTACCATGCCTTCTGTTTTTTTCTTGACTTCATTATTAAATTCAATATTAAATTTGAAGAACAGTACAGCAACTGGTATGGATGGTCTAAGTTCTAATCTAATCCAGTCAATTATTGAATCTATTTCTTTACCTTTAGCTCATATTTGTAATCTTTCAATCTCTAACGGACAAGTTCCGAGTAAACTAAAAGTAAGTAAAGTTATTCCTATTTACAAATCTGGTGACGTTAATGTTTTGAATAATTATCGTCCGATCTCTCTACTCCTCACCTTGTCAAAAGTCTTAGAGCATGTAGTTTATAATAGACTGTATAAATACCTTACAGTAAATGCACTGCTAATTCCTCAGCAATTCGGTTTCAGAGCACAACACTCTACAGAATTAGCTTTGTTACATACAATTGAGTCGATAATATCCCACATCGACAAAGTGGAATGTGTACTGGGCCTTTTCATTGATTTAAGTAAGGCCTTCTATACGCTTAATCATTCCATACTCATCCCAAAGCTCAAGTCCTTTGGTATTAGAGGCATTGCACATCAGTGGTTTATATCATACTTAACCGATCAAAAACAGTATGTACATTTTAAAGGTTCTGACTCAACCATACTTCCGATCTCCACAGGTATCCCACAAGGAAGTATTTTAGGTCCTCTCTTATTTGTATTATATGTTAATGACCTTGTTAAATCATCTAGTTTATTTGAATATATCTTATATGCTGACGATACGTCCTTATTCACCTTTGATAAAGATATAAACTCACTGATGACAAAAACAAATCATGAGTTGGCTAAAATAAACGATTGGTTCAAAGCAAATCGGCTATTGATAAATGCATCTAAAACCAAATTTATGTTTTTTAACTCCCCAAAGCAAGCTCCTATTAATGTGATCAAATTAAAGATTGAAGAAGAAGAAGTACCTCAAGTCACATGTATTACCCTTCTTGGACTACATCTAGATGATAAACTTAACTGGTCTCAACATATTTCCTATATATCCTCAAAACTAAGTGTAAACATTGGTATAATGAATAAGATTAAACAGTTTGTCCCGGAAAGTGTTTTAATATTATTGTATAATTCAATGATTCTTCCGTATTTGCATTACTGTATTCTTCTATGGGGACGTGCAACCAAAAAACGTCTTAAAATAGTAGAACATTTACAAAAAAGGGCAATTAGACTATGCTCTGGTGCCCACTATTTAGAACACACAGCACCCCTGTTCTCATACCATAATAAGCTTCCTTTAGAAAAAATGATTCATTTTAACACAGCATTATTCATGTACAAATTTACTGCAGGTCATTTACCCCTAATATTTACAAATTACTTTATGAAACAAAACCTCATTCATTCCATAAATACAAGACAAAATAATGAATACCGACCTAAACTTTTCAAATATTCTTTGTCACAAAACCAATCAATCATAAACAACGGTATTAATGTTTGGAAATCCATTCATAATTCAATTAAAAACTTACGACTTACTGGATTCAAAAAAACTCTCAAGATGTCTCTTCTTATGTCCCACTTGCCATAATTATCCCCTTTCATGTTAAAATGTACATTTATTTCTTATCCTTATCTTACTGTATCACCTTCATTTACCAAGTTTATATGTTATGCTTGTAATGTTCTTTTTGTTTTGTTTTGTTTTTCTGTTTTTGTTTTTATGTATATTTCATATTTCATGTTATGTGTCTTTAGTTTTATGCAATTATTTGTTTCTGTAATTCTGCTTTAAGTTTCTATGCCATTCTGTTACTATGTTATACTGTTTTTCTGTTTAGTTTTGTTTTGTTCATGGGGGCACCTTGCTCGACAAGCGTAAGCTTCTTAAAGTGCCACCCGATTTTTAACTTTTGTACATTCTTATAATGACATATTTGCAAATAAATGGATGAATTGAATTGAATTGAATTCCTAGTGATTTCCATTGTGCACAGTAATATGAAATTTCATCGCACTCAATCGCGCATTTAAACCAAGTTTAATTGCGCATGCTCAAAATTTCTTGTACGCGAAAAAACAGTGTGATATGGGAAATATGGACCTGGCTTTCCGATTGATATGGACTATTCTCTAAATAGAGTCGATATGATTTAAAAATTGACCTGCTCAGATGTCTTGTACAGATAATGCTGCTTAATATTGGCTAATGAATAACAAATAATAATAACAATAATAATAATAATAATGATAATAAGGATGATACTACTACTACTACTACTACTATAGGATATTTATGAGCACTAAAAACAAAAAAATTACCATATCATGTCCAAATACATGAATATACGAAAATAGAAATATATGAAAAGAGAAAAAAAAACTACCATCCCACAAGAATACTAGATCACATAGGTCACTGAGGAAAAATGGGGAAAACTTAACTCCTATGGGTTACTAAACTTTCTTAGTCTTTCACTTCAATAATATTGTTTCACTTACCCTAGCCCAGTTGTAGTCCATAGATCACTGGGGAAAAATGGGGCTAAACGTGATAGGGAGAATTCACTTCCTATGGGTTACTAAAATTTCTAAAGCCCACTGCACACTATAAAATCCTATTGAGAACCGATTTTCAAAAAAACAGCATTTTGCATTAAATACGAAAATTCAAACAAGTAAAATCATCTTATTTGAGGTTCTGAATATTGATAGGACTTAAATTGAAATTTTGTTAACTGCAAGCCTTGTGGTCGGAGTAAAGGCCAAATCAGCTTCAAATCGAAGTTGATCGCAAGACTGCTATGACATCAATTTAATTTGGAATGGAATTCGCTTTCATTCCTACAGGGAGTCTCGCAATAGCCGATTCAAGTATTCATATGACTATTCAGAATTTTGATCATTAAGATTTTACATGTTTTGACTGTTCATATCAAATGCTATAACAAATTTTTCCAAAATCGGATCTTAGATGAATCCTATAGTGTGTGGTAGGCTTTAGAATTTCACTTCAATGATTTGATTTCACTTACCCTAGCCCAGTTGTAGTCCATGGGGACGGTTGGTGGAGGTTGTTCCTCTCTGGGAGTGATAACACCCTGAGATACCAGACGTTGGTACACCTCCCTGTATGGAAAAAGTATAGCAGGTAAAATGAAAGAACAATAGTAAACATTATCAAAATATTGGGAAACGTGTTTTGACATCCCCATTTTTTACACTGACATTTGCAAAAGCATTTGCGTAATATCTTCTGACATGTTATATATGAATTTTTTCGAGTGAAATTCTTGGACATAAAAATATAAAGTACAATACTTGCTAGATTGTTGATATCCTCCTGAAAATGCTATAGTAGGGAGTTTTCCCAACCGAGTACACGACCGCTGGTCAAGCGTGTCGTGTATGCATTATCAAATCCAAGAGAACAAAAATCTTTGCACGCTGAAATGATCAAATCTGAAGAACTCCTCATCCTGTTGAAACCAAGAATGATTCTTGGCCAAAATTGGGTCTGTTGGCAATGTAGAATGCAGCTGAGTAGCATGACAATCAGTGATTAGTATGCAAACTTTATGTTCATCAGATAAGAGCATACCCACATGACAAGCTCAACTGGTAGTCGCATACTTGATTGTGAAAACTCCCTAATGGTACTTAAACTTGAAATCTATTTTTAGCGGTCACCAACATAAGGTCCTAATCTCAAGGTTACTATTTTTGAGGCATGTTATGTATCTATACGAGCTGCTGAAGCCAACTACGTGTAATACAATTTTTTCTCTCTAATTTTCGTTGTTAACTACAAAGTATTTATTTACCTCATTTATTAGTATCATTACTTGCATGTCAACAATATTCCATATTGAGATGAGAAGTAAATGCATATTCTGTGTGATAAGCTGCATACTGGACGTGCACATCTTCTATTCCTTTGATAAATATGTTTCAAATTCTGTGTTAACTTCATTTTTTATCATTTGCAATTTTCAGGGTCTTATCATACAAGCCAGCTTTCCTAAGACCCCTATACATAAATTGCCTTATCTTTATGTACCTAATTAATTATTTTGTGAACTGTGATCATAATGCATTCCATTTGTTTACCAAGTATTACTGCATAAGCCAATATTTTCAGTTTTCAGGTACAGAAATTTTGGCGAATCACAGGCTCAGGGATATTTTGGCAAGTCATCGATTTAGGGAGCGCGAGTGCAGTAGCAAGACGGGACTTGCAGTAAGAGCTACTAGCATAGCAGACGATCCGGGGGATTTGTTTTCAATTTTTTTTTGCGGAGACCATCACACTTGTAGCTGTCATAAAATGCCATCATAAAACCCCTGATTTCTTGATTTATAGCGTGTTTTTGGTGATCCTCCTTCTTACCACCCCATTATAGCCCCGCATGCTTTGGAAAAATGGCACTGATTCCGCATTTTTGGTAGCAGAATCATTAGAGGTGACTGCGGAACTAACTTGTGGTGAGTGACACTTTATGTGTGTGTTGTGATATGATGTTATACATGGAGGACTGCTGCACTCTCTGCATACTGGCGATGGTAACAACGTGCTGATGACGAGAGCTAAAGCAAATATGTGGATATTTTCACGTCGATAAATTTGCAATCAGTGAGTAATTTACGAAATTCTCAACCGCTTATACAGTAGCCTGTTCTCATGAATTTCTTGTTTTGAGGAAACTTTGAATAAACTGGAACTTGTTCTTACCCAATCTTATCTCCAAGGTCATCAAAGCTGTTTGGTACATATGCCCCAGCTACCCTAAGTGCTTGGTTCTTAGCACTAGACGTCTCTCTCTCACCATTAGCACATGCTCCAGCATGACCAAACTGAACCTGTCAGTCAATCAAAATCATTATTACCTGAATGAGGCATTTTGGAGACAAGATATAAGCGCATATTATGTCTGTCTAATTGATTCACTGAACACAAAATACGTCACAATGGTTCAGCCAGGGCTCAGCTGCATGACTAGGGTAATAATATTCATATTCCCCTCCTCTGCGAAATTTGTCATTATTATTAACATCATCATTATCATTAATTACTATTATTATTATCATTATCATCATCATTATTATCATTATTATCAGTATTATTATCATTATTATCAGTATTATTATCATTATTATCATTATCATCATCATTATTATCATTATTATCATTATTATTATTATCATTATCATTATTATCATCATTATTATCATTACTATTATTATTATCATTATTATCATTATTATTATCATTATTATCATTATTTATTCTTATTATCATTATTGTTATTATCATTATCATTACTATTATTATAATCATTATTATTATTATTATTATTACTATTATCATTATTATTATCATTATTATCATTATTATTATTATTATTAATTATCATTTTTATTATTCTTCTTATTATTATTTTATCATTATTGCTATTATTACTTTAATTATCATCATTATATCTATTATCATTATTATTATTATCATGTGTACTAGCACTGGTAAGACTGAAATGGACGAGAAACGGAAGCAATAACTCTTCAACTAATGGATCGTTTCTGGTAATTACGTCCACAAGAATAATGCTTCTGGAATTTTCAGGGCAATGAATTGTTTTCATGAGAACTTGTTTCTTTGAGGAAAGTATCAAGTGTTTAGTTTCAACAGAGCAGACAGTAAAGTGGGTCTTTAAACAGTATGTGAGCAACCTATATTTTTTACATTTAGTCTGCAAAAAAGTGCATCATGACCTGGCATCACCGGAATGTCACCATCATTGTAGTGAGGAAACCAGCATTCTTTCCCAACCCTTCTTCTTTATAATACAAGTCACTCTCTCCTAAAATCATCTTTTTGTTTGAATGTACAATTTAATTTAATTGAGGGCTGCAAGCATATCAAACCTCATGCTTACACTGTAGCACTCCTGTATCATATCTAATTATATCACGCATTAAGTGTGTGAAGTAACTTCTCATAATACCTTTCCTAAGTTCTAAATAATTTCTTGTACTGTATTTGGAAATGCATCAAAATGTACTGAATCAAATGTAAAATTTTACACTGACACAGCTGATTATGTATACCAGAGCTGCCAACCCCAGTTGGGAAAAAATCCTATTCTCTATTTCTTTTTATCCTATTTTCAAGCCCAAAATCCTATTTGTTTCAAATTTTGAAACATCCAACAGTATAAAAAATCATTCTTACAAGTTTGAAAAATCCTATTTCGGTGGGAAAAATCCTATTCAGTGTCATATTCCCCTTAAAAATCCTACTAAATAGGATAAAATCCTACTAATTGGCAGCTCTGGTATACGTATGTTTGACAAAGGTGATATAGAAATCAATTAATCAATCATGATTAAAAACATATTATTCGAGCAAGTGGCTTACCTCTGATGAGAACATGGTTGAACATGTACCAATACACCATGCAACCATGGGCTTTGTGATACGACCCGACTCGATGGCTGAACAAACTTCATACTCCTCCGTACCACCAACCTATCATGTTAAAGAATAAAACAGACATGTGATGATGATACAGGTTTATCATATTCTAAACTATTTCACATATTAGCATGTGAAAAAAACTCCATGATAATGGCCATTTGTATAGCGCTCTTATAGGTTTACCCATTTGTGACAGGAATTATTTGCTCAAATAAAAAAAAATCCTTTTCACTTTAGTTTGGGAGCTGATTTCTCAAGTTCAGTAATGTGCTATCCCAGAACAGATCTGCTCTATGAACAAATCAGAGTTGCAGTACTGACCTCTCCAAGCATGACCAGCATCTTAACATCTGGATCGTCATGGTAACGGAGGATATGATCAAGGAAGGTTGTTCCTGGGTATCTGTATGAAATTGAAAAACAATGAAAGTAAACTGTTATATAATCCCATCAATAAAGTTTAACAAAATCAAAACTCACAAATTCATTTTGATGAAGGCTATTTAACACACTCCATCCAAAATTCAATGTAAATATACATGTACTATTAAAAAATAAATTATATTGTATTTGTAGATTTTTATCTACAAGTATCTCTCTCAATTTATTTGTTTCCCTCCATGTAGTACTGCTTACTAAAGACAACGAATACTTCTGAAGTGATGTTTCTCTACACATTCATGCATGATCCCCTTTGCTTTTCATGTAGAATCTCAAACTGGTTCATGTTAAGAATTATATAATATGTTTCGAATGTTTTCTTTTCTTCAATAAAACAAGTAAGGAGTTGTTCCAGCATCTCACTCAAATATATTTTGAAATGTATTCACTTCTACATGAAAAATGTTTAATAGTGTAAATCAAAAAGTAAGATTAAACTGCATACAAACCTGTCTCCTCCAATTGCCACACCTTCATAGACACCGTCAGTATTCCTGGAGATGATGTTGTTGAGTTCGTTGGACATTCCTCCTGATCTTGAGACGTAACAAACACTGCCTGGTCGATAGAGCTTGGAGGACAGAATGTTATCTAACATACCACCGGTGTTACCGATCTTGAAGCAACCAGGCTTGATGCCTCCAACCTGGAAAAGACCATGGAGAATAGTAAAACTATTAGGTTGAAAACAGACACCTGGGGGGCGTTTCATCAACATTTGTTGTCTGACAAGTTGTCAGATCTGACATCTTTCCTTGATTTTGATTGGCTGAGAAGCATCGTTACTATGGCAACTGTCGAATAAAACAGACTTTGTCGGATAAAACATGGGACAAGTCCTTTCATGAAACGCTCCCCTGGACAAAGTGAGACTATCATACAGTCACTATGAACATGACGGACAAAGAAAGCGGACAAAATAAACAACCTCTC
Source organism: Echinometra lucunter (assembly GCA_029962745.1). Lineage (NCBI taxonomy): Eukaryota > Metazoa > Echinodermata > Echinoidea > Camarodonta > Echinometridae > Echinometra > Echinometra lucunter. The sequence goes on along the minus strand of CM057167.1, from coordinate 25,944,607 downwards.
ATTCTACCCATCACAAGGGTTCTGGAAGTCAAAAGGACATCCCTTCACAGCTATCATCTGAAATATGTGGAACAGGTGTCACATGCATATTCACCTGGAACTACTGATTAAACATAATAGCTGTGAAGGGATGTTCTTTTGACTACCAGAACCATTGTGAAGGGTAGAATGAGGGGTTGTTTATTTTGTTCACTTTCTTTGTCCATCATGTTCATAGTGAGTCAAACCTGCTTTAGCAACCACCTGTACAGAAAGAACACCTGTCAAAAAGACCACAATTCTTCTTTCCCTTGAATAGTTTTTTCCATTGAAACATGTTCTGAAGAAACCTGTGAATAAAGATCACCTACTCATAAAAACTGCTTTTCTTGTCTTCACTGGGTGGAGTTTATATGTAGGTTTCACTGTATATGGAAATAAGATTGGACATGATGCATGAATGGCAAAGCTTGGAAGTGAGGATCTTATTCTAATGTATCACCACTACTGCTAATCTTGGAGCAACCAAGCTTGATACCTCCAATCTAGGATGTACAAAGTAACATCATTTTTTAAAGACTACTATGGAAAGATTCTGAAAATTTCAAAAGAAATTGACTTGGTGCAAGTTCAACTGATACCTTGCCTTTTCCATCCCATTCTGTGTTCCTACTGCATTAACCCATTCGTGACAGGAATTATTTAAAGCCTAATTTGACCAGCTTTTATTCTTCAAATTGGCAATACCAACATTTTCATTTTATTGCTACATTTTATTTATAAAACGTTATGTATCTGAAATGAATATAAATTGACAGAAATTATGATGATAAGTCAAAAAGTTGCCAATTTGAAGGGGAAAACAGTGATTTTAAACTTTCTATCACATTGCCAATTTAAGGATTTTAATGCTTATTTTCCTTTAAAAAATTTTCAGCATCACACAATGAATATTGATGAAACCAAAATGGGCACAGTTTGTGTAGAATTTTTTGCTCTTTCTGCTCATGTATTTGGTATGATTTTTAGGGCTTTGCATCAAAACATATTAGGCCAAACCACAAAATGTGGACCTCTGTCACGAATGGGTTAAACTAAACAGAAGTTTCTCAAAGAGAGGAATGTGGTCTTACTGTAGCAGGTCCGATGATGGTGACATTCTTCTTGTTGGCCATATCAATTAGGATACGAGTCTTGTTCTCAGGAATACCTTCAGCAATGATAGCAATGGTACGGATCTACACAGTAGAAGAACAAGCATGGTAAATTATGTGGCAATGTCTGTAACTTTCCTGGGACCATGCACAACACTAAATCCAAAGCAACAATCATTGACGTCATAAACATATCTTCTTACATCTTGTAAGAAAACATGGGAATAGAATTAAAAACATTCATCCTGTCACAGCTCTTCCAGATATGTATATCACTACTGTCACCTATGTTTTCAAGATAATGTTCATGGAGGAACATAGTATCAACAGAACTGGTCTAAAAATGCTGTTTATTCCTATATTGATTTCACTAACACTACTCTATTAGTCTAATGTGACAGAACAAAAGTCATCTTTAAATTCGTGACCAGTGATTCTTTTCATACTGTAAATATTTCATTTCTGCATATGGTTGAAACAGCAGAATGAAAGTGGCATACCTGTGGATAAGTCATGATCTCAACAATGCTATCATAAGCTGATCTGAGAGAATGAAAGTGGCATACCTGTGGATAAGTCATGATCTCAACAGTGCTATCATAAGCTGATCTGAGAGACGCAAAGTTGATGACAACATCTACATCCGGATGTGACTTCATAGCTTTCGCCATTGACTTGTAGACTGGTATAAGGATCTCTTTGTGACCCCAATAGAACTTCTGCTTGTGGTCACCGCTAGACAAGGGACAAATAAAAATAAAAAGGTTAACCCATTTATAACAGAGGTCCACATTCTGTGGTTTGGCCAAACATCTTTTAATGCAAAGCCCTAAAAATCATACCAAATACATGAGCAGAAAGAGCAAAAAATTCTACACAAACTGTGCCCATTTTGGTTGCATCAATATTCATTGTTTGATGCTGAAATTTTTTTAAAGAAAAATAAGCATTAAAATCCTTAAATTGGCAATGTGATAGAAAGTTTGAAATCACTGTTTTCCCCTGCAAATTGGCAACTTTTTGACTTATCATCATAATTTCTGTCAATTTATATTCATTTCAGATACATGACGTTTTATAAATAAAATGTAGCAATAAAATAAAAATGTTGGTGTTGCCAATTTGAAGAATAAAAGCTGATCAAATTAGGCTTTAAATAATTCCTGTCATGAATGGGTTAAATTTGAAACTTTCCAGACACCTGGAAGCAGTCGTTCTCTCTAAGGTAGCTTATCAAAAGTCACATCTATTGGATTCTCCGCGCCCGGGTAATCATATTGGCTTTCCCAATCCCCTGTTGTTTTATCTACGCAGAAATGGGAGGTTTAGAAGGCAAAAGAAGCTGAGCGGTAATCCAGGGGAGCGTTTCATGAAAGGACTTGTCGGATGTTTTATCTGACTGGCCTTAGTAACGATGCTTCTCAGCCAATCAAAATCAAGGAAAGATGTCAGATCTGACAACTTGTCAGACAACAAATGTTGATGAAACGCTCCCCAGGTCAAATTGGGCTCTGACTTGTGATAAGAAGCCTAAGTGCCATATCTACAGACTTTGGCTGTTCCACAACCCTCGGTTCCTAGCTTTCTTTATAAGCTTCACTCCTCTCTCCTCTAACCATTTCTGCAGACTGTCCATCAAAAGTATCCTTCTCCTTCCCCTCCTCCTGCTTCCCCCAAAGCAGTTTAAGTGTAACTAATCACTAAACTCTTTAAATTGGCAATGCAGTGAATAATATATAATCACTATTTCTGTGTCCAAATTGGCAATTTCTGATTCAATTTTACAATTATATTTCATTTTGGTTTATGTTATATCCATATTTATTTTTTCAAGCTATGTAAACGTGGAAAAAAATAATTTGTATTGCCAATTTGAGGATTGAAGATGATTAATTTAGACCTCAAGAATTCAATTCAATTCAATTCAATTCAATTCTTTATTTCGCAAAATAAAATTAAAATACATTATAATATTACAATAACATAAAAATGCATATATACAATATTTTGCGGGGCTTTCCTCGAAGGTTAAAAACCTGTAATTTAGGATCGCCCATGTACTGTACAATGAAAAATACTAACAATACAGCAAGAAAACAATTTGAAAGAGAGACACATAAGTAACAATTTAAACGAGAAAGGAAACAAAAGGGGAAAGGGGATGGGGGAGATATGTAGCATAATAAAGAATTAACTGTGTTGATTAATAACTATTCACTAATAAAATCTTGTACTGCTTCCTAAAAGAAGATAGAAATTGCGATTTTGTTATATCATGGGGTATCATGTTCCAGTGTTTAGGACCTAGGTAACTTATTGATTTAGCTTCAAAACTTGTTTTTACGGACCATAAATGGAATTTATTTGAAGATCTAGTATTATAATTATGAACTTGACTGTTATATTGAAAAAGATGTGAAAACGGGGAAGGTAATAAGCCATTTTTATATTTATACATGAAAGTTGCTATTTCTTGTTTGTTTATATCATATATGGTTAATAATGATAATTTCTTAAAGATAGGTGCAGATGGAGCTAAATAGTGTGAATTATTAACAATTCTTAAACATCTCTTCTGAACTTTGAATAATGAGTCTAATTCAGTATGTGATGCATTTGTAGCCCATACAATATTACAATATTTCAGATATGGGAAAATAATGGAATGGTATAAAGTTACTAAATTTTCTGGTAATATTTAGTTTATTCATTAAGCTAGTATTTCTGTTAACTTTACGTAAAACATTTGAAATATGTTCCTTAAATCCCATGTAATTATCCAATATCACACCCAAAAAATTAACAGAGTTGCTAAATTGAATACGTTTGTTATCAATATAAATGTTAAGGTTATCATTATTGTTTAAGGGACAACTTATTCTAGCCGTGTTTGTGATATTAGTTTCTATATGAGTTTTAGCTTTTTGAAAATAAATACATTTAGTTTTATCAACATTAAGGGATAACTTATTTGCTTTTAACCAGTCAGATATTTTATCAAGTTCATTATTTAAAACGCGAACAGTATTAATTAAAGTGTTAGACGAAAAAAATACACTAGTGTCGTCAGCAAATTGATAGAAGGTTAATGAGGTAGATGATTCTGAAAGGTCGTTTATGTATAAAAGAAAAAGCAAGGGGCCCAATATTGATCCTTGAGGTACTCCAATAGAGACATTTAAAGAAGAAGATAAAACACCGTGGACAAAAGTATGTTGGACTCTATTTGAAAGATAATCCCTAAACCAATCTAATGCTATCCCTCTTATGCCATATCGATATAATTTGAATAAAAGAATTGAGTGATCCATGGAATCGAATGCTTTAGATAAATCTAAGAAAACGCCTATTATGTGTTCGTTTGCTTGAAATGATCGTAGTATTATTTGTTGGACTTTTAAAAGAACATGTTCACATGAATAACTGGGTCTAAATCCATACTGACTATCACTTAAGATATTATTGTTATTTAGAAACTTATTTAATCGGTTATACATAAGTCGCTCTAATAATTTAGAAAAACACGGTAATAGCGAGATGGGTCTATAATTGTTAAATTTGCCAGGATCATCTTTTTTATAAACGGGGATTACTTTAGATTCTTTAAGTTTAGAGGGTACTTTACCAGATATAAATGACAGATTGAATACATGAACTAAGGGCAAGACAATGGCATGAATTATACGTTTGACAATTCTACAGCTTACATGATCAATTCCACAACTTGCATTACTTCTAAGATATTTACTTACATTGATTAATTCACTCATATTTACAGGAGATAAAAATAATGAATTAACAACACTTGTTTGACAATAGAGTTGATAAGAATGAATAGGTTGTGGTATTGAGTCACTTATAAATTTTCCAATGTTTGTGAAATAATTATTAAACTGATTTGCTATTTCTAAAGGTTCTGTAAATAATTGTCCGTTACTCTCAAAAATTGTTGGAATTTGACTTTTCTTTTACCCAATAGTTCGTTTATTGTTTTCCAGGTCTTTTGTATACTATTTCGATTCAATTCTAACACATTCTTATAATATTCTTGCCGGGCTTTACGAAGAGAGTTAACAACTTTATTTCTGATTTTTTTAAATTTTCTTTCATCATTTAAAGATCGACTTAAACAATACTTTTTAAAACATTTATTCTTTTTTCTGATCAGTCTCAGGATTCTATTATTGACCCATGGTTTCTTGTTTTTAATTCTCTTTTTCTTTGTAACAATAGGAAAATGCGTATCATATAATTTAAGGAAAATGTTAATAAACAATGTGTAAGCTGAGTCGGCTTCGATACACATAAGTACGTCACTCCAATCAACATTACATAATTCAATCAAAAATCTATTAATTGCTACGTCGTTGATTTTCCTAATAGTATAAGTTTGAGTTGTTTCATCTTTACAAACACCCTTCTTGTAGCAGAAAATTGGCATATGATCTGTAATTGAAGTATATAATACACCAGATATAATATCATTTTCATTCGTCAGTATATTATCTATAATAGAAGCAGAGAATTTGGTTATACGGGTAGGTAGATTAACTTTAATATAAAAACCATGTGACGCAATTATATTCATTATATTGATAATCTTATTTGAAGTCATTTTTAATAAATCGATATTATAGTCTCCTAATATATAAATTTGTTTATTTTCTTTTGAAAGTTGTTGCAGTAATTTATCAAAATACGTCATATATAGATCCAAATTAGACTTCGGGGGCCTGTAGATTACTCCAATAACTATACTCTTTACTCGAGGCATATTAATTTCAGCAAATATTGTTTCACAAGAAGAGCAAGTTGGATTCAGATCATTCCGCAAACGATAATGTAACTTTTCATCTAAAAATATTCCTACTCCTCCTCCTTTACCATCTTCCCTGTTCCTGTTGATAAATCTATACCCATTCAACATAAAGCAATTTTCATTTTCTGCATTTAACCAAGTTTCCGTTATACCAATAGCGGAAAAATCGTGGGAGATATTATTCAAATAGGCAGAAATCTGATCAAAATTTCTGGCCATACTCCTCGAGTTAAAATGTATAGCACTGAATTGTACTAAGTTTGGATCTACAGACTCTTTAAATTCGTTTTCTAGATAATACTTACAATTATCTCTATCTAGATCATCAAAATCGGTTTCCAGAATTGGAATTGAATCATTTATTTTTAATTCTTCGCTTAGGTCATTCAAATCATTGCATGTGATATAGTTTTTGTTTACTTGATCAACTGAGACACAGTTAAAGAATTCTTCATTGTTGACAGAATAGAAGGGCAGGACAGAATACAAGTTACGAGACATGTAAAATAAGAACAAAATAATACAAATTAAACAAGTCTACGAGAACAGTAGTAGACAATAGTGGAAGAAACAAAATGAAAAAAATATCACCAACAAATTTATCAAAATGAATAGTGAAAATGAAAATGCATCAGTGTAGGCGTGTACTCATGATGGTGGTGGTGGGGGGATTCTTCTTTTTTTTATCATCAGTGCCATATTTGATCATTACCCCTTCATTGTTGTTATCTGTTCATATTATTTGTTCATATTATTTGTCCACTCTCAGTCTTGTTTTCATCGGTTTCTCGATCGATCATTCTTCTCTTTCTTCATAATCTCTTTAATTCTTCTTTACTTCGAATCACTCGTTTGATGGTTTTTCCTCTGGTTGCAGGCAGCAGCACGATTATGCGTCCATCTGAGGTCCATGCTCCAATCACCTTCTCATGCTGCTTAGCTGCGTAGAGAAGTTCCTGATTGGTCCTCGTCAAGGCCTCGTCGATTCCAATGCCGCTTCCCTTTAGCTTTCTTCTCGCCTTCAGGATTTCAGCTCTTTTGCGATATGAAGTGAGCTTCACAATGATTGCTCGCGGTCTGGGTTTCTTCGATGCTTGCTCGGTGCCCGTTGCCTGTGACGTAACTCCTGCATCGTCACGCTTGGGAGCAGCGATCCGATGGGACCGGTCTATATCATTAGGGGTAAGGGAGACCCCAAGACGCTCAGTCACCAGCTTACATATGATGTCATCAGTATTCTCAGTGTTCTCATTCTCAGTTTCTTCCTGTTTATTACGCTTCATTTCCTCGACACCATAGAACTTGATGCAATTGCGACGAGAGTATTGTTCCGCATCGTTTAGAGAGATTGTAATGTTGTCTATAGATGTTTGTTGACGACGTAACTGACCATTCAGTCTCGCAATGTCATCCTCTTTAGTTTGCAAGATTGTCTCGAGTTCCAGCAGTTTTGCGTCATTGTGCTCAACTCGCTCCATTGCATCTTCATGAAGCTTTTCTAACTTGGACAATCGCTTGTTCAGTATGGTTAATTGTTTTCGTAATGCCTTTTCGACCGCTTTTTCGACAGCATTATAGTATTCATCACTTTGTAGATATTCCCGTATTGTGTTAATGGCTGCTTCTTCAGCCTTAGTTTTGGCCGTAGGCATAATTCAGGAATCAATGTGTCTCACAAATGCAAACAGATGAAAATATAAAAAGTATAGAGTTGATCGTGGAGCGAGGATATAATAATTGGATTAGAAGAAGAGTTACTGCGTGTTTAATGTTCACCAATACATTTCCACAGTGAAGGTGTACAATCTTTCAAAACATTGTTGAAAGTTCCTCACTTAATTATGTAAATAAGTACAGAAAAGAGTGTATGATTTACCAGTTTTGTTGGACTTCTTTAACAGATAAGGAGTCGATGAATGTCTATGTGTAAAAGCACTGAATATATATGTAGCATCGAATATGTTGTCACCGTATATGTATATAGTCACTCGCATTTCACAACAAAGGTATCACGCGGGACTGTAGTCACTCACTTCATGCACAATAACAACAATCTGGTCATCCACTTTCATATCCACTAACTCCAAAAATCCACGTTAAAGGTTCCAAAATTACGTTGCGAATATCCACGACAATATCCACGATTGTCACATAAAACACAACAAATAAACAAAACATAAAAATGATGGTTTGAATCCAAAGCTATCGGTCAGTCATTTTTCTCCTTCACTGAAATATTCACATTTAGACTTATGCCGAAATCGCCGAAATGAAAGCTCTGTACTGCTATGGGTAAAGTGTCCGATGAATTTCAACTGCCTAAACATCAGCTCACATATCAGTTTCCCTTTTTTCTCATATACTCACAAGGAATTAAACAAGATCCTAAAACAAAATTCTTACAGTACGCAACCCCACATCTCTGAATTTATTTTCACATGAACCTTTCAGAATGAAAAGAATGTATGATAGCATTTTCTATGAATTAATTTGAAGGGTAACATGGCATATATATCTTTACAACACTTTTAATACTCACACTTTCTAAAGTTTGATGATTACCTACAGAAAAGATGGAGTACATTTTTACTTACCTGAATGGGTAGATCATGCCAACTACTGATGGTTCATCCCTTCTGCAGGAGTGATCAAAGTCTAACATACCCTGAACAGCTCTTGGTTGCATTCCAAAGATGAAGGACTAAAAAAACAGAAGTATAACAAGAAAAATATCACTGAAGGTGATTAATATGCCCACCCCAAAGCATGCACCATATTTCATGAGCATAAAAAAATGAGGAAGAAGTTTGATAGCAAGATTTTCCCGGTTATTGGAATAATATGCCATTACCAAGGCAATGCAGTTTCCGACACATTAAAAAAAAATGTGCCTTGCACATCTTCATCCCAAGAACAATGTGTGTGCCGAATTTCATGAGCATTGAGGAAGTAGTTTGATCCACAAGATTTGCAACGGACCCCCTGCCCGACCCACCATACGGTGATTCCTATATACCTCCTTCAAACTTTGTTTGGCGGGCGTATAATGATGAAAACCTTGTGAAGGGTTGGGTAAAACAATGATACAATCACTAAAGTGTTAGCTGACGTGCTACGACAAGGCACATGGGCATTTAAAGTATTCCTTTGATCATATACCAACTCAACGGGCCTGGATGAATATTGTCAAATCGACAATGATCCCCATAAATCATGTAGCTATGAATCAAACTTAGACTAGTCTATTTCCTTTCAAAATGGCAACATGACAACAATACTAATCATCACTTAAGACAGAGATGCCAACCTTATATCAAGTTCTGCAGTATTTTAGGTCTGACAAGAAGTATCATGAGTGGAAAAGGAATATATCCTACTTTAGAGCAACAGAACTGTACAGTATGTGTCACCACATATGCTAATGAACGCGCATTAACACGTCAACTCTCAGTAAGAGAGCATATTGTCAAAACTTGCGCAAGCAATCTCATGGCAACAATTTTTGCGCTAACTTTTTAGAAATTTGATTGGTGCACATTTTTTGTGTATCTAGGCAGCAAAAAAAAAAAAAGTGTCCTGCCTCGGCGACATTTTTTTGTCGCCCTATATTCCATAGGCTTGTACACAAAAAAGTGTGGCGCCACAGTGTGGTACCACACTGTCGCATCATGTGTGAAAGCACCTTAATACAGTTCAGGAAAAACAGTATTTTGCTTGAAACCTGCTGTATTTTCCCTACAAAAAAAGCAGTACAAAATACTGCAAAAAAGGAAACAGTTGGCATCACCATTAAGATCATGATTTCAGAGGAATCCTTAGACTCATGGTTCTCGCCAGTACACAACACCCATGGTTCCAATACCATGCCTAAAGGGTTTCAGACAAGGAAGTACCATGTGTGAAATTGCTGTACCATGTGTGGCAACAAGGGTATAAACATATTGGAGTATATATTTCTAACAATAATGATAAATGTCACAGATTGTTTTGCTTTTTGGCAATGTATTTTTACTTTTATGCCATTATTAGACAACTCCTGCTTACCAAGAAGTATTTTTCATCCTTTTACTATAGCATATACTGCCGCCACACCCAACTTTAGGTGTTATTCCATAAAACTTCCGAAACTTCCACGCTTTGCGCAGAGTGGGAACCATGCGTGGATTTTTTTCTAGTGAGAACCCTGCTTAGTCTACATCACTGTGACTGAATGCATTTTGTCAAAAGTTCCCCCATACATGTACATGTATGTATAGAATTCATAACAACAAAGGGAAAGAGAAACTATAAAGTTTATACCTTTGTATTCTTAGTGAAAAACTTCCTTTAACCCATAGAAGTATAGAGCTTTTTAGAGGTCTAAATTAATCATCTTCAATCCTTAAAGTGGCAACAACTATTATTTTTTCCACTCTTACATAGTTTGAAAAAAATAAATATCAATATAACATGAACCAAAATGAATTATGATTGTAAAATTTAAGCCGAAAATGCCAATTTGAACGTGGAAATAGGGATTATATAATGTTCACTGTGTTGCCAATTCAAAGACTTTAATGATTAGTTACATTTAAACTGCTCTAATTCGAAAACGCAACATCATACTGCACTGAAAATGGACTCAAAATTTTCAGTGAATTTTTCTCTTTCTACTCATGTATAATGTGTCATGCCCAGCATTCTGGACAAACAGATATTGCCAAACCGTCTCCTAAAGGAGACACTGTACGTCTATGGGATAAGCAATGTATCATATTTTCAGAGCCAGAAGGGCATTAACTCATATCACTTTATACAGACTTAATGCCCTTCTGGCTCTAAACAGACAATATAAATTGTATTATTATCTATATAAGGCATTTTAGCAGCGCATTAAAAACACGTATTTTTTGTCCGCATGCTTTGTCTGTGCAATATCAGAGCATATTGTATAAAACGCCGAATTCCCCATAGGCTCATGTACAAAATTTGCCGTGCAATATTATGCAATATTGCATGGTCTTTTCGCGTGCGCGCAATAAAACAAACATGCGCAATAAGGATTATAATGCGCGGATACACAATACACGCAATGCACAAACGGCACTTAATGACGTCATAAAGAGGTAAGTCAAACTTATGTGATCCAAATAAGTATACGATGGGGGCCCTTTTTAGTTGCTGGAATGAGATTTATTGAATTCTAAATCCCTTTCTTGTTGGATATAGATAATAATTATATTGGATGGCTTTATTTCATGGAATACCAGGAATATTCCACTCGTTAGGGTCAATATTGCACTCATCTTCGATTCGTGCAATATTGGCCCTAATTCGTGGAATATTCTCTGGTATCCCATTCAGAGCCATCCAATATAATATAAATATAAACTATACATCAACTATAAAGTTAATACCTTTGTATTCTTAGTGAAAAGTGTCCTAGAACCAGAGGCAGCCCCTGAACCATCTACTCCTGTGATTGGTTGATTGATCTTGCCTCCGTTGGCATCAGAGGCTGATTTCTCCTTACGAACAGGTGTTGGTGATGCCTGCATGATGATAGGACCAGATATACACTGTAGATTAACCACCCGCTGACATGAGGTTTGATAATACTACAATGATTATTAGAAAAGTTCATTTCCACCTTAACTTCAATTCTTGCATCATTAGATAGATGTATCATGAAGCAATAAAACACCATCAAGAGAAGTTTTATAATTTTCTAAAAATTAACAAGCAAATCATTAACAGCAATTTTTTTTTCATTATCCCAGACTTGTGAAGGCAGGATATAAATTAATCAGGTAGTCACAATGATGCACCATGAATTCTGAAATCAAACAACTTACATGTTTTTTTTTTTATTCTTTAGTTTCTTTAACCCCCCCCCCTTTTTTTCTATTTTTCCTTTAAAAAAAACTATAGTATGAAGATATGTATGTATTAGTTGCCAAATAGTATAATTCCCATTCAAGTCTATATAATTTTAAATATTTCTACACAACATACTGGATATAAATCCAATATCAGTTGTTTAGAACTATTTCACAAATTAGTATCACATTATACAGAATTATCAAGCAAAGAGAAGTGCATTAGAAATAGAATAAAAATATCTATCGTGCAAAAAAGCTAGTAGTAAAAGCAGAAGACAGAACACAGTGTTAGAGGTTTAAATAGTCCACAAGGAACTAGATAATGCAAAAAGCAAATGGAATAGAAGCAAGTAAATGTGTTAAAATACAAAACATACAAACTGGATGAGTTATAAAGTGCAAAATAGGAAATACTGAAGAATATAAAAAATGAATGAATTATGAAAATTCTGTTTTTAAAAGCTGATATATTTCATTATAATCATTAACATTTCATTCAGCAAAACAAAGTACATACAAAAAGAATTACAAAGAAGAACACAAAGTTCAATACAAAATGGTTGCAAATAATATAATTTGATTCATGACAAACACAATGCATGATATTTAAATTAAACGATTTCTATGTGTAACATAAAATAGGTTTAACAAAGCTCAGCATAACATCATACAAATGTTGTTACTTTTTGCAAATAACCAATTAAAAGTTCTAAAACACCCATAAAAAGGCATGACAAGTATCGAAAAACTTCAAATAAACTAGATGAATCCTCGACTGCGCACGGTCGAAATTTATGCCTCCGCAATTGCCAGATCGGAAATATATGGCACATTTATGTTGATTTTTTTATATTTTCATGTATAAAATGACATCTTTGACCTTGTGACCCCCAAATCTTATGAGACTTAGATATGCATACATGAGCCAAGTTTGGAGATGAACCCTTACAGAGTTGCTAAGTTATCGCAAGAAAGCAATTTTCATGTATATAATGACCTCTATGACCTTTGACCTTTAACCTTGAGACCCAAAAATCTCATCAGATCATTGTCCCTCCCATATGCATACATGAATCAAGTTTGAAGTTGATCCATTAAATGGTTGTTGAGTTATTGCGAGAATGAACCATTTCTATATACATAATGACCTCTTTGACCTTGAGACCCCAAAATCTAATCAGATCATTGTCCTTCCCATATGCATACATGTGCTAAGTTCGAGGTTGATCGGTCAAATGGTTGTTGAGTTATGGTGAAAACGAACCATTTCTATGTACATAATGACCTCTACGACCTTTTACCTTTGACCTTGTGACCCTCAAATCTAATCAGATCACTGTCCCTTCCATGTGCATACATGAGACATGTTTGAAGCCAATCTGTCAAATGGTTCTTAAGTTATCGCGAGAACGAGCCATTTTTATGTGTATTATTACCTCTATGACCTTGACCTTTGACCTTGAGACTCCAAAATCTAATCAGATCATTGTCCCTCCCATATACATACATGAGCCAAGTTTGAAGTTGATCCGTCAAACGGTTCTTAAGTTATCGCGGGAACGAAAACGGGACAGACGGGACAGACGGACGGACGGACGACCCGAAAATATAATGCCTCCGGCACCCACCTACGGTGGGCGGAGGCATAAAAAGAAGTGGAAATGCCGACCCAATATGCATTAAGTAGCACAATTTTTTTTTTTCTGTAAAAGTATAACAATATATGATGCAGTAAATAAAAAAAAACCAAATTATTAAATGAAATAATAAACATATTAAAACTATTAAATGAAATAATAAACATATTCTCTACAATTTCACAGCTATGAATGAACTAAATGAATGAACAAAAAGGTAGTCTAACTTAGTTTGTATAATACTAAATGGACAAATGAAAACATCTGAAACTATACAATGATGTATTTAAAAAGGAAATAGCTGCCATAGGAGGGAGTTCATTTATCAATTTTTGTATCAAATACTTTTGAGTTAGCTAGTCCTGTAATACTGATAGGAGATAAAACAAATTATTGGACCTTGAAGAAATAGAATTTTAGTTCCATTTAGAATGAAATTATGAAGACCTCAAATTTGTTATCATAGGTTTTCATACTCACATGTTGTATGCATGCCAATAGGTGGCACTATTATGCCAAGAGCCAAGAGATACATGATACTGTCAATGCTTTTATTTTAAATACTCATTTCAAATGGGATATTTTTTTATCTGTAAGATGTAGCATTGCTACTTTAGTAAGAAAATCGAATCACAGGGCTATTTTGAGTACTATGTCATGTGTCATGTGGAAAATGCTAGATGGAGGCTAATACAAGGTCTTCATTCATTCAAGTAAGGAAAGAATAATATGCTGCTACACAGTATGAAATGTACTTGGGAGAGGGGACTAAACCAGTATAACACAAGGGTTAGATGAAGACAACACTGGGATGCAATAGAGGTTGGGAACATCGTTTTACAAACTAACACCTGAAAAATGAAATAAGTGTTAGCAAAATGATGAATATCTAAAATGATTTCCTGCATCATCCAGGGGTTCTCAAATAGGTTTTTACGAACAGAAAAATGCAACCAGTTCATACATAACAAGCAACATAAATGCATTACAGCTATTTGGAAGGGAAGGCTAAGAATGGGTTCTTCCCCTTTCTCCCTCTCCCATCCCTGCATCTTAACAGATAGGATATATTTTTATTGTGCCTCAGTTAAGGTAAAAGGGGAAGGGGAGGGGAAGGGGGAGGGGGAGGGGAAGGGGAGGGGGGAGGGGGGAGGGGAAGGGGAAGGGGAGGGAAGGGGGAGGGGAGGGGAGGGAAGGGGAGGAGGAGGGAAGGGGGGGAGGGGGAGGGAAGGGGGAGGGGAGGGGGAGGGGAGGGGGAGGGGAAGGGGAAGGGGAGGGGGAGGGGGAAGGGAAGGGGAGGGGGAGGGAAGGGGGAGGGGAAGGGGAAGGGGAGGGAAGGGGGAGGGGGAGGGAAGGGGAGGGGGAGGGAAGGGGGAGGGGGAGGGAAGGGGGAGGGGAGGGGAGGGGAGGGGGAGAGGAAGGGGGAGGGGGAGGGAAGGGGAGGGAAGAGGGAGGGGGAGGGGGAAGGGGGGGGGGGAGGGGGAGGGGGAGGGGGAGGGAGGAGGAGGGGGAGGAGGAAGGGAGAAGGGGGAGTGGAGGGGATGGGAGGGGAGGGAGGGAGGAGAATAAAGGGAGGGAGAGGAAGGTGGAGGGAGGAGGGGAGGGAGGAGGGGGAGGGAGGGGTTGACTCATTCTGCCTTCATGTTTAGTCTAGAGGGGTGCAGGGGAGCAACAAAATGCTTTCATTCCTTAGATGAAGCAAATACTGACTTTGGAAGCTGCTCCAAGTTCTGGAGCACTCTTACTGGCACCAGCAGGGACCTGTCAAGGAAAAAACATAAACCACTCTATGCTCTTATTCATAAGAAGACTAATTGGTGAAGAATGTACAATCTTGTGGAAAAGGCTTGAAAAGAACTAGAAAAGTTAATCCACTACTGCTCCAATGAGCTCACGGTCAAAACAGGTGTTGGTCCACCCCTTTGTGCATCTGTTAGATATCTGGTAGATATTTTTGTCCTTTCAAATATCACAAAAAAGAATATAAAATTACTTGAGGGGCTGAACATGAGGCATCTGTTTCTAAGAATATACACTTATTAACATTAACTGATCAACAGATACAGTCATAGCCTCCAACATGTGTGTATGCAGAGCTTATTACTAACAGGTACCCGGGGGAAGGGATGCTTAAAATTCAGGTCTGGACCCCAAAAATTGAATAATTTTAACATAGTTAGGCTCAATACATACAGAGCCAAAAAAAGTTAATGCTTGTTCAGATATGACGCGACAATCCCTGCAATATTTTCAGTGTACAAGTCAGTGGGATAGAGGCGGCAAAAAACAAAACAAAACAAAACAAACAAAACAAACGAGAAACGCAAAGACAGGAAGCGTATTTTCTGCCTCCCGGTGGCAAAAAGCAGAGGACAATCAAATTCTTAAAAAGTTAGTGCAAATATGACGTCAAGAGTTTGTCTGCACAACTTTTGACAAAAATCTTCTTTTATTTGAGCGTTGATGCGTATACGTGTTCATTAACATATGTAGCGTGTCCCGGAGGTTTGTCAAGTCATATCTGAACAAGCCTTTTGTGGAGCCCTTTGTGGAGCCCTGTTGTACATATGTCATTCCATAAATGACAAAGTGTGATTGATGCATACATGTACATGTATATGCATCAATATTGTTCTATGCATTCATCTTCAGTGACAATGTACATATATGTTCACGGAAATTGGTAAACAAATCCAATACGCAAATAATACAATGTAAAATTTGAATCTTGTACTCTACATGTATGAGCTTATCATAAAATTTGTTATTGCTTTTTTTAACAGCTTATGAAGTAATTAATGTACAGAGTATACACAGTCAGATATAGCTCTACTTGTAGGGTATATCAAAATTTAAAAAAAAACAAAAAAACCCCAACTTTCATACCTTATAGCCATAAAAGTGTAATGAGAATGTACATGTATATTCCCATATTTGATTTGATAATACCACATATATGTGTATATATTTAGGTATTAATCAAATACAGTATTGTTGCTCTAAGTAACATTTCAAATAAATAATGATATAGTTCAGTACACAAACAATACACAATACTTTTCTATCAAGAAACACATACATGTATATGTCATAAAAACAAGAATGAAGTATATAGTGTAATATAACCAAAAATGATTTGATGTATTTCATTATTTTTAATTAATAATTCTTTTAAGAAATAGACATATGCCTTAAAAACAAATATGAAGTATATATCATGCCAATACATAAGAAAGTGTATGATTTGATGCATTTCATTAAGCAGGCTAAAATGTTTTGAAGTTTGAGCTTTTTTGAGATTGAAAATACAATTTACTTTGTGCAGTGTGCAAGCACAGGTATGATGAAGCAAATGAATATCTGAAGAACAATATAATGAGTGATGACCTTCATATCATAGGCCTCATGCAAAAAATGATAACATAATGTGTGCATACTGTGTATGAAAATAATCAAAGAAGAAAGTAAAAATGTAATGCTACTGGATTCCTTTGCAGATAAATACAACATACAATGTATTTTGAGGAAAATAACAGTCCTGTAGAGGGCTTATATAAATTCACAAAATTCAAAGTACTTGTAATCAGGTTTGTACTTCAATCATGTGCTTAAGCTAAAAGGTAGAAAAAATAAATTTTAATTTTTAATAAGTTTCGCCAAGCAGATATATCAGAAATTTTGGTTAATATAGATATAAAGAGTGGAGCTATCAGAATACAAAAGACACAGGACACTGTAAACAAAGTAAGTAAGACAGAAGAGCCAATCACAAGCTTTTAAAGTTTTATACTGTGTAAACCACAGAGTTAATTATTAAAGAAAGAGTGGAGTCGAAGATTTGTAGAGATCAGTGTACCAAAGCACTAACTACATATGCTTCTATCTACTTACACCCTGAGTGTCTGCAGGTTTGGCTAAAAACTGTTGAAGAGAAGAGGGACTAACATCTTAGATAAAAATCAAACAATAAAGAGATCTTTCAAATGGATTTCAATGTCTGTGGAGTGAGTTCCCATATGTTCATTTAATGCCAACAGCATTTATGATGTAACATACACATAAACATTTAATGACTGAAATATATCTAGAATTCCAGATGACTATGAAACACTCTGGATTTATAAATGATTTTGGACATGTGTGTACCGTACAGATCTAGTAAACACTCAAATGAGTGAGGCTTAAACACATATAGCTGACGTACAGTAGTTGTTATGTAAGACTGATAAGTGCAAACATTTGATTGACTATTGTACACCTTTGTAATAACATTTTGTTCTGTAATTTGTGTAAATGTGTAACATACGTCTGAGTACTATTGTGAAAAGGTGAGGAATGTATACCCAGAGCTTCAAACAATGAATATATAACATTGAATGCCTTTTCTACTATGTGATACAAGGGTACATCATACTTTCAAAAATACTGCAATAATTAATGAATTGCATCATTCACATGTAGTTTCAGATTGTCTGATGTAACCTGGCATCATGCTAAGGCTTATTCAATACCATACTTCATCAACACTAAATGCCTCACCTCTGGAAAAACCTGTGTTTTAAAGGGGAAAATCCAAGGGGTAGATATTTTTTGTCCTTTCAAATATGTCATGACAAATAGTGATAAAATTGCTTTATGGGTTGAGCATTCATGATTTAACTCACTAAAGTCTTAGATATATGTAACTCGGGCTAGTGTCTATGGAAAATGTGTGTGATACTGCAATTAAACTGCACTCAATGGTGAATTGAGGAAACAGTGAATCTGCATATCCCTGTTATCTCATAATACTTTGGTATTGTTGAAACATCCACTTCATGGCCTTTGAAGTGGAAGTAATTGTTGCTTTTCTTTTCTGTATGAAGCATGATGAATTCATTTCCAATGACACTTTCATGATTTTTCATCACTCAAGCATTCAATTGTGTGTTTATTTTTCAGCAAATGGTGTGCAATTGTGCAATTTTTAATAAGAAGTTGAATGATTTTTCATCACATAAGCACTCAGTTGTGGGTTTTGTTTTCTAGGAAAAATGGTGCGCAATGTATCATTGACATGCAAATTCAACCGAGCAGAACTCATCTAGAAAAAAAACCCTAAAAAATCAATCTTTTGGAATTGTAGAACACCCTGCATGACATCACCATATTAATTCAATGAAAATAGAGTTTTGAGTCATGAAAAAGCCATCAAAATAATAATCACATTTCATGTTAATGCATCACTGAAGCCACATGGTTAATGATAAGTTTATTGTTCATAAGCAACTAAAGGAAAAAGGCATCTATGCCAATACTATGCCATGCCATCTTTGTTACATATATCATTATAAATGTCTGAATCTTGTTACCCATTTGCAACAATCACTATAGTCCTTAAAGTGGCAATGCAATGGAAAGTGAAAAATCATTGCTTTTCCATGCAAAATTGGCAACTTTTTAACTCCTCAATAAACTTTCCACCAATTTATATCCATAACAGATACATGATTTCTTGTAAGAAAAAAAAATGCAGCAATAAAAACAACTTTTGTTGTCATTTTTAAAAAGGAAAAGCTGATCAAATTAGGCTTCAAATAATTCTTGTCTTGAATGGATTGAAATACTTCCTGAACTATCACCTGACAACGAAATGTACGATAAAACCCATTTCATGCACACAATACGCAAGTTAATACTACCCTTAAAATTCTACAAAGCAATCTAAAGAATCTTCATCCACTTCTACTATTAACCCATTCGTGACAGGAATTATTTAAAGTCTAATTTGATCAGCTTTTATCCCTAAAATTGGCAACACCAACATTTTTCTTTTATTGCTACATTTTTCTTATAAAACATCATGTATCTGAAATAAATATAAATTGACAAGATGTATGATGAGAAGTAAAAAAGTTGCCAATTTGCAGGGAAAAACAGTGATTTTAAACTTTCTATCACATTGCCAATTTAAGGATTTTAATACTTCAAACAATGAATATTGACACAATCAAAATGGGTACAGTTTGTGTAGAATTTTTTGCTCTTTCTGCTCATGTATTTGGTATGATTTTTAGGGCTTTGCATCGAAAGATATTAGGCCAAACCACAAAATGTGGACCTATGTCACGAATGGGTTAACAAAAATTTTGGGTTTTCATATGACTGGAATTTGCCATGGTTAAAAAGAGTGTTAAAGAAATTATCCAATCTTGTCTCTTTCTAAACCAGAATAGATATAGAACTTTTAACTCCAGGTTCCAGGAAAAGTCATCATTATTACTTGGTGAAAATTATCTGCGAGAGCTTTGATTTGGAGATTATTGAATTGATAAGAAATTCACTTACTTTTCCCCAAAGATACTCCACTGCACAAAGAATTCAGTATATGGGACCACACTCACATACAGTATTTGGCACGAATGCTATCCCTAAACTTGTCATATTTCCAATATGAGGGTATTTGAAGAACATTCCTTTCTAGAGGACATTTTTACTATGATATTCTTCCTAAATGACGCAGGGAAAAAAATACACGGGGGCTCAGGGCGAATTCGCCCCCGAAACGCCAAAAAGAGCCCTGGAAAACTAAAAAAGAGCCCCTGAAATTCTCATAGGGTCCAATGTAAACTGTAATACGATGTAGAAAATTTGGGTGGTGGGCTCAAAGAGTAGCCCTGGAAAAAAAATAATTAATTTTTTCCCTGAAATGATGTGAAAATAAGAAAGCTCACAAATTATTTTTCACCTTTCCAAGAACTCAAGCTTCTCTTTAACTGTAACCTACATGTAGGCAATAAGGCACAAGCTTTAGGCTGACAGAGAAGATATTCAAATACTAATACCCTGTCTAACCACAATCTAAAACCCCAATGCTATATGACTCAGTGCTCCTCCCAGAGAATAAAACAAATGTTCCTCTTACCGCACTGCCAGAGAGCAGGAAGCTTGCAGTAGTAGAATCAGTAGGAGGTGTTTCAGGGACTTCCCTCTTTCCGAGAGCCATACCTACGATGGCTGTCATATGAGTCTCCGTACCAAACACATACATAGGAACACCCAGGTTTCCACCTGTTCCAAAGAAAAAAAAAACACAGTTTATCTCTTTTTCTCAGATTCATGTATTTATTGTCATGCAAACCATAAAATTTGATTTACAGTCCGATAATCAAAGATGGTATCTATGAACTGGCTTATAGGATTATCTTACCTAGCTCTCTCATGACTCTAAGACCCTCTTGGTAGTTAGGACCTCCTCGTCTCACATAGATGGACACTCTGAATTCAATCAGCTTCTCACGGAATTGCTTCAGAGCTCTCACAATGCCCTAGAGAATCAAACAATAGACGAATATTCATTGAGAATCATAAAATCAAAGAATTATCATATTACATGTAATGTTCACTTTGGCTGATTGGCAAGCCTGATGTTACTTACTGACTGTAATTTGAAGAGCATGCTGCTCTACTTTGGCAAACGGAAGCAAGTGACAATGAGTTCAAATGCCACAGATGAAGAAATCAAATGTTTTTGACTAGGCCTTCCAACATGGAAATTTGTGATCAGAAATAATGTAATTTGCTTTAACTTGCTTTCTTCTGCCAGAGTTTTGCAGGCAATCTTGTGTACTTGCTTCCTTTTGCCACCAAAATATTTTTGAATGGGTCATATTTGCAATTATTGGCTTTGTCAGTTATATGAAGCATGCCTCAATATGCCAAATCAATACAAAAGTCAGTTTTCATGAAAATGTCCCTTGCTTCCTTTTGCCAAAGTAGGACAGTATGGATGAGGGTCTTTGATGGTGAGTTGGTGTCTCATTTAGGGGACCCCATAAGGTGATCTTCAGAAAATTTCCAACTAGAAGTCTCGGGGGAGGGGGACAGAACAATGAAATATGGGGCTTCAAGCTAACAACATACCTTGAAAGTAGATGCCACATTGGTGAAGTTAGCAATACCACCTCCTATAATCAGCACCTTGCCATCAGGGTGCTGCTCTCGAGTCATCAATCCTAATATTGTCTTGGCATACTCGTACGTCTGACCCTCACTAGGGGCGCCAGAGTACTCGCCATAGTTTGCAAGCTCAGAGGCTCCACCAAGATCACATATGGTGTCACTATGAGTAGAGATAGAGAGAAAAAATCACTTGATGAAAGAGAGCTTAAGCCATCCACAGGTATGAACATTACATGAACTATTTCAAAATATTTATTTGGCAAGAATTTTTGAAACTATAGGCGAGAATTCAGAAAGGGGGTTTAGATCTAGACCACGGTTAAGGCAGATTTCATGGCATAAGTGCGCTTGATTTAGTGCATACACTTAGAAAGATCCAATAATGAACACATGCATTTCACATAGGGTGCTAAATTCCCACTAGACGCCATGGTTTAGACCACACTTTATTCAAATTTACTCAAGGTTTATCTAAATTAATTTGAATAAACAATGCCCTAAACCATTGCAACTAGTGTGAATTTAGTGACCTATGTCAAACACGCATGTTCATTATTGCACCTTTCCAGACCTTTCTAAGCTGAAAATCAAGTGCACGTACATGTATACCATAAAATCTGGATAAACCATGGTCTAAATTTAAACCACCTGTGTGAATTCTGGCCATAGACGTTTATTGAGACACATGCTATTACAATCAATATGATGATTCTGACATATAAAAATTTTGGTTTTAAGCACTGCTCCTATTTCACTGGGTAGTTTCTGCTGTGAAAATAATTTTTTCAAATATTTTCAAGTCTTTTGCACAGGTCAACTACATTACGTTCTAATCAGGAAAAAGAGACAATTCCTTAAATCTGACCTTGAAAAATTAACTTAGCCTACCTGTAAATAACTGAAGCACCTCCTCCTGCAACCATAGTCCAGATACGACCAGCAGGGTTCAGGATGGTCAGTTTGAGAGATGCACCACTCTTAGCATCAAGGTCTGCAATATATGCTTCCTACAGAGTAAAGTCACAGGAAGGAAATGTGTTTCAATATAATAATAATTATGCATATTCATAGTGAATTTTCCACATGTTCAAATGCACTTTACAATGAAATCATTTACAGAATAAGCAATCATCAATACAGCTCTGTAAAGAAAGTAGCAAAACTGGCAACAGATTAAGTGTTTTTTAAAAAGTGGGGAGAAACAAAAAGAAAAATAAGAAAACAAAAAGTAGGCAAACTTTTATGGGAGGCAGAGAGATGCATTCAAAACCTTATCTTTTATTCCTTAACCTGTTGAATACTATGCCAGATATAACTTGGTTGTCGAAGAAGACCTCCACTGACAGTGCCTGGACAACCTCAGGGGAGGGCATTCCACTGTCAGAAAGTTCGAGGAAGAAAGGAGTGAATGTGTTGCTCTGTTTGGGATTGCATGACATGATAACAGAGAGGACGAGATGATTGTGTTGTTCTCAAGACTTCTGCTGGTTGGATGTAGAGGTGGGTGTCCAAGTCAACCAGAAAATAATGCATTTGCTGTCATATATGCCATCATAAAGACGAAAATCAGCATTGGTATCATTATCGCTGTTCGTGACTTAAAAGTCACCATGACAACATTGCATAACTGTATTCTGATAGACAAAAGATGGTGCTACACAACGCCGTAGGCCAGGTTATGACGGTACCCTGTATTATGGCATACCGAATGGAAAAAGAATATTTTTCTCACCTCCGGGAATGCTTCTCGTCCAAATGGAGGTGGGAACTCTAGATCTCCCCATTGCAGCTTGCACAGATACTCAGCAGTAGCATCAATCTTAGCAGCAAGATCCAGTACATAAACCTTGTCAGTAACAACTGGATAGGGAAAACAGAAACAGTGTAAATGGCTGAGCAAATACCTACAGGTGCAGATTTCAACACATAAAATCACCTTCTATACCTACTTAGCTAAACCTATTGATGTTTTGAAGTTATTAACTAATAATAAAAACTAATATGAAAAGAATGAAATCAGTAAATTATATAACAGTAATAAGATGTGATTACAATTCAAATTTTTGCTTTTTTTTCATATAAGATTTTGGACCACTTTTCTTTGATCATTGCACTTACCGAGAGGGTTGATTTCCAGGTATGTGAAGTAAAGGTCTCTGAACTGCTGATATAAGTCTTTGACAAACTCAGCTACCATCCTGTAAAAGAACCATCACTTTGAAGGTTTAGAGAGGTGTTCAATGCTCATAACAATAAATAGTCAAGGCACTTTATTGCGTATACATGAGGATTGACACTGACATAGGGCACTGAAATTCTTACTCCGGATTCCCCAATTTTTTTTCAACTTCATTTCACTTATTGCTATTGTCTTTCTATGTATATTATTGATTGTAATGCATCTGTAGGTACATCCAATTGTCAAGCCTTATTGGCTTTTACGGATGTACCTTTTTCCATGTAGTTTTTATTCGATTTATATTTCTTTGTATTTTTATGCTTGATTTTGATGATATTTTGCTGTTTTTATATTCCATCTTTTATTTGTATATGTGTACCAAGTTGATGGAAATAAATGAAATTGATTGATTGATTAATTTCAAAACTTTATAGGTTATGTACAGTTTTGGTAGGCCCTCTAAAACTATTCATCAGATTTTCTCAAGCTTTCAGCTGCTCAGCAGCAAGACACTATAAAGCAAAACTAAGATGCTGTGAAGTTTTTTCCTTTCAAGTTGAATATCAAACAAATCAGGGAAAAAATTAATCATTTTTTTTCCGGGGCTACTTTTTGAGCTCACTCGCCCAAATTTTCTACATTGTATTACAGTTTGCATTGCAGCCTTTGATAATTTCAGGGGCTCTTTTTTAGTTTTCCAGGGCACTTTTTGGCATTTCAGGGGCGAATTCGCCCTGAGCCCTCGTATATTTTTTTCCCTGCGAAAGGCGAAAAATATTTCTGATCTCTGGACAGCCATGTAAAATCACACAGGACTGCACACATATATAAAACCAATGAGAGTTCTACATAGGCGACAAGCTTACAAAGAGCTGTGATCATTGTACAGGAGTCAGGGAGCGGTCGGGGTGCACGGGCCCTAGCGTGGAGCAGAATGTAAGCGTTAGCTCATTGCAAAAATTCACACTGAAATTTACCGCGAATCATGAATGGAATATCATATGATCTCACGCATCAATGCAAGGCAGACAATGTGAGACTCAGGAAAAAAATACACGAGGGCTCTGGGCGAATTCACCCCCGATATGCCAAAAAGAGCCCTGGAAAACTAAAAAAGAGCCCCTGAAATTCTCATAGGGTCCAATGTAAACTGTAATTCAATGTAGAAAATTTGGGTGGGTGGGCTCAAAAAGTAGCCCTGGAAAAAAAATAATTAATTTTTTCCCTGGTGAGACTACTATAATAGTCAGTTTCATGCCAATTCTCTTTTTGCTTCCAAACTGTACATGAGTTTTCACGAAAGGGGAGGGGGGGGGGTGCATGCATACAAACCATAACACTTTCAAGCCAAATTGCCCATGAAAAAAAATTCAGTACAGATACCTGGACATTAATGTTTATGAAGAGTATGATTTAAAAATATATATCCATTTTTTGGTAAATTTGAGATATTTTCAACTGCATTTGCTAAAATATAAAGAAAATAATAAGAAAATATACAATACATGTATTTAAGCTTATAATTTGAAACTTTTTCCTTGATATATGATGACCGAGGTATCAAATGAAAAACAATTTTTTGGTTTCATACATGGTGGTGTTACTTTCAAAAAGTAAAAAAAATTGGCTTTATCCGTTTTTGCAATCAAACTCTTCATATTCTTCCCCTTTATCTTGTTCACATGAAAATCATTATCAGCTCCTTCCAATAATATGCAATGACAGCTTGTCTGTTACTGTAAATGCAGAAATATTGGTGGTATATCAATTTTTGCTGATTTCGCGCTATTTTCAGCAAGCACAAATTCTATAACTCACGAAAATATGACCATGATTTCATATGCACTAAAATATCAAATCAAATCTTGCACTATTTCAAGTGAGTAATTGTGCAAGGAGAATTTAAGAATCTGCGAATATGCTCTTGGGTCGATCAGCTTGAAAATTTAATCTTGCGAGAATAACACTGTTCACAGTACATGATTGAATGTACACACACCTGGGTGCTCTAACACATGGAAGTGAAAATATTGACGAGTCTCTTTGCTTCTCATATCAAATCAATAAAGGAATGAGCTACACCTGTCACTTTCAGATTATAATTACATTAACTTTAAATGAGTGCATGCAGTTCTTGTTGTTTTTTTTTTATACTTTTAATAACTATCATTTCTTTTGCAATGTCCATAAGCTTTTTCAATAAAAAATTTAAGGGATGAGAAAACAAAGAAAACAATTTTGTGATGCTACTGCAATACAGTTCTTCAAAGAAAGCGTTTTCTCATGCTTTAATTAGTTTTCACAGAAAATACAACTACCGGTACATGTAAGAGTAAAACATATTCATTCCACTTGAGGTGACATTACAATAAATGCATTTTGGTAGAAACTGAAAATTAAAAGGAATGCTGAGAAAAGCACGTTTACAGAGATGACTCAACAATGTAGAGATTAAGAAGTTAGAGGGGAGTAAGAGAGATAGAGAGAGAGAGAGAGAGAGAGAGAGAGAGAATATAAATTCAGGTGAGCCCCCCCCCCTCCCCAAAGAATTGACCGAACTAGTATTTTAATGCAATATGTGCATTCTTACATGTTGTAGTAATAATGCAATATTACAGCACTGTACTAAGCACCATGTGTTTGCCCAGCACTGCAAACCTTCCTTTCTTAGCCCATTGCACTCTCAGCATAAATACATATCTTGAAGGATAAATATGGAGGGTAAATTTACACAGAGATTGTGGATGTTTGCTGACCGAGGCCATGGCATGTTGCATGTGGCATGATAATGGGCTCACAGGATAGGGATCATTCTCCACTGCTCAAAGGTTATATCAAAGGCTATTTCAGGACAAATGTGTCACCTGGAAATTTGTGATTGCTTCATCTTCGACGTTGCAAATGGTAGACAATGGGCTATAGGATTGCAATTTCTTTATGAGAAAGGTCAATGGTTATATCAAGGGCTATTTCAGGACAAATGACTTACCCATCACTGTATGATTTCTCTGAAACCCAGTGGCATAGCTAGAATTTCATTGGGGGGGGGGGCGGTAGTGAGTATGATAAGCGTGCTCCCTAGGGGGGGAGGGTGCAGGGAGGGGGAGTTTCCCCCCTCCCGAGCGAAGCCCGTAAGCTCCAACGTTTCTTTGAATTGTTCCTTGTCTGCTCCCGCTCTTCTACGTTCTCTTAAATTGTTCTTTTCTCGCTCACACTTTTTTTTCTTCTTTTTTTCTTCTTTCTTTTTTCTCTTCTGTTGGCATTTGGGGGGAGCAACTGCCCCCATTCCCCCCCCCTTCCCCCTTTGGCTACATGGGTGCTGAAACCTTTCACATTGCATATGGCATGATAATGGGCTCACAGAACAATCAGTGTTCTACATGGATCAAAGATTATTTCAAAGGCTATTTCAGGAAAAATCTGTCACCTGTAACTGTCTGATCTTATCAATTTTAAACATTTGCATGGGCACCACAAAAAATTTTACCACAAAAATTTGCTGACAAGCAAAACAAACAAAAAGATCCTCTTTTTGGAACCACCCGAAATTCATTGGGGGGGGGGGGATAACATTCTGATATTACATATATGTCCCTACCTTCCAATTCGTGGGGGACGGGGATTTCTGCCTGTGTACATTTCATATATGATAATGGGCTCACATGAGTGCCATCGCTCTCCTCGTAAGAAGGGTCAAAGATTATTTGAAGGGATATTTTTGAACAAGTGTCTCACCAATCATTGTGTTCTTTCATGTGAGTTACCAATTTCTCTATCACATACATATAGTACAATCATAATCATCCAGGAAAATTTGATGACTATGTCTTTCTACATTCTTGTGTTTCTGAATTATATGCATAATAACCTGTTCTTTTGCAGTCATTTTCTCTTCTCAAACATCCTCTTTTGATTTTGGATGACCGTACTGGTGGTCAATGTTTCTTATTTCGATTCATATTGAGGAGAGAGGGGCAAAGTCTTATTTTCAAAGAGAAAGAGCCAATATTACCAAACCACCACAATATGAAACTCCATAGAGATGCAACATGCCATGCTCAACAGCCAATCAAAATCCAGTATTCCATGAAGAGTTACTATAATAGCATAGTTACTATTATAGTAATTTTTATGCAACGGGCCCCTGGACTTAGTCCCAGCTTAACTTATGAGAATACCACCCACTGAATGATATCAAAAACTTACTCTTTCTTATCAGCAGGTACATTGGATAGAAGAGCAGTCTTGATTTTATCAGTGGTTATCTCTTCTTGTAAGCCGACCTCCATCTTGACAGCCTGAAGTAATGAGAAATGTTATGTACACAATAATACTTATCTATCAACCCATTCATGACAGAGGGTCCACATACTGTGTGGTTTGGCTCAATAGGGAGCTTTAGATACGCGAAGCAGCTCAGACGATGCGGTATCTTGCTGAGTTGACTTACGTTCTCATCTTTGCTCGCGTCGTGTTGCAAAGAGGCTTTACATGTAGATTTGGGGAAGACGCAGTATAATCAAACAAAGCGCGTGCTCAGATGTGAACCTGATGTGAACCATTGTTACGTCATTAAACAGGGTCTTGCGTCGCGTATTGGGGAGGACGCGTATGCGCGCAGTAATCAAACAAAGCGCGCATGCTCAAATATGAACCATTGTTACGTCATAAAAAAGGCTCAATAAAGGTTTCGCATCGTGTTTTGGGAAGGACGGCAAACTGGCCCCAGAACCGTCGTGTAAAACAGACGACACAGGATGGACTGGAAAAGAGCTGTCTCGCACATGTGCACAACAACATTTTTGCCAAGATACCGTGTCGTCTGAGCTGCGTCTTGTATCTAAATCTCCCTAAAAACTTGTGGAGCAGAGCCCTAAAAAACCCCTAAATACATGAGCAAAAAGGGCAAAAACTTCTGCACACACATGTACCATGCCCATTTTTGTTGCGTCAGCATTTGTTGGTTGATACTGTTATTTTTTTAAAAGAAATAAGCACTAAAATCCTTAATTTGGCAACACAATATAAAGTTAAAAATCAATATTTTCCATATAACATTTTTCAGTTTATCAATATACTTTCTTTTAATTGTATTTTTCAGATATATGACTTTCTATAAGAAAAAAAAAATTAACAATAAAAGAAAAATACTAGTGTTGCCAATATGAGTAGAAAAAAACTCATTATATAAGGCTTTGAATAATTCCTATCAAGTTTCATAATTTCTTAAAAATACTGTAAGATATTACACAATCATTGCCATATTCATAATATAAAAAAACAACTAATAACACAAGATATTTATACACAATCATACTCAAATTCATGATAGAGAAGAAAACCTTTGAACAAAGTCAGCAACTTCTCTATTTGCATTACCTGGTAATTATCTCTATTACTTCATCTTTTATTCTTCTGTATGATAAATAGCACAGAATTTCTATGACTATTAAACATGTCATTTGGCTTTATCTTTGTTAAAGATAACATTCTCACAGAGTGAAATGAGACTGAAAACAGCAGATCAAATAAATGGAAGGTTATTTGTTTACCTGTATATGGTATCTATCTTTACATATTTGTTCTGAGTGATCATGAGCATAAAAGATAGGATTTACAATGTAATACTCTGAAGGCTGAACTATTGCACTCAAGATCAAATACTTAAAATGGCAACATGATTCAATGTTTATTAAGTTATCAAACAATGTTATCAATTATCATGCTATATTTCCAGTTCCTATTTATGTTTCTTCCACTTATTTTTTTTCCCTTCAAGGTACCAAGTTGACTAAGTCTATTTCTGTACAATTATCATGATATTAACCTAAGTGTTTCTAATTTCATCAAAGTTATGTGATGCTTAATTGTGGACTATTTTCACTGAGCAATCAGAACATGTTTGAGCTTTCTATTTAAAGAAAATTCCAAGGCTGTTTTAGCACTGTAGATCAGATGATACAGATATGGTCTATAGCATCTTACTCCATCATCATCACATGCATATATATGATTTTTGCTCACAACTCTGTTGTATACATGCATACACCTCTGCTTCTTAACACCTACATGTAGGTCAAATGATTCTTTCATTCTCTCTCTCTCTCTCTCTCTCTCTCTCTCTCTCTCTCTCTCTCTAAAATACTTTAAAGTACTTTGTTTACCAGTAGCATCAATAAAATACCCCCTCCCCAACTTTACCAGGTATTCTTGGGGTTAATGAGCTTGAAGAAAATAAAGGATAACACAAGACCATGTAGTTAGGGGTTTATGGAATCATAAATGCCCTTTCAAGCCAGCACCAGTGTGTACATCAACTAGTCTACCTCGCTAATGGGCCCCATTTCATAAAACTTGTTATCAGTAACAATTGCAAAATTTCTATAAAAAAAAAAACTTGCTCTCAGCCAATCAGATGCAAGGATTTCAGTAGCTTATAACAGTTATTGCAACTTGTTACTGATAACAAGTTTTATCAAACAGGGCCCTGGCTTTCATGTTAATTGAGTCTTTTGAGAATATATCTGAACTAACAATATCTCTTTATAGAAGTAATATTTGACATTTATATTTTTCACTATACAGTATAGTGACATGGAACCCCTAACATAAAGAGCCAAATGTCTAATTAACCCATAGCAGTACAGAGCTTTCTTGAGGTCTAAATCAATCATCTTCAATCCTCAAATTGGCAATACAAATTATTTTTTTCCACATTTACATAGCTTGAAAAAAATAAATATGGATATAACATGAACCAAAATGAAATATAATTGTAAAATTGAATCAGAAATTGCCAATTTGAACACAGAAATAGTGATTATATATTATTCACTGCGTTGCCAGTTTAAAGAGTTTAATGATTAGTTACACTTAAACTGCTCTAATTCGAGAACGCCACACCATACAGCGATGGGAATGGGCTCAAATTTGTCAGTGCATTTTTCTCTTTCTGCTCATGTATGATATGTACTGCCAAACATTCTGGACCAACAGATACTGCAAAAGCGTCTCCTAAAGGTGACACTACCTCTATGGGTTAAAGTAAACTTTTCAACATTCTTGTAGCTCTCAGCACACAAAACGGAATAACTAAATTCAAAATGCAAATTATATCATGCAATTTTTATCTCTACCTTGGCATCGACATCGCCGATATCCACACCACCCTCATGATGAAAGAGGATGACGTCACAAGCTCGCTGGCAGTAGATACAGACATAGAACTCATCCTCTGGTTTGTGAGGAACAAAGGGCTCAATGAGGAAGTTCTTCAGTTTACCTGTAGCACTTCCAACCTGAACACAAGAGAATGTTAACACCGTTACAAACATTCAATTTTTTTCTCTGAGACAGAATACGACATGTTCGTGAGAAAAAAAAAGGATATGTGAGGATATCGTCTCTTTACACCTGTATATGAAGCAGCTCCATTTTGTGTAGATAATCAAGAAATTCAATATACATTAACATTCAATCTACTGACTGAAAACCAAACATAAAACATCATTCTCAATATCAAATGGGAGATAAGTTTTACACAATCTCAAACTTTAACAAAAAGTACCTCAATATTAGAAAAAATACCAGAGCCATATCATACTGCCCCGTATTTAAACTGATATAAAAATATTGTAGTATACTTCCATTAAAGAGAACTGTTGCTGGGCTAGCGCCATGAGCGTCCTTGGATGGTGTGTGCGCTCTATAAATTTCCACTATTATTATAATTATTCAGAATGAACATGCAGCTCATGACTAATGCTTCAAGAAAAAAATGTTTGTGACGGTATAAGTACATGCACAAATACAGTCAAACCTGCTTTAGCGACCACCTGTATATAAAGACCACCTGTCT
The DNA here is from genome assembly GCA_029962745.1 of Echinometra lucunter. Classification (NCBI taxonomy): domain Eukaryota; kingdom Metazoa; phylum Echinodermata; class Echinoidea; order Camarodonta; family Echinometridae; genus Echinometra; species Echinometra lucunter. Next base: position 25,913,179 of record CM057167.1, on the reverse strand, counting down.
ATAAAGACCACAAATTTTGTATCCCTTGAATAGTTTTTTCCATTGAAACATGTATTAAAGGAACCTGTCCATAAAGACCACCTGCTCATAACGACCGTTTTTCTTGTCTCCCTCGGGCGGTCTTTATACACAGGTTTCACTGTATCATAATAAAATAATTCATCTGAAAAATGGATGTGCACACAAACTGATTTCAAAGAGCATTATCTGCACAGTAAAACAAATCCTGTATGGACATTCAAAATACAAATAAAACCAATGCAAATGTTCACCAATATTTAGTCCTACCTCAATATTCTGTCCTAGTCTAGTAGACAGCCAATCTTTGACACCTTGTAGATCAGCATTCACCTTGATGAGACCAAGTTTACCACGACGTTTGATCAGCTGATCAGGCTTGACAACAAGACGCTATATGCCGGAGAGGAAGAGAAAACGGAATAAACATTTCCACATTTCTCCTTTACATTTGTGAACTCCTTATTGTACTAAATTATGCAGTCTCTTGAAGTCATGACTTTAGCTATTACTCTGGAACAGTGCTCAGTGCAAATACGGGAAAATGTAAGAGATACCAGTATACGTGTATAGAGAAAGAGAGGGGATATGGAGAGAATAGAAAAGAGCAGAAGTTTAAAATTGGGGGGAAATGGTAAAAACACTAACAGAGCAGGGAAAAAAATAAAAGGGGGCTCGGGGTGAATTCGCCCCCAAAACGCCCAAAAGAGCCCTGGAAAACTAAAAAAGAGCCCCTGAAATTCTCCTAGGGTCCAATGTAGAAAATTTGGGTGGGTGGGCTCAAAGAGTAGCCCCGGAAAAAAAAATTAATTTTTTCCCTGTAACAGAGGGACTGAATGCAATATCTGAGGCAGAAAACTAAGCATTAACATTTACTTTAAAGGGGGTACCCAATGCTGAAACAATGTTCGTTCATTTAAGAGCATGATTTTATTAGCAGAAAAACATCTGCCCAAAGTTGTTTAAAAAGTCGTGTTGCCAAGGAAACCCCCAAATGTGGTAAGATTTCGGGATATTTTTGACCCCTCGGCTGTGACCCAGTTTCAACTGGGTACCCACTTTGATGTCAAAACGACGTCTGAGTGGGTACCTTGTCGTACAATTCTAGCAAAATGCATGCAAGGTATAATACATATTGTACAGTCTAGCGCGCAGCACAAATGCAATGCGCGAAGCTGGGTACCCACTTTTACGTCATACCCCAAACTCAAATTTTTTTGGTCAACTCTTGACTTTTTATGAGAAAATTGGCCCAAATGCATTGATTTCGATTGAAAATCAACAAATTTTTAATGTTATTCTTCTTAGAATTCTATTCTCGATCATATATTAAATTTTTTTTTACCATTGTGTAATCACTTTAAAAGAAAATGAGGAGATATGTGTACAATCATAGAATAATAAAAGATCAGTAAAGGAGAACATGAGAATGAGAGAAAGGGAGAAAGGGGAGACAAATTATGAAAGAGAGGGAGAAAGAGGGACAGAGAGAGAGAGAGAGAGAGAGTGGGGCAGGGATGGATTATTATCATAATCACAAAGAAAACCATCAAACATTCCTTAATGAATAACACACCAATTACATTTCACATTTTCAACATTTCCAGTCTGCTTTGTTCTCTGCACATCACCTCACTGGCAACCACTAGGCAAGGGATCTCCAAAGGCTGCAAAATTGCCAATCCTATGGGGACTGACAGCTTTCTAAATTAGATTATCAGCGACAAATCAATCATCACCAATCAATAGCACTATCCACAGGGCCTTGCTCTGGGTAGTGTACACTGTTCAGCATGTCTGTACAGTCAGACATGAATAATGTCTAGGGTTACATGTATGTTACATGCCTGGTCTGTCTGCGTGTAGAATGTCTGCTGGCACTTCAACATCTTCACTAGATTGTCAATTGCTTTCTCTTTTACAAAATCAACTGTTTAATATACATGTGCCCCAAAACTAGTGTTTTGTTAGGGTTTTATGTCATGTTATATTCAGCATCAATAAGTGTACTTACTGATGTACAGTAGGATATTTTCTAGAAGCTTGATTGAAATCCTATCTACACAAAGTATGTAAATAATGTGTTTTAATTATAGGCTTACAATTCATAATTACATTGCATGACTCCTAATCAACATGTTTAAATGTCAATGCTGTTTCAATTTGTACATGCACAGAACATGTAGGCATTGCATTCATCTATCAATAGAAGTAAGATTGATACAATGAGTGTTGATAAATTACAGTGCTCAGGGAATATTAAGTTTACTTGCACACACAAGCATGCAACAGCTTGTGAAATGAAGATCATAAAGCATTACATGTATGTGAAACAAATAAATGCACCTGTATTCATGTGTCTTAGAATCCCTCAGATTTTACCATGCCAACAAAAAACAAGCAAGCTAACAAACAAACAAATAAACAAATAAGCAACAAAAAAAAAATGGTTGCAAGATGGTTTTGAACAATGGATAACTTCATTATTTTAAATTATTCCTACATGTGTGGAGAGAAAAGCTAGAAAACTTCACCATTCTCTATTCTCCCTCTCTACATGTATCTTGAATGTCAAAGATTTCCATAATGTATCCTAGAAATGACCCTCTGATTTGATCAAATACCAGTACCTTCAAGCTACAGACATTTCATTGGCAGGAAGGAAGATTGGGTATAAAATTTCATTGCCAATTTCATACCAGCATTTCTACAAATGGTATTCACACATCCTGTCTTTGGTGGGTCATGATATCTGCAGGCTCCCTCTACTCTTTATCCAAAGCAGGGCTGCCCAAAGCATATTACATTAGTTACAATGGATTAGCATTTCTCTGGCTTTATACTGACATTCTGAACTGTATCCTTTCTTTCCTTTCAGAACAGTAATATACATGTACATGTAGGATGGAGGGTTTTTGATAAGGCACCGTCTATCTTTTTTTTTTTTGAAGTGGAAAACCCCTGCGGTACACCCCTAAGGTTTTTTCGTGTATGAATGAATGAGATATGAAACTGAAAAAAAAAAAAAGGTCCAAGGAAAAAGGCATATTTTTTGCCTCATGTGATAAAGAGATGTGCCTTTACCTGTGGACCAATCAAATTCTTAAAAAGTTAGGGCAAAATATGATGGCATGAGTTTGTCTGCTTAACTTCTGGCGAAACTCTCTTTGATTTGAGCATTGATGCTTTAATCTGCATTCATCATTATAAGTGGTGTAGTTTACCATGCAATATGTGAATACTAAAAACAAAATTGGAGGTTTTCCACTAGATATCTGAACGAACTTTTACACAGTTGTTTAGCCATCACTGGACTTCAAGACAAATGTGGGTCTATCCTTAGTGTAAGCATGCACAAAATTTACAAAATAATTACGTCTGAGAAGTTAAGACTAGAAATGAATCTGGGTAAAAATGAATAAAGTGCACCATCGACTTTGTCAACTGTTTGTGGCGCAGTGGTTAAAGCCATTGTCAGAGCTTGATATACAGTGTATTACTAGTCATGCTAGTCAAGGGTTCGAATCCCCATGACGCTGGTAATTTTTTTGTCATTATGAAATTGATGACAATGCGTTTATTCCGTTGATGAAATACCGGTAGTTAAAGTATGACAGATATTCTTCGATCAAGTGCCTACCATTCCGTGCCTGCTCACACTAAGGATCGACCCAAATATGCATCAAATATCATCATGAATGAATATCTGCCACATATAGTTTTGTCAAGCATTGTCAACACATCTTTTGAAAACTTTATGTAATACTTTATTCAAATCTTTTCTGATTTATGTTTACTGAATGAAAGTGATCTGTCCAGAGAACCAACTCCTCTGGACACACAGGAACTTAGTAAAATGCTATAAAAACAGCAATTTTCGGGGAAAAAAAAGTATACATTGTAAATGTCTTTAGTTGATTTAAAATTGCCATATGAAATATGACATATTAATTTTTTATATTAAGAAAACTTGCCTGAAATTGAAAATCATTAAAAATTTGGGGGTCCGAACAACCAATTAATTCTTAAGACTTCAAAATGGCCCTTTGACTGTATTTCTCTGAAAGCATTTTCCTAGGCAGACTTCAGTATTACCTTTAATGCTTTTATCATTAGAAGCTCAAGCAAACAACCTGTTTTGTTCAGGACCTAAGAGCACTTAGGTTTTCAGATACCTTATCCACACTGTACTTGGTTCCCTCGTATCGCATTCCCAATATAAACATCCAAAATGTCAACCCGTACATGGCAGAATCAATTAGGTTTTCTAACGAGATTGCCACGGCTGGCTCTGCGGCTAGCATGACTTGCTGGGGAATTGAATTCATCAATACAATTTGGGAGGGTTGTACTATGTGCATACCAGAGCACGTTCTAGTTTGGGTTAAAGTGCTCATGATATTTTTCGAGGAAACACTCTGTACTGATGATATGTCACCATTTACCATCAAACACTATACATGTAGACCACTGATATAAATTTTTTAAAAACTAAACAAAAGCATGACGAGAAACATTGTTTTGCCAAGTTTTTCCTTTTTCCTTTAATCAGTGTTCTGCCATTAAGAAATCTGTATTTGAATATCACATAGTCATACATGTACATGTACCTCAGTGCTCCCAATTTGCATTAATTTGGAAAGATAGTTTTATGAATTTACTATTAAATACAAATAAACACATAATGGCTATGTTAATGGTTTAACTAAAATGCACTTTACCTGTTTAAAATTATAAATGGAACAAAATTGAAAGAAAACATACAATCACTACAAATCCAACAACAATCCCAAAAGAAAGGAGTATTGTGAAAAGCCAAAGAATAATTGACAAAAGTTATTTTCCAAAATAGCCAAAGACAAAGATCACTCCTTCCCATGTGTATAAAGTGAGGGAACCAACCACATAGCTCAGTTCCTCAGGCAAATCCAGGGTACACTTAACAGGTAAGAATTGCAAATAGGGAGTGCTCTCAGTTTCTCTCTGGAGGCAATTAATGCAGCACTGCTCCCTACTGCACCTCCATTTACATGTGTGTGCTTCTCTTTCAAAAAGGGATCTTCAGAAAAAGGAAAAGCAGCCACGAAATGGGCCACAGTGTACATGTATATTACACAAATACACACAGGTACTCCATATAAATTAATGGTTGATCCATTCTATTGCACATTCAATTCTTATAAGAGAACATTGTGAACACATGCTTGCAATTCATTGTTTACAATCTGATCCTACCCTTTAAGGCAGACATCTCAAACGTGAGCGAGATGAATTAAATAAACAATCTCTTCAAGCATGTAATATCCTTGATTGGATATCACACCTCACCTATCAATATAACTTACGGCACCCTTGGTAACAGACCATACCACTAGGGAAATAAATAACCCATGTCCTCAGACACCTATTAAGTTAGGACTTCTGATATTAAAGGGATTTTGGTTTCTCATCCTTCCATCCCCTCTGTGCCAATGTTGAACATTTATCATCTTCTTTATTGTAGTGAAGCAAGGGAGAGAATAGAGAAATATAGTGTACATGTAGATGTGGGAGAAGGGGGAGAGAGGGAGGACGCAAAGGATACAGAGAGAGAGAGAGAGAGAGAGAGAAGGAGAGCTACAAGGAGAGTGAGAGAAAAAGAAATAGGGGATGGGATGTGCATGATAGAGAGAGGAAGGGGGGGGGGGGAGGGTGGAAAGAAATAAATTCACCCCCCCCCTTTTTTTGTATTTCATTGATCTTGTTGAACTCACCAGGGCCAACTTCATCGTATATTCTTTGCCTTTTCTGACTAATCATATTCATAGTATAATTTACGAAAACAAAAAATATCAGAACAAAACAAAACCAATATATAATAAAAAAAAACTAACAAAGTAAGAATGCAACAACAACAACAAAAACTCAGGACAAAAACACCCTCCATACTCTTTTTTACCATGTACACTGACCATATTCCTCATTTTCTTGACATTAGTTAGCAATGCTTACCTCTGTTAGGAGCCAAGGGTTTGCAGTAGTCAGTTCATCCCAGTTGACATCCTCTGTTACCGTGGCGCCACGGAATGGTGCTACCGATGCTGATTTGAGATGCCTTCCTAGAAGGGCTTTGCCTCCGGCTTCACGGATTGCTTTCGCTGACATCCTGAGTTGGGTTGGGTTTCTCACAGATGGATTGCAAGAGGAAATAGTCAGGAGTGTGACTTGATCTGTGAATATCAAAGAAACGGAAGAATATATTTTAATAATTCTGATGCAAATCCACTGGAAAACTAAAACTGGGAAAGAATACAGAGTGAATAAATTGCGTGGTAAAGCATACGCTGTTGCTCTAGGTTCAAGAGACCATTTGCGATGGACTGGATGTGGAAGTGTGAATGACCTGTTTTTAAGGGCTAATTCAATATAATCTCAGCTCCCAACATTTCATAAAGAAATGGAAGCAGAGTTCAACAACAGAAAAATCTTCAAACAGATCTTCTAGGCAAAAACAATTATACTGTAGGCAGAAATGCACAAGTCAATACAAATAATCTTGTTAACAGTCACACCAGAAACCTGCACTAGCAAGAAACTGAAACTTTGCCAAATAATTCAGATTCACAATTAAGGTCCACACTGCAAAATAAATGAGTCACAAACATAAAATTGTGTCAAGATTTGTGAAAATTTCAATGTACTGGAGTGGGAGTTTTCTTCTACATTAGACATGGCGATACACTGAAACTAATTTTCAAAAGAAGGCAACATTCGTACCTTAAGTAATTAAAGTGAATATTCCAATCTTCTGCAATGAGGTGGTATTGGCCAAGAATATTCCAATCTTCTGCAATGAGGTAGTATTGGCCAAGAATTCAGACACAAAATCATCCAAGGTGATTTTGAGCTTTGTCTTTGTGCAATGAATGAAGTAGCTAGCTTGCCGAGTGTCTACTACATGTATCTTACCACCCTGTATACTTGCTGTAGTACCATCCAAATGTTCATGTCACGCTTGTTACACTTATACACATATGAACAGTGTTAGAAAGAAACACCAGCAACTTTTTTTGGCTGGTAGTGTGCATATCTTAGCATAGAATCATGGAATTCTCTTTTTATGTTGTATATATTTACATGTATGAATGAACATCATAGACACACTCACACACAAGAGGAATTGAAATTTTAATCGCGATTCAAATCGCGATCCAAATTTCAGTTTTACTGCGACCATTCACACACCAGGAAAGATCAAAATTTTGATCGCGATTCTAATCGTGATTCAAATTCAATTTTGCTTTTGACCATTCACACACACGAGGAAGCAACATATGGAAACAGGCAGGAGAGCCCACAAACTTCTCCCCTTAAACTTCTGTTAACACGATCTCGACGGGGGAAAATACACATCAACAGCAGAAGAGCTACAGAAAGTACTGCAACAAACTCAGTAATAATGTACTATTATACAAACTATTTGTTTACTATACGAGACCGAGCCAACGGTGCCAAGATAGCGTGCAGTGCGTCCATGCTTATGCAGTAGAGTGCATGCATCCTTTACATAACATACACTGCACATGCATAGCACATCGATCGCACACAAAGAATGATGAGATAAACCGATTTTCTAATTGCGATTCCGTTAACACACACAACACACGGCAGATAACTGTGATTATTCTGAAAAATCCCACTCCTTACTGTGAGTTGAATTGCGATGAGAATCATGATTATTAGTGAGATTATTCTGTCCACACACCAAATAAAATCAAAATTCTAATCGCGATAAAAAGAAAATCGATTTTCGAATCTCACCCCTGATCTCACATTTTACATGTGTGTGAATGCTCCTATTATAACTTTAAAGCCAACTCTACAATTTGATTTGGGTAATGTTATATGATACTGAGCAAAATAACCATGAAAAGGCTACATTTCACTTTGTCTTCAGGATTATATTTGGACAAATTTTATGCATGCATGCACTATACATACATAACTATCGTAGTAGGCCAGATGACATGAAACTACAATGCGCCAAATAAAATAGGCTGATACCATGATAATGTAGCTCATTATAAATGACCCATGGATCAGGAACATTAACAACAGATTTAAAACATTAAAAAAGGAGCCTTCCATTCAAGTGGCTTGACACACACGTATAAAATGTAGGTGATCTTGCGCAACTGTGAGCTGAAATTTTCAGTAAATGCAATTTCAGGAGGGTTATATTAGTTTCAAGTCTCTATCTTTCAATACTATGTATCAGTGCTGTCTCCAAGTCCGAGTTGTAAAACCCGAGTCCGAGTCATCACCTCTTTGAGTACGAGTCCGAGTCATAGCCTCAAAGTCCGAGTCCAAGTCCAAGTCATCACGTCAGAGTACGAGTCCGAGTCCCCCCCCAAAAAATCAAGTCCGAGTCACAAGTTAAGTTCACATTAAATTGGACATCTTCCTAAACATGAAAACAAATTACATTTACAGTGGAACCTCATAATAGAGAGTTCAGATACATGTATAACAAAACGTTTGAAACAACCCCTCCCCCCCCCCTTCATGAGACAATTTATCCTCCGTCACAGAGTTACATGGAACTATTATGCCCTCAGCTCAGTAGGGGCGAGCTGTCCGACCTCAGGAACGTCCAACCCCCAACCCAGAGGACGAGTGGTCGACCAACCAAGGTCATTTATAATTACACACGTGCAATTTTTGTAAGTTTTGCGACTGATATAAAAAGCAGCACAGCTCATACATACCGATCAGTGATGCTGCTGCTAGCTAGCTGCTGTACCTAGCGAGCAGAAATTATGCATGCTCAGCTCACAGCTAGTGCAACACTAGTAGGCCGCTGAATGTAAAACACACTGAATAAAGAGTAGTGGAGTACATTACAGTAAGCCTAAACGTATCTTAATTCATCAAGCAATTCATCAAGCAACAAAATACAAACAAAAATGTATTGAATGTCAATACTTTAGAAAAGGCGCAACATGGCACGGCCGCTACTGCTTGGACTCGGCGAGAATTGCCGTGAATTTTGTTGAAAAAGTCTGCAAGATCGCTCGCATCTAGTCGCGCATCGATGCGCATGCGCAAGTTAGTCACCATTTTCTATCTGCATTTGATGCCGGGGGAGGCCATCTTAGTTAATATACCCAGCCACCATTAAGTACCGCTTAGCTTACTGAAAAAAAATCTAAGAAAATGAAGCGCACAACTATATTGTGATGATGCTTAACGAACGACCGCACATGCACGATGTTGAGTACGATCTGTTTGTGGTCGAACCTCATACATGACACACTATCTCTTTCTTACTTCACAGTATACTCCCTCAAATATTGGTTTATTCCGTTTCAAATTCTGAAAACCGTCTGGACCCATACTGTCTCTTTCTCTTCTTCACGTAGGCCTACAATATCCCCCTCCCCCCCCCCCCCTCAAGCATTACAAATCCCCTCTTCGCTGCATTTATGCCCCCAAAAGAAAACCCCTTTTCTCGCCCTCCGGGCCAAAATTATATTAAATACAAAGCAAATAAGATCTCAAAACTCTGTATACTAGCTCCTTAATATACCCAGACCTTCGCGATTTGCCGCGAAATCACAAAGTGCAATATATATTGTCTATGGGAAAAATACGTACCCAAGACGTCTTGGGTACAAATTTTCCCCATAGAAAATGTACATAGCGCTCTCCGAAACGCACCAAAACGCAAGCGTTTGGGTATATATTTTTGCCATAGAGAATTGTGCACAGTACAAACCTCAAATATTGCTTTATTCCGTTTCAAATTCCGAAAACCTTCTCGTCTAGACCTAAACTATCTCTTTCTCTTCTTCACAATATCCCCCTCAAGCATTACAAACCCCCTCTTCGCTGCATTTATGCCCCTCAAAAGAAAACCCCTTTTCCCGCCCTCCGGGCCAAAACTATTATTAAAACAGACCAAAATAAGAGCTCAAAACTCTCTATACTAGCTCCTTAATATACCCAGACCTTCGCGATTTGCCGCGAAATCACAAAGTGCTATGTACATTGTCTATGGCGAAAATATATACCCAAGACGTCTTGGGTACAAATTTTCCCCATAGAAAATGTACACAGCGCTCTCCGAAAACGCACCGAAATGCAAGCGTTTGGGTATATATTTTTGCCATAGAGAATTGTGTACAGTACAAACCTCAAATATAGCTTTATTCCGGTCCAAATTCCGAAAACCTTCTCGTCTAGACACATATTTTCTCTTTCTCTTCTTCACAATATCCCCCCTCAAGCATTACAAACCCCCTCTTCGCTGCATTTATGCCCCCAAAAGAAAACCCCTTTTCCCGCCCTCCGGGCCAAAACTATTATTAAAACAGACCAAAATAAGAGCTCAAAACTCTATACTAGCTCCTTAATATACCCAGACCTTCGCGATTTGCCGCGAAATCACAAAGTGCTATGTACATTGTCTATGGCAAAAATATATAACCAAGACGTCTTGGGTACAAATTTTCCCCATAGAAAATGTACACAGCGCTCTCCGAAAACGCACCAAAACGCAAGCGTTTAGGTATATATTTTTGCCATAGAGAATTGTGTACAGTACAAACCTCAAATATAGCTTTATTCCGTTCCAAATTCCGAAAACCTTCTCGTCTAGACACATATTTTCTCTTTCTCTTCTTCACAATATCCCCCCTCAAGCATTACAAACCCCCTCTTCGCTGCATTTATACCCCCAAAAGAAAACCCCCTTTTCCCGCCCTCCGGGCCAAAACTATTATTAAAACAGACCAAAATAAGAGCTCAAAACTCTCTATACTAGCTCCTTAATATACCAGACCTTCGCGATTTGCCGCGAAATCACAAAGTGCTATGTACATTGTCTATGGCAAAAATATATACCCAAGACGTCTTGGGTACAAATTTTCCCCATAGAAAATGTACACAGCGCTCTCCGAAAACGCACCAAAACGCAAGCGTTTGGGTATATATTTTTGCCATAGAGAATTGTGTACAGTACAAACCTCAAATATAGCTTTATTCCGTTCCAAATTCCGAAAACCTTCTCTTTCTCTTCTTCACAATATCCCCCCTCAAGCATTACAAACCCCCTCTTCGCTGCATGTATACCCCCAAAAGAAAACCCCTTTTCCCGCCCTCCGGGCCAAAACTGTTATTAAAACAGACCAAAATAAGAGCTCAAAACTCTCTATACTAGCTCCTTAATATACCAGACCTTCGCGATTTGCCGCGAAATCACAAAGTGCTATGTACATTGTTTATGGCAAAAATATATACCCAAGACGTCTTGGGTACAACTGTTGCGCTTTGCTTTGATTTCGAACAACACTGTGTACATGAAGCACGCAATGAACGGAATGAAGCAATATTCAAGAGGTTTGTACTGTGCACAATTCTCTATGGCAAAAATATATACCCAAAGGCTTGCGTTTTGGTGCGTTTTCGGAGAGCGCGGTGTACATTTTCTATGGGGAAAATTTGTACCCAAGATGTCTTGGGTATATATTTTTGCCATAGACAATGTACATAGCACTTTGTGATTTCGCGGCAAATCGCGAAGGTCTGGGTATATTAAGGAGCTAGTATAGAGAGTTTTGAGCTCTTATTTTGGTCTGTTTTAATAACAGTTTTGGCCCGGAGGGCGGGAAAAGGGGTTTTCTTTTGGGGGTATAAATGCAGCGAAGAGGGGGTTTGTAATGCTTGAGGGGGGATATTGTGAAAAAGAGAAAGAGAAAATATGTGTCTAGACGAGAAGGTTTTCGGAATTTGGAACGGAATAAAGCTATATTTGAGGTTTGTACTGTACACAATTCTCTATGGCAAAAATATATACCCAAACGCTTGCGTTTTGGTGCGTTTTCGGAGAGCGCTGTGTACATTTTCTATGGGGAAAATTTGTACCCAAGACGTCTTGGGTATATATTTTTGCCATAGACAATGTACATAGCACTTTGTGATTTCGCGGCAAATCGCGAAGGTCTGGGTATATTAAGGAGCTAGTATAGAGAGTTTTGAGCTCTTATTTTGGTCTGTTTTAATAATAGTTTTGGCCCGGAGGGCGGGAAAAGGGGTTTTCTTTTAGGGGCATAAATGCAGCGAAGAGGGGGTTTGTAATGCTTGTGGGGGATATTGTGAAGAAGAGAAAGAGATAGTTTAGGTCTAGACGAGAAGGTTTTCGGAATTTGGAACGGAATAAAGCTATATTTGAGGTTTGTACTGTACACAATTCTCTATGGCAAAAATATATACCCAAACGCTTGCGTTTTGGTGCTTTTTCGGAGAGCGCTGTGTACATTTTCTATGGGGAAAATTTGTACCCAAGACGTCTTGGGTATATATTTTTGCCATAGACAATGTACATAGCACTTTGTGATTTCGCGGCAAATCGCGAAGGTCTGGGTATATTAAGGAGCTAGTATAGAGAGTTTTGAGCTCTTATTTTGGTCTGTTTTAATAACAGTTTTGGCCCGGAGGGCGGGAAAAGGGGTTTTCTTTTGGGGGCATAAATGCAGCGAAGAGGGGGTTTGTAATGCTTGAGGGGGGATATTGTGAAGAAGAGAAAGAGAAAATATGTGTCTAGACGAGAAGGTTTTCGGAATTTGGAACGGAATAAAGCTATATTTGAGGTTTGTACTGTACACAATTCTCTATGGCAAAAATATATACCCAAACGCTTGCGTTTCGGTGCGTTTTCGGAAAGCGCTGTGTACATTTTCTATGGGGAAAATTTGTACCCAAGACGTCTTGGGTATATATTTTTGCCATAGACAATGTACATAGCACTTTGTGATTTCGCGGCAAATCGCGAAGGTCTGGTTATATTAAGGAGCTAGTATAGAGAGTTTTGAGCTCTTATTTTGGTCTGTTTTAATAATAGTTTTGGTCCGGAGGGCGGGAAAAGGGGTTTTCTTTGGGGGCATAAATGCAGCGAAGAGGGGGTTTGTAATGCTTGAGGGGGGATATTGTGAAGAAGAGAAAGAGAAGGTTTTCGGAATTTGGAACGGAATAAAGCTATATTTGAGGTTTGTACTGTACACAATTCTCTATGGCAAAAATATATACCCAAACGCTTGCGTTTTGGTGCGTTTTCGGAGAGCGCTGTGTACATTTTCTATGGGGAAAATTTGTACCCAAGACGTCTTGGGTATATATTTTTCGCATAGACAATGTACATAGCACTTTGTGATTTCGCAGCAAATCGCGAAGGTCTGGGTATATTAAGGAGCTAGTATAGAGAGTTTTGAGCTCTTATTTTGGTCTGTTTTAATAATAGTTTTGGCCCGGAGGGCGGGAAAAGGGGTTTTCTTTTGGGGGCATAAATGCAGCGAAGAGGGGGTTTGTAATGCTTGAGGGGGATATTGTGAAGAAGAGAAAGAGATAGATGAGGTTTTCGGAATTTGAAACGGAATAAAGCAATATTTCAGATTTGTACTGTACACAATTCCCTAATTATACCCAAACGCTTGCGTTTTGGTGCGCTTTCGGAGAGCGCTATGTACATTTTTTATGGGGAAAATTTGTACCCAAGACATCTTGGGTACGTATTTTTCCCATAGAAAATGTACATAGCACTTTGTGATTTCGCGGCAAATCGCGAAGGTCTGGGTATATTAAGGAGCTAGTATAGAGAGTTTTGAGCTCTTATTTTGGTCTGTTTTAATAATAGTTTTGGCCCGGAGGGCGGGAAAGGGGGTTTTCTTTTGGGGGCATAAATGCAGCGAAGAGGGGGTTTGTAATGCTTGAGGGGGATATTGTGAAGAAGAGAAAGAGATAGTTTAGGTCTAGACGAGAAGGTTTTCGGAATTTGGAACGGAATAAAGCTATATTTGAGGTTTGTACTGTACACAATTCTCTATGGCAAAAATATATACCCAAACGCTTGCGTTTTGGTGCTTTTTCGGAGAGCGCTGTGTCCATTTTCTATGGGGAAAATTTGTACCCAAGACGTCTTGGGTATATATTTTTGCCATAGACAATGTACATAGCACTTTGTGATTTTGAGGGGAATATTGTGAAGAAGAGAAAGAGATAGATGAGGTTTTCGGAATTTTTTGCTCTGTATTTATTATAGTTTTTGCCCGGAGGTCGGGAAAGGGGGTTTTCATTGGGTGGTTCTTATGCAGCGAAGAGGGGGTTTGTAATGCTTGAGGGGGATATATATTGTGAAGAAGAGAAAGAGATAGTATATATAGATGAGAGGGTTTTCATAATTTGAAACGGAATAAAGCAGTATTTGAGGGGGTATACTGTAGAGTAAAAAATAGATAGTATGTCATGTATGAGGTTCGACCACACACACAGATCGTACTCAATTGTGCATGTGCGGTCATTCGTTGAGCATGAATCACAATAGGTGTACGCTTCATTTGCTTATATTTTTTTTTCAGTAAGCTAGGCGGTACTTAATGGCGGCTGGGTACATTAACTAAGATGGCCCCGGGGGAAACGTAAACAAGCGGTGAGTTTTTCCAGCTACCCTACGATAAATTTATATCTAAATTTCTGTTTTCGTACGTCCGATTTTTAGTCCCAAGTGTCAGTCGGGTTCGTGATGACCACAGCCGATAGTTACAAGGCTGGTAGTGTCATTGGCCCATGGGAAAGTGATTTTCCAGGGGTTGTTTTGAAGATCCCACTTCAACTTCATTCATCTCAGAGTCAGACTCCCCCCAGGCCCAGCTCACTAGTAGACCCCTAACGTTACATGTAATTCGCTGAACCAAGACTGGCCTGGCAAGAGCCTGCGCCGCGCCCAACGCTGGGACTATGACTAACCCACCAGAAACTGAAAGCCAGCATACGCTAGAGCTCTGGGGCGTTGGTCTGTGGACATTACGCACAAATCATGCAACAATCCATGATCAGAAATAACAAAAAATCACATTTCCCTCACCCAAAAATACACATTGATGGATCAAATTCCATTTATAATATACTAAATGTATGGAATGCAAACTCTATACTCACTCAATGTTCAGATTTAGGGTGAAACAAATGGTTTTTAACGTTGCCTTCCAAATTGCACAGCCAATTTTGCGAAGACCCTAGCAGAAGACGTCCGATATCACGCGATATGTGCATGCGCTTTTTGCGTCCGTGATCGAATGATCGGTGACCTCACTTAGGCTTTATTTACAGACACTGAATCGGATCTTCACAGATTTATGGGGAGGGGAGAGCGACTAGATTTACTCTAAGGTGAAAAATACCTTCAATGAGTCTTTAGAAAATATAGATTGAAATGAAAATAAATATACATATACAGATAACATCTTTGAAAAGGGCTCTTCGATAGATCGTAAATTACCAGTTGTTTTCAATAAATTCCAAATTTGGCTTGTTTACACAGACTATTAGAAGAAAAGAGCACACAGGGATTCTCAATGTACTCATCCAGGGGCGTAAGTGGGGAGAGAAGTGACCCCATCCCCAAACTTACGAATTTACCCCTCTTTGCCTGCAAATTCTCAGGATTGTGAAGACCTTTTCAAATGGCTACTGTAAAATCCTCAAGTTGCCATTCATGTCAATATTCATTCATATATATATATATATATATATATATATATATATATATAAAGTAAAATAAAAAGTTGGATTTAAGCAGGAACTTTCTTCTTGTCTGCTTTATATACCAACACGGTGACCCGGTGACCAGATTTGGGATTCTGCTGAAATACGGGACTTAGTTGAGCCTTGACTTCAAAGGCCCAAAGCGCAAGGCACAATAGAGAAGAGAAATTGCGAGCAAGGGCAGCAAGCGAGCAAAATTCACAAGAATTGACTTCATTAGCGTCTCTAAAAGTTGACACCAACCAACCAACCCTAACCCTAAAGTTTAAACCCTTACCCTGTATTCGCAGGATTCCGCGCACGGTTTGTTTATGTGTGTGTGCGGGGGCGTGAGGGGATGGGGAGGGCAGAGGAACAAAGGGAACTCTTACCCAGCGGAATTTCCTCCTCATTATGGGAAGTGGTGATTCTTGCATTGATTTCGAATCCTGTATTCTTTTCAAAAGAATGAGGAAGTGTTCATTGATTGATTGATGTTTAATAAATTCTGTAAGACTGAAAAAAGGAAGAAAAATCGGATAAGTACTATATAAAGTTATATTTATTATTTATTATCTATCATTTTTATTTATTATTTATCATCTATCGATTTTATTTATTATTCATTTGGTGTTATTTGCAATCTATGCCAGTACTTGATTTGGCAATGGTTTAAAGTCGTATTTTCAACACTTTTTACCAGTGGCATTTTCTAGGGCGGTAGTGAGCACGGGAGGCGTGCAAATTACAGGGTAGGGTGCAGGGAGGGGGGGGGGGGGTCTCCCCCTCTCGCGAGAAGCGCGGAAGCTCCAACGTTTCTTTGTCATTGTTCCTTGTCTGCTCCTGCTCTTCCTACGTTCTCTTACCTTTTTCTTTTCTCGCTCACGGTTTTTTTTTCTTTCTTCTTTTTTTTTCTCTTTCTTTTTACTTTGGCGGGTTTTTTTTTTTTTTTAGGGTGGGGGGGGGGGGGGGGGGGAGCGAACGCCCATGCCGTCTCCCTGGCTAGGCCGGTGCAACATATACGTAGAGACGGTGATGATGAGAGGATGAAAACAATGAGAACGTAGGATGATGAAAGAATGAGAGGATCATGAGAGGATGAAAGGATTAGAGAATATTACAGAATATTAGAGAAAGGAATGGTGAGAGAAAAACAGGATGAGAGGCTGACGGATGATAAAAGAATGAAGGATGAGAGAATGAAAAGATGAGATGAGAGGGTCAGAGGATGAAAGGATGAAAGAATGTGAAGGTGAGAGGATGAGACCGAAAGAAACGATGAGAGGATGATAATGAGAGAATGAAAGGATGAGAGGATGAACTTATAGGAGGATGAAAGGATACTGAGGATCAAAGGATGAAAGGACGAGATGATGAGAGGATGGAAAGATGAGGGATGGAAGGATGAGAGAAGGGGATGAGAGAAGGGGATGAGAGAGGACGGGAGGAGAGGATGGAAGGATGAGAGGCTGAAAGGAATAATGAGGGGATGAGAGGATGAGAGGATGAAAAAAAATGAAAGGATTAAAACGGACCGGGGATATGAGAGACTGAGGGTGAGAGAGGATCGGAGGAGGAAAGGAGGAGAGGATTAGGGTAAGAGACTGAGAGAATGAAAGTATGAGAGGATGAAGGAATGAGAGGATCATCGGATGGAAGGATTAGAGGATGAAAGGATGAAACTGGGATCGGATCAACATGGATTAGATCGATGTTGAGAGCATGGAGAGCATGAAAGGATAAGAGGATGCCGAGGACGAGAGGGTGAGAGGAAGAAAGGATGAGATGATGAAAGAATGAAAGAATGAATGATGAGAAAGGATGAGATGATGAGAGGATGAAAAGATGAGATGATGAGAGAATGAAAAGATGAGATGATTAGAGAATGAAATATGAGATGATCAGAGGATGAAAGAATGAGAGGATGGAAGGATGAGAGGATGGGGATGAAAGGTTGAGAGGATGAAAGAATGCGGATGAGAGATAATGCAGAGGATGAGAGAAAGAGGGAATGAGAGGATGAGAGAGATGATCTATTTCCCAGGATGTCGACATAACGAGATTCGAGATCTTTTCATCTGGTCATCTCTTCTAAAGGATGTCAACATTAAAGATCCATGAATCTCGTGATCCTGGGCAGCGTTTAATGAAAGTTGTTAGCACCGACAAGTTGTCAGTCTCTGACAATTTCAGTAAAATGCTTTTGATTGGCTGAGAAGCACTGGTCACTGACTGTTACTATAAAAAATTGTCAGAGAATGACAAATTGTCAGTGCTGACAACTTTCATGAAACGGTGCCTTGCAGATCATTTATTTTTCTATCATTTGCCGACATGACGAGATCTGGGCCCCGTTTCATAAAACTTTGTTATCAGTAACAACTGCCACATTCTGTGACAAACTCGCTCTAAGCCAATTAGATGTAAAGATTTCAGTAGATTATAACACTTATTGCAAATTGTTTTTGATAACAAGTTTTATGAAACGGGGCCCTGATGGGATATCCGCAGTGGCGGCACCATGATTGTTAAAGTGGGGGGGGGGGGGCAAATGGAGGGGAAAGGAAAATGTTGGGGGGGCAGGGGCAGTCAAATTTTTTGTGTGTATGGAAAAATCGAGCGTGAAGCACGAGTTTTAGTCGCTGGCGTTAATCCACTTGAGGAGTGGGGGGGGGGGGGAATTGAATTTTTGGACGATTATTTTTTCCTCCTACACACATTTAATATCATTTTGCGAGCGAGACGAAGCGAGCGAACAAAAATAACTGCTTTTGGGGTTTTAATCACATTTTCAAATAAATATTCTGAAATTGACGAATGAGTGAAGCGAGCGAGCCAAAAATGGCCACTTTTCCTTGTTTTTAAAATCGCATTTTAGAAAGGAAATTATAAAATATGAGGAGCGAGCGAAGCGAGCAAGCCAAAAATAACCACTTTTTTTTTTTCAATCTCATTTTCAAATAGAAATTCTAAAATATGATGGTTGTTTATGATAGATATTCAAAATTTTTACTAACTGAAAATCAAAATATATTTTCCTCCTTAAAAAGTGAGGGGGGATATTCGTACACGCCACCCCCCCCCCCAAAAAAAAAAAAAAAAAAAAAAATCCCCGGGATTTACGCCAATGCTTTTAGTGGCCCCAATAAACATTTTTCTGTTACACTTGATATAGAGAGAATTTTTTTGTAAAATCAGGTAATGCTTAATGGAGCAAAGATATTGTTCAAAAACCCTGATAGCAGACATACGTCTTTAAGACGTCATAAAATGGTCTCAGACTGGTCAACACGTCATACGTCGTGTAGATGACTATTTTGTGACGGCAATACAACGTCATTTTTTAAACCCATATATTTCCCCACTTTTTGTTTGACCATAATATGATGTAAGTTTTACGTCAAACTATTTACCACTTTATTACTCTTCTCTAAGACCAGAATAAGACGGGGTTTTACGTCAATTATTTCCCACGTTTTAACAACTTTTTAAAGACCACAATGTGACATGATTTTTACGTTATTTTTTACATCCATATATTGTTACCATTTTTTTATGGCTTTTCCAATGTGATTACAACAATCATCATAAACGACTTCTTGCTTTTTCCAAGACATAAGATTTATTCAAAGAAGAAATTTTCATTTTCTACCCTGAAATTTATAAGGGAACGTTCCATGAAGAGTTTTGTCAGTGACTTTTACTGACAACTGTTATAAGCTACTGAAAATCCTTTCATTTGATTGGCTGAGAGCAAACTAGTGGGTGAAAATCACATACTTGCCAACTCTACCGATTTAGGCGGTAGACTACCACTTTTCATGGAATTTAAGCACCTACCGACTTTGAATTCTATTTTCAGTAGAAACTACCTAATTTGATCATTTAATGGACCAAAAGTTTATTTTCATGCCTTATCATTTATTACTGGCTCCATCACCCACTATTTATCACACTTTGAAGGATTTTGTTTTTGTTTTTATTTTCACGTATATGAAGTCATCTAACTTCAAATTTCAAAAATTCATAACAAATTTTTTCAAAACTATCTTAGTCTATATAAGTATAGAAGCAGTGTCATATCAGTCACCTTCCTTAAGCAAACATCTTATGTGCGTCATTACGATTCAAAATATCGAAATTTTCTTAAGGCAGAAGGGAGAAAAAATACCTTGACATGTTTGGAAGCTTTGTTTTTTAGTTTTCTTGGAAAATCGAGAGTATTCATTTACAATGCCTTTCAAGATTTCAAAGCTGAAAAGCGCGAGCAGTGTCATCCAATTTCGAAAGCAAGAATTTAACGTCCATGATCATGATAACGCCATTATATTTAGTTTCCAACTATCGAAAGCTTTTAAAGACGGAAGGGAGAAATAAATGCCTTTGGAACTTTATTTTCATTTTTCTTAGAAAAGTGAGAATAGTCACACTACCTTTCAAGATTTCGAAGCTGAAAAGCGAGAGTGGTGTGATTTTAATTACATTTCAAAAGCAAGAGTTCAATGTACATCATGACGCCCACTATTAGTTTCCAAATATCGATAGGGAGGAATAAATAACTTTGTAAACTCATTTTTTCTTGGAAAAATGGGATGAGTAAATTACATCACCTTTCAAGATTTCAAAGCTGAAAAGGGAGATGAGGAAATGGTACCTTTTAGTTTCAGTGCTTCAGTAATCAATATCCAAAACTCTTTATGGAATTGATATACATAATCATTTTTTAAAGGAAATAGTGCCAGAAAATAGTTGAATATTAGAAATAATGTCTCGCTCTGAAAGGCTGCTCCCCGGGAGATTTTGCAGAGGATTGTCCAGACGCAAATTTGGAACAAAAGTGCATGTTGAAAATAATGAGTTAAGGCTACAACGGATCGGGACAACAGATTGTGAAGACTTTCCTAATGTGCCCTAAAATATGTTTGACTGTTCAAAAAATATAAAATCTTCCGCTCCGTCGCTACGCTCCCTTGCATACAATGAAGAAGGTAATCAGTTAATATTTTCAGGTATTAAATTAGTACTGGATATTTATACACCGCACGTATTCACTAAACAAAGGTGCTCAAGGGCGCTCTCAATATTATACCCCGGCTCAGCTAGACTATCAATTTCAGTGCTCAAAGCATTTTAGGAATTTCTTCCTGCCCGTACCCATCTTCACCTGGGTGGAGAGTGGCAAAATGCAGATTAATTGCCAAAAAGACATAAATGCATACTGCATAGGCATAATTCTATTTTGTGAATGTAAGAGTTAGAGAATGCAAAGTTCTAATCCTGCTAATTGGAACTACACAACGAAATGTGAGGTCAACAGTAATTAAAACAGAGAATCTTTTCAAAATGAACTAATTTTTGTTCATTTTTTGTCAAAATGTCATCACACTGATTTCTTGATTTTTCATTAACATCTTCACACATAGCTACCCACAGATCTGACTTGTCTCTGTCATACACATGCCATGTGTATGACAGAGACAAGTCAGATCTGTGGGTAGCTATGTGTGAAGATGTTAATGAAAAATCAAGAAATCAGTGTGATGACATTTTGACAAAAAATGAACAAAAATTAGTTCATTTTGAAAAGATTCTCTGTTTTAAGGAAATGTTCAGGGGGTCCCTCCTCCCTATGAAAAGAAAAGAAAAGAAAAATGAGCACTACTGACCCCATTAAAACAAAACAGAGAAAAAATAAGTGGATGCTTATAGATCAGACTGTGAAACACTTGTATAGAAAGTGCTTTAACCCTGATAGCAGAACGGACGTCTTTAAGACGTCAAGAACTGGTCATAAACTGGTCCACACGTCATATGTCATATACACGACTATTTTACGACAACCTTATGACGTCTTTATATAACCAAAATTTTCTCAAATTTTGTTTGAACATAAGATGACATAATAAACATAAGATGACATATATTTTACGTCAAACATTTACCACTTTTAACGTCTTTTTTAAAGACACGAATAAGACGTATTTTTTACGTCAGTATTTCCCACTTTATAACAGCTTTTTTCAAGACCATAACATGACGTGTTACGTCAGGTTTTACGTCGTGATAGTTGATCGTGATTCATGAATATTCATGAATGACCAGAAATGACTAAACTTCGTGAAAAAAGGGAGATAACATTTGAATTTTAACATTTTATTCAATGATTGCACTGCTGATTTAATGAACAATGTTCTTCCATGTTGAACACCATTCAGTTAATGTCATGGGCAGGTATTTCAGAATGTATCAAGAATTGTAATTTCTAACTGTTTTTTTCAAGTACTACACTACAGTCCATATATATAGTAATGTCGATACAAAGCATCAGTAGTTAGGTATAAGATGTAGGATGTTAGGATATAGGGCTAGTATGGGACGATTATATAGGCTAGAACATTAACAAAGAAAAACATCATAATGTTGAATACATTCTAAAATATTTTATAAACCAGCTTTGAAGCTTTGACTTGACGTCTTTATGATGTGATTTTTTTACCAGTCTGTGAGCTTCCTTTGGGTCGTAAAGACGTCATAAAGACGGTTTTTTCCGACCAATATGATGTAAAATTGACGTAAAAATATGGACGTCTTATTTTAACGTGGTGTGCTGATGCAAAGTAATCGTCTTAAAGACGTATATATAATACGTAAATAAGACGTATGACACGACTTTAAAAAGACGGAAAATATGATGTTATTCTTACCAGTCTCTGCTATCAGGAAACTAGATCATGAACTGACATTCACATTACAAACTAATAGTGTGCGAGGAAGCCAACAGCGACTGAGTGAGACAATTTTCAAGTTTTGATGAGCGGAAATGGTATTTTAGAGCAATTCACAGCTTGAATATGATGCTTATGACAACATCTACTTATTTACAAATTACTGTATAATTTATCTTTTCAGTCCTCGAAATTTCTGGGGGGGGGGCAACTGCGGGGGGGGGCAACTGGGGGGTGGGGAAAGCTTCTTAGTGGGGGGGGGGGGGGGCAATGCCCCCCCCCAGTGCCCCCCTGGGGATGCCGCCGCACTGGATATCAAGATCTTATTCGGACCTTCTTGCTTCGAAGACGTCGACTTTCCATTTTACCTTTCTTGAAGAGCGCCATCTTAGACATAATCGGTATGTCAACAACAAAACACCGCATTTGCATTGAGCTTGTTGGTATATAGGGGTATGGTACTGGTATACACATAATTAATTGGAGCGCTAGCTAGATAGAGCGGGAAGAAGCTTGGTCTGTGTCATTGACTGTCAAGATGGCTTCTGAAACGTCTTGGTTTTGGAAGGAACAATTTTGGCTACCTGGTAATGTTTCCTGGTCAGACCTGAAAAATACTGACAAGGCCGTCTACCCTCGTATTAATGATTTCTGCGTAGTTCTTCCGTTAGCCGTTACACTTCTCCTCATCCGCACTCTTCTTTGAACGGTGAGTGGTTTTGTTGTGCTTCGCGATGCATCATTGCGGCGCGTCCCGTCGCCACGATCACCATCAGTGCATCACATCACACTGTCTAGGGTAGTTGAAAACAGTTAACGTTGAAAAGAAATTAAATTGATATCCCCTATTCCCCTGATGTTAGAGCTAACTGTGCAGACTTAAGTGAGTGACACATTGTAATTTTTAAGTGTAAAACAGAAGAAGCCTGTCTTGAATGAAGTGCTAGTAGTGGAATCTGATCTGGCCTTCCCTCTTCAAATCATTTTGCCAATTCCAATTCAGTTTCATGATTTCCATTGATGTCAATGATGATGATGGTGATTGATTGATGATGATGATGATGATAGTGATTGATTGATTGATGATGATGATGATGATAGTGATTGATTGATTGATGATGATGATGATGATGATGATTGATATGATGGGGGATGATAATGATGATGGAGAAAAGAGTTACTTTACTTTAATCCCCACATTATAGATCTAGGACAACTTGCCTGTTCATCGATCATAGCTTGTGATCACGAAAGGTTATTTATTATTGTGTCTGCAACTAAGGAAAAACAAAAAAGGTTTTAACTCTTTAACATGTGTCATCGCTATCTTAGATCAGGATATAAATCATATAGGCCCCTAATTATAATCATCTTCTTTAAATGAAGTCAATCAGATAGTGAATTTCTGTTGCAAATTATTAAGCCATAGGCTGGTCAGGGGTCCTAAAGCTACATGTACGCACCCTGCTAATACGCAACAATGCGAAGCTTTCAATGCGCCAAGATTCCTATGTGACTGAGTATTGAGAAGATCATCAAGCCAGGTTTGCCAAAAAGAATCAGCAGTTTCCTTTTTCTTGTGATATTGTCATTGGTTAAAACAATCAGGGTGAAGTTCATAACCTGTCAGTGTCAAAATCAAGATTTGCATTTTGATTATTACATGTACATGTATTGCATAGATTTTGGACCCCTTCATTTTGCAGAAAATTTGACACTAGCAGTAATATTGACTTGAAAATATTAACTGACAATCGTCCATCACAATTTTCACAATGTACATGCAGAATCAAGACAAATAAAAGAAATTCAGATTAATTAACCAATATTCTTTGTGACTTTTTAGCTGCTGAAAACAAAATACATAGCTTTTGGTCCCCCCCCCCCCTCCGATTTCATGTAAATCAGCCTTTCATCCTTAAATCGGCATCAATCAATTTATTTCCCAGTTCTGTGTGGTATGAACCAAAGTGAATTAAGAATAAAAGATCTAGTGGAAAATTGCCCATTTGCACAAAAATAGTGATATAATTTCACTGCATTGCTAATTGATATAGTTTATAAGGATTAGGTGCAATTAAACTGCTTTTATCCAAAAAAAATACAACATACATGTACCTGTAGTGCATTGAAAATGGACATGGTGAACTTTGCTCTTTCGTTTTATGTGTGATTTGGAATTCCTTGCATTCGGGATCAAAAGACACTGAAAAAGTAAACAATGTGCTACTATGAAGAAGAACCTAATCATTCATTTTTATTGTGAGAACGAAAAAAAAATTA
Organism: Echinometra lucunter; assembly: GCA_029962745.1. Classification (NCBI taxonomy): domain Eukaryota; kingdom Metazoa; phylum Echinodermata; class Echinoidea; order Camarodonta; family Echinometridae; genus Echinometra; species Echinometra lucunter. Next base: position 25,888,598 of record CM057167.1, on the reverse strand, counting down.
GGGAAATGGCATTCACATTCTTTACTTCCATGCTTTTTAGTAGTAGGGTAAAACAAACCATCAACAAAAAATGTCTGCCGGCATGCATATACAGTGGAAACTCAGTATAAAGAGATCTGATATAACAATATTCCTGACATAATGAGGTAATATTCCGGTCCCAGCTCTTTATATTCTATTGTTTTTTAACCCTGATATAACAAGATTCCTGATAAAACAGGTAATTTTGATGGTCCCAAGGACCTCGTTATACTGAGTTTCCACTGTAGTACATATTCAGGGGAAAATCCCCCCACCCCCCCCCCCTCCCTTTTTGAAGCTGAGGACCCTTTTTCAAATTATATCACTGGGGTTTACGAGGTAAACTTACAGTATATAAAATACATATTCAGGAAAAGGACTGTACAGTGTGTATTAGAAAAAAGGTAATCCATTTTAGAGGGCTTATATTCACAGAATCCAGTATTGCCACAGAAAATATGAAGATATACTGCTAGAAAAAGTACTCCGATATTGAGCCATTGTGAGTTTCAAATTTTTGATCTTTATTCACTATGAACATGACAGACAAAGAAAGCGGACAAAATAAACAACCCCTCATTCTACCCTTCACAATGGTTCTGGTAGTCAAAAGAGCATCCCTTCACAGCTATTATGTTTAATCATGTAGTTCCAGGTGAATATGCATGTGACTCCTGTCCCACATATTTCAGATAATAGCAGTGACGGGATGTTCTTTTGACTACCAGAACCATTGTGATGGTAGAATGAGAGGTTGTTTATTTTGTCCGCTTTCTTTGTCCGTCATGTTCATAGTGATTTTAGATCATCATCAGGAACTGAAGCATTGAGTGAGATGAACTGTTTATATATAGAAGGAAAGTTTGAGAACAAATGAACTAGATCAATTTTGTAATTGTTTGTAATTAATCTGACTTAGTTCATTTGTTGTCAAATATTTTCACACAATGACATTCCCAATCAACATTCTTACTGTAAATATTTGTTTATCCTATTCTATTTGTTTGTTTGGTACCCTTTTCAATTCATTCCCATGTAATCCCATTCCTTTTGTTGGTAATGTAATTGATCTAGTTCATTTGTTCTCAAACATTCCTACTATATAAACTGTTCATCTCACTCAATGCTTCAGTTCCTGAAGATGATCTAAAATAAAGATCGAAAATTTGAAACTCACATGGCTCTTATTGGAGTACTTTTTCTAGCATTATATTCACAGCTTATCTAATTAACACTTTAAATTTACCCTAGCATAAAAGAAGAACTCAGCTTTTCATTGATACCTTACTTGTACGTGTGATGCCACGAATGACCAAATAAATGATCTGGAAGACAACAGGTACAGATTCCATTTTTGCAAGTATTGGTAAAATGGGTGAAATGAATGAATGGGTGAAATGAATGGTAACTGATACCTCACATCAGTCAGTGAGGGAGGGAAACAAAATTTTCAGCCTTTCATTCATTAACAAAGCCTACAAAAGGGCTATTCAAAGTGGCCATGTTCACTTACAAAGAAATCAGCCAACTGAGGTATCAGTGAGAGTAATCATCTCAGCCTTACTTG
>CM057167.1:25868327-25886510 GCA_029962745.1 Echinometra lucunter | reverse complement strand
CATCTCAGCCTTACTTGCAAAAACTTGCAAAAAATGGAATTCATACCTGTTGTCTTTAACATCAATTTATTCAGTAATGCATGGCATCAGAAGTACAAGTAAGGTATCAATAAAAAGCTGAGGAGTTCCTCTTTCATGCCCAGGTAAATTTAAATTATTAAACCAAAAAACCCTCTAAATCTGGATTACTTTATTTTGATACGCACTGTATGTGTATTCATCACTAAATGCGTTTTTAGTTTGTGCTTAAAATCATTAATAGTCTCACGACCTTGTATTGCTTCGGGGAGACTGTTCCTCAATTGGGGAGCTGCTGACATGAATTCTCGATCCCCCCCCCCCGACACTTTTGTTTTGGGAACGATCATGGAAGATCTATTAGATCTATCTGTTAAAATTCTAATTTATCATCATTTGTAATTATGCATGCCTACATGTAGATGTAGATGCAGATTCAGTATGTGGTAAATTTGTTGACTCTAATTGTCATGTGAATGTTGTATCAAGGAGTTTTAAGAGCTGGAGTCACATCTAACTCACTCCCTTTGAAGTGACGTTCGTTGCAGATAGGTAGACAAAAATTTTGTGCCTGGCTGCAAACTTATCGGCCATTTTCAAAGGGAAATATGCTTTTGTAATGATAATTGCTTTTTGCTACCACTCGTCTGATAATATGAGCAGTACACAGTGCTTACGTTTACAGGAGGCAAGCGAAAGGAAATTGTGCAAAATTTCCTGAAATATGAATCAAAATTACTCAACTGGGCATGTGTGGGCGCTAATCTGACATTTTTATAACATCATAAATAACTGTACTTCAACAAATTCACTTTTTATTTTTGTTTGCAGGAAGTAAACGGAAAAGTGTCAAATTGCGGGTTTTAGGATTGTAAAATTTTACTCTTTTTCACAGATTAAAACTGCTATCATGCGACATATGCAAATTTCTGGACACAGATAGGCTTTTTTTTATTCATATTTTATCATCTCTTCAGTTTTCTCTCTGTTAAATAATTCAAATAAAAAGGGAAATATTAACAATATTTTATTTGTGACAAAAACCATTACTTAAGCTTTCCCATGATGTTGGCAGCATCGAACCTGGACATCAAAGGCAACAGCACACCTGTAGATTCTATTGTGCAACGTTAGAAAGGGACAGCTGCTTGAAATAATTTGTTGCCAGTTTGGACTCCAGCTCTTAAAACTCCTTGGTTGTATGGTAGCGGTACATATTGAGCATGTTACATCACACATTTCCCTCCAAAATGAGTTCTTCTTTTCATTCACACACCCCTTTCTTTCTGCGCTCATTGTGTGCGCTCCTTTGACATTTTCTGCGAACAATCCTCCAGTATGAAAGGACTGTGGTAGCATGGGATTGAATACCACTAAGAAATAAAGTTTGTTCACCCCCACCAGATCAATACCGGTAATGGATCCTCTCAAACAATGACTAAATTCACTCATCCCTGTCAGTGCCGCCATTGGTGGTGGTGGTGTTGGCAATGTTTAACTGAAAGTGAATGAAGCAGTTCGGAAGCATATTGAGTTGAAGGGATGCTGAAAGTCATGCACTGCAGACAGTTTTAGAATTTTCATGATTTAATATGGGATCACAATGTATGGGCCATGTACATATATTTGGGTGAAAACTTTCACCTATTTCTGATTGAATTTTTATAATATGATCATGTCTGAAAAGCAGTTATTCGCATCTATAGACATTTTCTACAGTGAATTCTTCCGAACAGGGATAAAAGGAAAAGGAAAGTAAAGAAATTACCTTAAATCTTTCAAAACTAGAACTTTTGAGAGTTATGTACATGTAGTATATACACAAGCCTTGTCCACAGGGCTCCTGCTGCTTTGGATGAAATATCTCAATTTCTGTAGAGAAGGTTTTGGTGAAACTGAGGATTTTACTTTGTTTTTTCCCCCTTCAGAATTAATGTTCCATAGAGCACCAATTGATTTTCAATACCTTTTTCTTTTCCATACTTTATCAGTTTCTGCCAGAGTTTCTAACTTTCTAAATACATGTACATATAAATGATAAAAATGTGACAGTTATATTTTGTCATTTGTATTTGATTTTCTAGTTTTACATGTTGCTTTCCATATTCTATGCTTTGCAGTTTCTCACATCTCATTATCACTTTCATGCATCTCATTTACAGTTTCGTGCATCTCATTTTCAGTTCAGCTCATTAGTATTCATCCCTCTCTCCATCTTCACAAGTCACCCTTCCATTGCCACACCTGTTTTCTTCCATTCCATTTCCACTTCACATGGTCACATGCTCCCTATTCATTTCACTTCCACTTCACACGATTCTATTGTTTAGTAATTAGTTCTCATTTGTTTTCAGGCCACCTCATGTTCATCTTTCCTTGTTCTCTATTGGTTCTTCCTTCTCCATGGGTTCTTCTATTATTTTGACTACACCATTTTCTATGTTTTTGATTGGATATTGATTGATGATGTCATTTATGTTCAGCTCTGTTCAGCTTAAATTTGAATTAGTAAATCAGTACAACTCAGGATCTGATCTAGTCACCACATAATTTTTATTTGCCTCGCCTACTTAGACTTTTGGGTGTTCACTTCTGGAGAGCAAGAGTTTTTATGAGTTTTTTGACTGTGAGCACAAGTGCAGTATAACAGCAGAGTTTGAGAGCAGTTTGAGAGCCAGAGAAAATCTTAATCAGTTTACAATAATAATGGGCATTTGTAAGGCACCCTCTGTCTAGAAATATTTTATTCCGAGGCGCACAAGAAGAAAAAAAAAAGATAAGAGGGGTTGGGTGAGTGTCAAAGTGTCTAGTACCGGTACATAGAAATTTGATACAATTTGAAAAAATATAGGCTTTCATGTACATGGACATGTAGTATGATTAAAGAATATAGAGGGTGTCCCTGAATAAAAGGAAACCCAAGTTTATAGGTAAATTACTCATTAATTCCATTTTTTGAAATTAATGTACAAGTACACTGTATGCAAATTTACAGATCATTGAAAAGCTTTTTTTTTTTTTTTTTAATTTTTTTTCAGTTTGACTCAGTCTAAGTAGCAGTGTCTGAAACCCAATTGTTCAAAATGTGTGGATGGATACTATACATGTATATGTACAATTTGTTTTCTGTGGTTTATCTTTTAAAAGGTAAGAAATGATTTGGGATTAGCAATACAAAAATGAACATGTAAAACCTCACATTCCTCATCTTCCATTATACACAGTAGCCATGATGTCAGGATGAAGCATGACTGAGTAAGACTAATATTGTAATTAGTAAGGAATGTTAACATTTTATTCAGTGGCTTCACTCCATTTCAGAAAAACAAAATGTCTCTGTGCTTGACAAAATCTCAATTGTATTGCCTGTTCGGTCATGCATGATCCTTCCGTCTTACATGTACATGTACATGCAGGGCCGTATGCAGAAATTTTTTCCGGGGGGGGGGGGGGGGTGGGGGCAAGAATACGTAGAATATTTGAAGAAACACACAAGTGAGGGAGCGAAGCGACCAAGCTCGTCACGAGAGTGCTTTTGCATTTTTGAAATTGAAATTGAAGGATCTGGTGCACACTTTTGGTGCAATTTTGGAAAATTTTCAGTAAAAAAAATCGAAGTCTTGAAAATTTCAAGACCCCCCCCCTGCTGCGTACAGCCATGCTAATATGTATATATATGAAAGAGGAGACTGAGCTTTTTGATCAATGTGTAGGCCTGTTTACAAATATCAATAATTCTAAATCATTTCACATTTTGTTAACTTGATATTGAACCAAATTTAACAGCCACCAACTTACATGTAGTACAAATTGGTTTCTGACACAGGCACATTGGACTGTCTGAATTTGGTCATGCTTGATTTATTGAACATGTTTTTCATTTCAGATGAGAGAAGTGTACGTTATTTTATGTTGCTGTATTCATAGACAAGACATAAGACAAGGAAAAAAAAAACGTGCAAAAAAGAAGTTTTGCCACAAGGTGCATGATGCATGAGTGGCGTCAAGGATGTCAAATAGACCAAAATTTAGGGAAAAGGGTATGTTTGTTGATATTAAGTCTGTGAAAATAAATTTAGACTATTATAGGGTACCCATTTTTCCCATCTTTCTTTTAATCTTAGCAGACCTCCCAACCATTCTGAATTTGGAGGAAAGTATCTGAATTTTGACCATTCTAAGGTCGTGTTTGGATATGATTTTCCTATTTCTCTTGATAGATTTACTACACATTCCTATGGAAAATGCTGTTTCTTTCCTACTTTTGAGCAAAATCATCCCTATTTTTCAGTCAGAAAGGTTGGGAAGTCTGTTCTTAGTCTGGACATGTGCAGCATCAAATTGCATGAAGCTCTTCTGAAAATGAAAAGAAAGAGGGTTACGTTCGAAGATCTGTGTTAAATTTCCAGAAAAAGCGCGATTGTGAAAGTGGCTGTGATTTTGATCATTGGATAAAACTTGGCTCAGGTGGTTTTGGAAATCCTTTGGTCACACATGTGTACAGTGATATATTCTGACAGTCCCATTCTCCAGGACAGTTAGTCCTTTTAGCCCAGAGTTGTCACTCTGCATTGACTTCGTGTGTGCAGGATAGCTCGAAATTTCATGTAAAAAGGGGTCTTTTTTGTTCATGATTTTGAAAAAAAAAGGGTTGTTTTCATGAGCTTGTACTCGAAATCAACAAAAAAGGGTGTTTTTGAGCTTGTACTCGAAATTGAAAAAAAGGTGTTTTTTTTTCTGGTCCTTGTTTGCAATTTTCTGTTTTTGACTCAGACGTGAATTGAATTTGAAAGGGGTGGTTTGGTAAAAGTGTACTTGGAATGGGAAAATAGGGGTGTTTTTTAAAGGCCAATATGTACCATATCTGTTTTATGCCAAATAGGGGTAAAAATGGCTGAAAATGTACTTGAAACACCGCGAAATAGGGGTCAAATTCTGGGTTGCCGAATGATCATGGTTACACATTTGAATATAGAGTGATAACACCGGGTCTTTAGTACATGTAGCTTCGTTGTTCGTCCTTGTTCATATATATTGTAAGCACATTGTTTGTTGGAGTGTTTCAGGAGTAGAGTAGAGTAGGGGTGGATCCTAGCTAACCACAAACAAGCCCAAACACTTTGTTGACTTGTTCATGGGTCTAACTCTCAACACCCTAGACATACATGCATACATGTACGGTATATATGTACATTGTAGAACTGAATTACGAAGCCAAATATTTGTGCAAACTCATCATGCATACTGTGTACATGTACACTGTGCAAGACCACAGCTTTTAACATTTTGTCCAGAACAATACAGAAACATTCTTGGTTCATGCCTCATTGGAGAATTTTTCTAATGGCTAAAGGGAGGATTTCATTCCACAAAATCATTTTTTGGGAGGGACCCTTTTCTGCCTCTCTATCCAAATTTGTTCTGGAAGAGCCTCATGTCATGTACATGTACATGTACATGTACATTCAAACTTGCTTTAGTGACTACCATAGAAAGACCACCTGTCTATAAAGACCACAATTTTGTTTCCCTTGAATAGTTTTTCCCTATGTATTAAAGAAACCTGTTCATAAAGTAATTTTTGTGATAATTTATTTTACAATAAAGACTTCTTATATTTCTTTTAAAAAGCAGCTTAAAAGTTCTATTTCATAGTGTTTGTACATATAAACTTTGCCTTGAAAGTATACCATAAAGTTGCAATATTTCTTGTGATTCCAGAAATGTAAGAAATAATATACGGTACTTGGAAATGAAAGCAGTAACTTCCTCCATTGCTATATAAAAGCAGGAATTGCACAGTTAAGAATGGGATGAAGAAAAATGATGTGCATTTACACTTCAAGAGTAACATGAATACACCATTCTTCTGAATAGCATAATCCTACAGCAGGGCTTGACATTAACAGGTGTCAGTCACACATGCCCCCCCATTGAACAGTTTTTATGTTGGTCTCAACAGATACATTGCCCAGAATTTCAGTCCTATGACCTGCCTATAGTCAAGTACATGAAGAAAATCTTAAGTTTGAAATAAGATGGTGAAAATCGATAACTTTGAGATGGGAATCCTGGCATTCCCTGAGAGGCGTAGATGCGAGCCTCCTAACTGCTTGCCTGCTTGCCTCCAGATCAAATCATATTGGCTCTCAGCAAACCTGGAATAAGGGTTGCTATGTATTCAAGACCTGTCACTGTTTGCATCCAAACTATATTATACACAGTGAGGAAAGCTGTGTACACCACTGACTTCCCCTAGACCTCACCTTGTAAATGAGATAAGTCAACCTTGGCTGCCATATTGATTAACTTACATTGAGAACCCTGCTGAATGAAATGATTGTCTCAGGGTTTGTGACAATGCCATTACTGCAACAATGTGGTTAAAGGGAAAGTCCACCCTAGAAGTTTTACTATTTCAATAAAAGGAGATAAATTTGAACAGCATTTTAAAAACAAAATGAGCAAAATTGGTCAAAGAATAAGAAAATTACACTCATTTACATTTTCTAGTAAATTACTCTAGGCTCTGCAAATTGGCAACACTGATGACATCATATGTGAGCAGGTCTCCATTCGCTTTGTACGTGAAATTTCACATTTTCTCAATTTTCTTGGAAGTTACACATTTTCTTACCCCATAGTCAAAGTATGTTACCGGTATGTAAAAAGCAATTCTTCTGAACATACATTGACTATGGGGGTTAGAAAATGTGTAATTTCCAAGAAAATTGAGAAAATGTGAAATTTCATGTACAAAGTGAATGGAGACCTGCTCGCATGTGATGTCATCAGTGTTGCCAATTTGCAGAGCCGATAATAGTTTACTAGAAAATGTAAAGGAGTGTGATTTTATTATTCTTTGACTGATTTTGCTCATTCTTTTTTAAAATAACATTTTCTAACCTCCATAGTCAATGTATGTTCAGAAGAATTGCTTTTTACATAACATACTCTGACTATGGGGTGAGAAAATGTGTAACTTCCAAGAAAATTGAGAAAATGTGAAATTTCATGTACAAAGTGAAAGGAGACCTGCTCGCATGTGATGTCATCAGTGTTGCCAATTTGCAGAGCCGATACTAGTTTACTTCTGGGGTGGACTTTCTCTCTATGGTTGGGCACAGTAGGGTATGCCCTCCTAATTTTTAAGCTGAGGACCTTTTGTTTCATTATTATTTTTTGCTCATCAGCAAATTTTGGTGTACATGTACATGTATGACCCCCCCCCCAATTTTATGTCCCCCCCCCCAAAAAAAAAAATTTAAGCCAAGGATTTTATTTTTTTTAGACTGTCCCCCCCCAAAAAAAAAAATGAAATGGATTGATGCCCCTGCAAAAGGGTGCCAGTGCATTGTCTTGTTTTCAAACCTAGGTCCTAGCCTGCCTGTTCATCATTGCTCATGAGCGTTTACCACTGACTGTTGCACATCTTAAAGGAGAATGGAACCCTGGGAAAAAATGAATTTTAATGAGGAGGATAGAGAGAAGCAATTTAAAAAAAAAAGTTCCATCAAAATCGGTTACAAAATGAGAAAGTTACCAAAGTTTGAAAAGTCAATTTACTTTGTATGGCGATCCTCATTTTCTCAATTCATAACTGATTTTGATGGAATTTTTTGAAATTGCTTCTCTCTATCCTCTCTTTTCATTAAAATTGATTATTCCCCAGGGTTTTACTCTTTTAACTTGTTATTAAGTTTTTGTACAGATTGTCTTAGAAGTTTATCATTGGAAGAATAATCCACATAAAAGAATGTCAACCATTATGCAACACCCGAATTCATCCTGCAGAAGTTGATTATATGATATGCAAGAATCGTGATGATCTCTTAAATTTTCATTTTGTCCATTTTTTTTTCAGATTTATTGCCACACCAATTGGTCATATAGCAGGGATCAAATCTAAGCATCGCCATGAAGCAGTACCCAACGCAATTCTGGAGAAGGCTTACAAGTCAGTTTCCAAGAACCCTGACCAGAAACGGCTAGAAGGACTGGCTAAACAACTGGACTGGTCAGTTAGAAGCGTTGAGAGATGGTTTAGAAGGAGACGAAACCAGGACAGACCAAGCAATCTTGTCAGATTCACAGAGACGTGGTAAGATCATCATTCTTCACATTTGATTTTCAATAAAACGGGGGGGGGGGGGGGGGGGGGGGGGGGGGGGATTGGGGGGGATTATCAATTGCAAGAATATTGGTCATATCACCAATGGATACTTTTTTTGTAATGATGCATTGACCAAAAAGGGGAAAAATGGATATTATGAGACATTTCAGAGCAATTTTAGAGCATGCAAATATTTCTGGCATTCAAAATGGAGCCATTTAAACATAAATTTGAACTGAACTTTCAAATCGTTATGAACAACTGAAAAAAAAAGAAAGAAATAGACTGTCTCAACTCAAATATTAAAATACAATACATGCATGTATTTATACAAATGCATACATATACATGTACTTGCACGTATATGTTTTTTTTTATGAGGGATATGAGCAGAAAGTGCTTTATTCATTGAATGCTTATAGAATGTGACCCTCCATCACAAAACGACCAATTAGTCAGAAATATGACAGTTTTACCTTATGCTGTTGAAAGCTTTTGAATGATAGCTTGCTCTGTCAAGACCATGCCAACCTTTTGAAATTACAGTGAGAAAGAGAGCTTGTAAGACAAGCTAATCACCCGAAAAATAGAGAAAACAGGATGTAAAGAGGAGTGACCATTAAAGGAATGCCATACTGGTGTCCTGTTGTCTGTCTCAGTAAAAGGTTGAATGAAAATTCTCTAGAATTGACAATGAAGAGATTACATGTGTATCAGATTAGGCACATACTTGTAAAAGTTTCAAAAGAAATACTTCTCTCCAGGTTTTGATTTTTGAAGCCACAGAGTGAATATACTTCTGAGTTACATGTATACGTATACATGTTTATTTGAAGGTTTTACCCAGCATGCTGGCATACTTTTATTTCAAAATTCCCCCCAAATGGTAATTTAGAATCAAAGAAAAAAAAACCCATTTCTACATTACAGATGCTTCTCAAATTTGGTCAGATGGTAGATCAATAAATGAACTACCAGAAAATATAAAAAACCTAAAATCACCTTTTCAACCCCAAGCTCTCTATTTTAGATGTTTACTCGAAAACTCCCACTTTTGGTTGTTTGGTGATAGCCGATTGTACAAGTGGCATAACAGCAAGCAGTGCCCTCCCCCCCCCCCCCCCCCCCAAAAAAAAATGAAACAGTAAGATGCATTTTATACATAGTATGTGAATGAACTAATTATTGAGAGAGTACTAGAGTGAATCACTCTAGTACTCTCTCATTTTGATACCACGATGATCAACATGTTCCGATCTATTGAACTAATTATTCTTTCATGGATGGTGTCTTTGTTGCCTGTGTACTTGAACAAATTGAAATAAACTGAACTGTTTCAATTCAATTTCAGTAGTGCAGTGAAATGTGAGTAATAATGATAGCAATAATATTAATGATCATAATTGATATTTATTAAATGACTTTACAGGTTAATTGATTTTGCACTAAGAAAACCGATCAGAGTGCTGTTTGTGCAGTAGAGTGAATGTTTCTGTGCACAGTGAAATTATAACATTTTACCTGAAGTTTCATGGGAACTATTGATATGAATATTTCTGCATTGGAAACTGAGCTGTAAATTCAATGCAATTGCGCTAAAAATTCAGCAGCCTCAAGCTGTTTTATCAATTCAAGGATAGTATGGCGACAACATCACAACATCCACATTCATGTTGAGGATGAAGGCCGTATGTAATTTAGTGATAGTATCCAAATGAGAAAAAATTGCTTAAGGGCTAGTACAGTTGGATCATTTCATTCAAAGGTACATTTCTCAGTTGATGCCCTTTACCTTTGGTAACTTGTACTAATTTCATCCCTTATTCCCATAAATGCATTCAATTATTGAAACTGCACAATGTGAATTAAACACAATGAAAAAAGTAACTCCCCCCTAATTCAAAATAGCATAACTTTTTAACGAATAAGTTTTGAGCAAAATAATTTGGTAGTGTTTCTACACTTATTGACTAATTTCTGTATGAAAATGAGAATGATCCGTCAAGTCATGCATGAGTGAGCAAACATTAAAGGCAAAAATGTTACTTTTCAAAAGTCACAAGAGTCATTTTGGGGCTCTGTGAAACAAACCTTTGGCGAATTTGAATTCTTCCATTGTTTGACCAAGTCATACCTATCCCTGACACTTTTCATGTTTATCACAGTTGGGTGAGCACAGGTTTTTTGAGAAAAATGATGTTCAGCCCTTCTAAATTTGCAAAATCCATTCAGTTCGTTGAAAAAATTGGCATCAACCAACATGAGTCAGCACATTACATGAAAATACCAGGTAGTTGCTTTTCCGGCATTAAACAGTAAATTTTCAGCATTTCTTGCTTCATCGTTAGCAATTTTGTCACTCAACCATGGCACAACCTCGAAAAACATCAACGGCACTTCAGTAAATGCCAGAAAAATCTTGTTTCACAAACCCCCCAAAATGACTCTTGTGACTTTTGAAAATTGACATTTTTGCCTTTAATGTCGGCTCACTCATGCATGACTTGACAGATCAATCTCATTTTCAAACAGAAGTTAGTCAATAAGTGTAGGAACACTCCTGCCAAATTATTTTCCTAAAAACATCTTCGTTAAAAAGTTATGCTATTTTGAATTAGGGGGGGAGTTACTTTTTTTGTTGTGTTTAGTTTCATCGTCATCATCATCATCATCATCATCATCATCATCATCATCATCGTCATCATCATCATCATCGTCATCATCATTATCATCATCATCATCATCGTCATCGTCATCGTCATCATCGTCATCATCGTCATCATCATCATTATTATTCTAATCACTTTGTCTCTCCTATATCCCTTGTTGATGTTGCTACTTTCATCTCTCTCATCTGTTCACTTTAGATTTTTCTAATGCTCTTTGTATGCAGGGTTCTCACTAGAAAAAAATCCACACACGGTTTCCACTCTGCGCAAAGCGTGGAAGTTTCGGAAGTTTTACGGAATAACACCTGAAGTTAGGCGTGGCGGCAGTGTATGCTATAGTAAAAGGATGAAAAATACTTCTTGGTAAAGCAGGAGTTGTCTACTAATGGCATAAAAGATATAATCACTTTGTCTCTCCTATATCCCTTGTTTATGTTGTTACTTTCATCTCTCTCATCTGTTCACTTGAGATTTTTCTAGTGCTCTTTGTATCTACCAAACATATTTTTATCTTCATCTCATTTTGTTTTGAACTTCATCTCTTCCCCTTTCTGTCTCCTGTATATCCAACTGTTTCTCCACGCCGATATCATCTGGCATTCTTTCCATCACTGTTCTGTATTCTTCTCTCTCTCTCTCTCTCCCATTTCCTCACTCTCATTGTCCCCTCTTCTTCCTTCCTTTCTTCCCTTTTCTCTCTCTCTCTCTCTCTCTCTCTATATATATATATATATCTTTTCTCTTCTTATTCTCTCTCATATCTCTTCCTCTATCTCCCCCTCTCTTGCTCTCTCTATATATATACATGTATATATCTTTTCTCTTCTCTTATTCTCTCTCATCTCTCTTCCTCTGTCTCCCCTCTCGCTCTCTCTCTCTCTGTCTATATCTTTTCTCTTATTCTCTCTCATCTCTCTTCCTCTGTCTCCCCTCTCGCTCTCTCTCTCTCTCTGTCTATATCTTTTCTCTTATTCTCTCTCATCTCTCTTCCTCTGTCTCCCCTCTCTTGCTCTCTCTCTCTCTGTATAATTATCTTTTCTCTTATTCTCTCTCATCTCTCTTCCTCTGTCTCCCCCTCTCTTGCTCTCTCTCTCTCTCTATCTTTTATCTTCTCTTATTCTCTCTCATCTCTCTTCCTCTATCTCCCCCTCTCTTGCTCTCTCTCTCTCTCTCGCTATAAATATATATATATATATCTTTTCTCTTCTCTTATTCTCTCTCATCTCTCTTCCTCTGTCTCCCCCTCTCTTGCTCTCTCTCTCTCTCTCTTCTCCTGTGTCATTCTCCGTCATTCATCATCATTCCATATCACCCCTCTGATAAAATGCAATGCAAATTACATCCATTTTCTGTGCACATGGACAATAAAAACTCGTATTGCAAAATAAGTTCATCAGTATGGTTGATATGAGTATTAAGTTTTCTATACACATCCAAACTATTAATTGCCTGTATTTTTTTTCTTCCCTTTTCTCTCTCTCTATATCTTTTCTCTTCTCTTATTCTCTCTCATCTCTCTTCCTCTGTCTCCCCCTCTCTTGCTCTCTCTCTCTCTCTCTTCTCCTGTGTCATTCTCCGTCATTCATCATCATTCCATATCACCCCTCTGATAAAATGCAATGCAAATTACATCCATTTTCTGTGCACATGGACAATAAAAGACATACACTATAATTCTCTCCTTCTCTGCCCGCCTCAAGTCTTCTTACCTCTCGCCGACTCAAGCCTCCTCATCTCTTCACCAACTCAATCCTCCCACCTCTTCTGGTTTACAGTCCTTTTTAGGACTTCACCCAGTTTTCAGAAAGATACTCTACCCTCCAACTTTCCTGCTTTCTCGCCTCTCTATTTCACCTCCATCTCTATCCACTTTATCTATAGTCCTTGAGGACTTACCACATGGTGAACCGTAAACCCTTTCTACGAATATCCGTACCACCATGCAAACCTTCAAACATCATCCAATTGCAAAATAAGTTCATCAGTATGGTTGATATGAGTATTAAGTTCTCTATACACATCCAAACTAATAATTACCTGTATTTTTATCAAAACTTTGATTTCTTTATCATCCTATATTCCAGTTGGAGGAGTGTATTTTACATTGCAGCATTTAGTTATGGCATGTACAGTGTACCCAGTCAGCCATGGTTCTGGGATCTTACTCTCTGCTGGCACCATTTCCCATTCCATGTAAGTTTTGTTAATTTGTTTTATTTTTGTTTTTGTTTTTTGGTTTCTTTTATTATACAGGAAACAAAGCAGTATAGCTAGCTAACCATGATAGCGATGGGCTGTTAAAAGAATTAGCTACCTCGCCTACTGTAGATACTTTTTTTTTTTTCAGACTTCGTGTATAGGTGTCATAGTTACTGGAAAATGGAAATGCAATCATAGTTGAGAGGTTTAACCCATTCGTGACAGAGGGTCCACATTTTGTGGTTTGGACTAATAACTTTTGATGCAGAACCCCGAATATCGTACCAAATACATGAGCAGAGAGAGCAAAAAATTCTACACTTACTGTGCCCATTTTCATTGCATCAATATTTGTTGTTTGATGCTGAAATTTTTTTAAAGGAAAATAAGCATTAAAATCCTTAAATTGGCAATGTGATAGAAAGTTTAAAATCACCGTTTTCCCCTGCAAATTGGCAACTTTTTGACTTCTCATCATAATTTCTGTCAATTTATATTCATTTCAGATACATGACGTTTTATAAGATAAATGTAGCAATAATATAAAAATGTTGGTGTTGCCAATTTGAAGAATAAAAGCTGATCAAATTACGCTTTAAATAATTCCTGTCACGAATGGGTTAAACACTTCACTGGAAATGCAAAGGTCATGGGTTCAGACCCCAGCATGGATTTTGTGTCCTTTTGCAAGTTCATAATCTATATTTGCCACTCCTCACCCAGGGGGTATGCTAGTGAGTAGAGATACTATTAGAATGTCCTGAGCATCTTGCATGGGGATATGACCATCATGAAAATATGAGGTATTATTGTTATTATTGATGCCAAGATGACTCTTGTAAGGTTTTGGGAGGGAGGGCAGTCATAAATATGTTCCTACAATTGCAATGCTAACTGATTATTCTTTGGCAAACTTTAGTGTCACTCAGATGGCCATGATGTAACAATCCATTCCATATTTTTGTTAAAAACTCCACATGGCAGACATGACTCCTCATTTGCTATTAAAACAACAACAATGACATAATTTAAGAATAACTCTTTCTTTCTTCTTTATTTTGCCCCCTCCCCCCCCCCCCCCCCCCCCCCCCCCCCCCCACAGCCTGTGACGTCACAGATCTACAACTACTATATGCTGGAGATGTCGTTTTATCTCTCTCTCATTCTCTCTCTCTTTACCGATGTTAGAAGAAAGGTTAGTAAAATTTACATTTGAAGAGTTTATATGCAAAACAAATGCCACTTATGATAATTTGAAGAGTTTATATGCAAAACAAATGCCACTTTAATATGATAATTTGAAGAGTTTATATGCAAAACAAATGCCACTTATGATAATTTGAAGAGTTTATATGCAAAACAAATGCCACTTTAATATGATAATTTGAAGAGTTTATATGCAAAACAAATGCCACTTATGATAATTTGAAGAATTTAAATGCAAAACAAATGCCACTTATGATAATTTGAAGAGTTTATATGCAAAACAAATGCCATTTATGATAATTTGAAGAGTTTATATGCAAAACAAATGCCACTTATGATAATTTGAAGAGTTTATATGCAAACAAATGCCATTTATGATAATTTGAAAGAGTTTACATGCAAAACAAATGCCACTTATGATAATTTGAAGAATTTAAATGCAAAACAAATGCCACTTATGATAATTTGAAGAGTTTATATGCAAAACAAATGTCATTTATGATAATTTGAAGAGTTTATATGCAAAACAAATGCCACTTATGATAATTTGAAGAGTTTATATGCAAAACAAATGCCACTTTAATATGATAATTTGAAGAGTTTATATGCAAAACAAATGCCACTTATGATAATTTGAAGAGTTTATATGCAAAACAAATGCCACTTATGATAATTTGAAGAATTTAAATGCAAAACAAATGCCACTTATGATAATTTGAAGAGTTTATATGCAAAACAAATGCCATTTATGATCATTTGAAGAGTTTATATGCAAAACATATGCCACTTATGATAATTTGAAGAGTTTATATGCAAAACAAATGCCACTTATGATCATTTGGAAGAGTTTATATGCAAAACAATGCCACTTATGATAATTTGAAGAGTTTATATGCAAAACATATGCCACTTATGATAATTTGAAGAGTTTATATGCAAAACAAAATGCCACTTATGATCATTTGAAGAGTTTATATGCAAAACAAATGCCACTTATGATAATTTGAAGAGTTTATATGCAAAACAAATGCCACTTATGATAATTTGAAGAGTTTATATGCAAACAAATGCCACTTATGATAATTTGAAGAGTTTATATGCAAAACAAATGCCACTTATGATAATTGAAGAATTTAAATGCAAAACAAATGCCACTTATGATAATTTGAAGAGTTTATATGCAAAACAAATGCCACTTTATGATAATTTGAAGAGTTTTATATGCAAAACAAATGCCACTTATGATAATTTGAAGAGTTTATATGCAAAACAAATGCCACTTATGATAATTTGAAGAATTTAAATGCAAAACAAATGCCACTTATGATAATTTGAAGAGTTTATATGCAAAACAAATGCCATTTATGATCATTTGAAGAGTTTATATGCAAAACATATGCCACTTATGATAATTTGAAGAGTTTATATGCAAAACAAATGCCACTTATGATCATTTGAAGAGTTTATATGCCAAAACAAATGCCACTTATGATAATTTGAAGAGTTTATATGCAAAACAAATGCCACTTATGATAATTTGAAGAGTTTATATGCAAAACAAATGCCACTTATGATAATTTGAAGAGTTTATATGCAAAACAAATGCCACTTATGATAATTTGAAGAATTTAAATGCAAAACAAATGCCACTTATGATAATTTGAAGAGTTTATATGCAAAACAAATGCCATTTATGATAATTTGAAGAGTTTATATGCAAAACAAATGCCACTTATGATAATTTGAAGAGTTTATATGCAAAACAATGCCACTTTATATGATAATTTGAAGAGTTTATATGCAAAACAAATGCCACTTATGATAATTTGAAGAGTTTATATGCAAAACAATGCCACTTTATATGATAATTTGAAGAGTTTATATGCAAAACAAATGCCCACTTATGATAATTTGAAGAATTTAAATGCAAAACAAATGCCACTTATGATAATTTGAAGAGTTATATGCAAAACAAATGCCATTATGATAATTTGAAGAGTTTATATGCAAACAAATGCCACTTATGATAATTTGAAGAGTTTATATGCAAAACAAATGCCACTTATGATCATTTGAAGAGTTTATATGCAAAACAAATGCCACTTATGATAATTTGAAGAGTTTATATGCAAAACAAATGCCACTTATGATAATTTGAAGAGTTTATATGCAAAACAAATGCCACTTATGATAATTTGAAGAGTTTAAATGCAAAACAAATGCCACTTATGATAATTTGAAGAGTTTATATGCAAAACAAATGCCACTTATGATAATTTGAAGAGTTTATATGCAAAACAAATGCCACTTATGATCATTTGAAGAGTTTATATGCAAAACAAATGCCACTTATGATAATTTGAAGAGTTTATATGCAAAACAAATGCCACTTATGATAATTTGAAGAGTTTATATGCAAAACAAATGCCACTTATGATAATTTGAAGAGTTTACATGCAAAACAAATGCCACTTATGATAATTTGAAGAGTTTATATGCAAAACAAATGCCACTTATGATAATTTGAAGAGTTTACTATGCAAAACAAATGCCACTTATGATAATTTGAAGAGTTTACATGCAAAACAAATGCCACTTATGATAATTTGAAGAGTTTATATGCAAAACAAATGCCATTTATGATAATTTGAAGAGTTTATATGCAAAACAAATGCCATTTATGATAATTTGAAGAGTTTATATGCAAAACAAATGCCATTTATGATAATTTGAAGAGTTTATATGCAAAACAAATGCCATTTATGATAATTTGAAGAGTTTATATGCAAAACAAATGCCACTTATGATAATTTGAAGAGTTTATATGCAAAACAAATGCCACTTATGATAATTTGAAGAGTTTATATGCAAAACAAATGCACTTATGATAATTTGAAGAGTTATATGCAAAACAAATGCCACTTATGATAATTTGAAGAGTTTATATGCAAAACAAATGCCACTTATGATAATTTGAAGAGTTTATATGCAAAACAAATGCCACTTATGATAATTTGAAGAGTTTATATGCGAAACAAATGCCACTTATGATAATTTGAAGAGTTTATATGCAAAACATATGCCACTTATGATAATTTGAAGAGTTTATATGCAAAACAAATGCCACTTATGATAATTTGAAGAGTTTATATGCAAAACAAATGCCACTTATGATAATTTGAAGAGTTTATATGCAAAACAAATGCCACTTATGATAATTATGAAGAGTTTATATGCAAAACAAATGCCATTTAGGATAAGTAAGGTCACCATCACATAGCATAAAATGATACTTTTTCAAATGATATATTGCTTATTACATACATGTATAAAGGTATTTTATTGAAGTTATGGTCAAAAGTGGCATATATTCATTATTTTCCTTGATTTTAATTGCAAATATCTCAATTTGACAGAAAGGGATATATCAGTTTTTTGCATTTAAACTCTTCATTTTATCTCATCAAGGTTAAAATGAGTAATAGTACACACATGTATAGGGCAAGTGTAAAGTGCATTATCATTATCTCTGTGCACTTAGGAAAAAAAAATTAAAACTAAAATATCAGAAGGAACAACTGGATTGTGCTTGAATTACACTGTATCTGGCTTTGTTGTAGCAGTGAAATTAATGACAGTCATCATGAATTCATGCAGTTTTGATTGGAAAGTGAAAGTTATGAATATGAACATGATTTTTTTAAATATCAAAAATGAAAATGAAAGTTACATGTACTTAAATGTATCTTTTTATCTCAGCAACTATAATCAATTGTGTGTGCATGTTTATCCTGAAGGATATATTATCCTCAAGTGTATGTAATTGTAGCAGAATGAACACTGTATTTATCTTGTGCAAAATCTATTATATTTTGGAATGGCATGTGTGGGTTCACATGCCTACGGGCAACAGGGAAGAACTTCTCTTTTGTGAACCCTGACCCACATGCCATTCCATCTCATCTTTTGCTATCTCTT